>JARQOD010000007.1:141661928-141694238 GCA_033576555.1 Oophaga sylvatica | reverse complement strand
CCAAACAACCCCAAACCCACCTTCCCCCTCCACCATGCTTAAAAGGGGGCGCGGGCACTTTTCCCAGCATCTTTTCATTTTTCGTTCCAAAATTTCTTTGGTGCCCCAAACACCTAAATTGGATTCGTCTATCCATAACATTTTTTTCCAATCTTCCTCTTCCAAGTTGTTCTTTTGCCCAATTAATCTTTTGCTTTATTAGCCATTTTCAGTTTTTGGCTTTTTCTTTGCCCCCTTTACCCAAGCCACACCCGGAGTCCCTTTTTCACTGTAGACTGACCGGTTGTTGGTTTTAACGTAACTTTTTTTTTCGTTAGTTTTTTTACAAGTTCTTTTGTTTGCACCATTGACATTTTCGATTTAACACGGGGAGCCAAGAAATTGTTTTGGGGTTCGGGAAGCAGACCCAGGTCTTTCCAGATTTATGCAAACCCCTAAAAAAACTGTCACCATCCCATTCATTTAGGTTTCCAAAAAAACCCCCCCAAAAAAAAGTTTGCCTCACACTTAACAAGTTCGTTGTAAACTAGGGTCCTGTTCCAATTTTTTGTTTTGGCCATTCTGCAAATTCAGCGCGCCATCTGGTCATCCTAAATGAGAGCTGTAGCAGCGGATTTTGTAAGGGTGCCTTTTTGAGCCAAATATCGCCGACGGGATGTTCGACTGATCCAGCCGCGCTCTGAATTTGCAGAATGGAAAACAAAAATTGGAACACAACCTTCAGTTTACAAAAACATTATGTTGAGTGATGAGGCAAATTTTTTTTGGGGGCCATTTATATGGCACCCCTTTAAATGAAATGGAATGGTGACAGTTTTTCTTGCGTAGGGTGTCTTGCATTGAAATCTGTTGCAATGACCCGGTACTGCGTTCACCAACATCAACACAATTCTACCTGCTCCTCACGTTGTTAAGCTCTGCGACATGTCAATGGCAGAAACAAAGAGAAACTTGTATATAACTCAGAAAGAATAAAGTTACATTAAAACCAAGCACACCATTTATTTTTTGTAAAATTCCCCAATAAGTTTGATGTGTCACATACCCCTTCCCATTGTAAAAATAAAGTTGGATCCAAAATGGCCCGACTTCAAAATGGCCGCCATGGTCACCACCCACTTGAAAAGTTTTCCCCTCCCATGTACTAATGTGCCACAAACAGAATTGATATCACCAACCATTCCCATTTAATTTGGTGTATCCATATAATGGCCCACCCGTGAAAAAAAAAAAAAAAATATATATTAATATATATATAATTATAATATAAATATATATACAGTACAGACCAAAAGTTTGGCACACCTTCTCATTCAAAGATTTTTCTGTTTTTCATGACTAAAAATTGTAAATTCCACTGAAGGCATCAAAACTATAAAATTAAAAACATGTGGAATTATAACTTAACAAAAAAGTGTGAAATAACTGAAAATAGGTCTTATATTCTAGGTTCTTCAAAGTCCACCTTTTGTTTTTGAAACTGCTTTTGCACACCTTACCCTTCCTTGATGACTTCAAGAGGTAGTCACCGAAATGGTCTTCCAAATTCTGAAGGAGTTCCCAGAGATCTTAGCACTTGTTGGCACTTTTTGCCTTCACTCTGCAGTCCAGCTCACCCCGGAAACCATCTCGATTGAGTTCAGGTCTAGTGACTTGGACGCCATGTCACTGGCGTAGCACCCTCATTCCCCTTTCCCTTGGTCAAATAGCCCTTAACAAGCCTGGGGGGGTTTTGTTTTGGGTCTTTTGTCCTGTTAAAAATAAATAAATGGTCCAACTAAACGCAACCGGATGGAATACATGCAGCGCAAGATGCTGGAGCAAAGCTGGTTCAGAAATGCCTCAATTTGAAAAATCCCCAACATGTCACCAAAAAGCATCCTCACACCCTCCACACCTCCCCCTCCATCTTCACGGGTGGGAACCAGCATGTGAGTCCACCGTTCACCTTTTCTGCGTCCACAAAGACACGGTGGGTGGAACCAAGATCTCAAATTTTAAATTCATCAGACCAAAGCACAAATTTCCACTGGTCTAATGTCCATTCCTTGGGGTTTTTTTAGCCCAAACAATCTCTTCTGCTTGTTGGCCTGTTCCCCTTTGCAGTGGTTCCTACACTATTTTTACCATTAATGCCTGCTGCACAAAGTCTCCTCTTAACAGTTGTTGAAGAGATGTGTCTGCTGCTAAACTCTGTGTGGCATTGACCTGGCTCTAATCTGAGCTGCTGTTAACCTGCGATTTCTGAGGCTGGGATTCGGATAAACTTATCCTTCAAAAGCAGAGCTGACTCTTGTTTCCTTTCCTGGGCGGGTTCCTCATGTGAGCCAGTTTTCTTTTTTAGCGCGATGGTTTTGCAACTGCACTTGGGGAACTTTCAAATTTTTTCCCAATTTTTCAGACTGACTGACCTTCATTTTTTTTAAATAATGAGGCCATTCGTTTTTCTTTAAATTAGCTGCTTTTTTTTGCCATAATACAAATTCTAACAGTCTATTCAGTAGGACTATCAGCTGTGTTATCCCCCAGACTTCGCACAACACACTATGGTCCCAACCCCATTTTTAAAGGCCAGAAATCCCACTATTAAACCCGACGGGGGACACCTGTGAAGGAAAACCATTTCCAGTGACTACCTCATCAAGAGAATGCCAAGAGGTGCAAAGCATTTTATCAAAGCAAAAGGGCTACTTTGAAGAACCCAGAATATAAGACCTATTTTCAGTTGTTTCCCACTTTTTTGTAAAGTGTAATGTATAATTCCACATGTGGTTAATTCATAGTTTTGATGCCCTTCAGTGTGAATGTACAATTTTTTAAGTCATTAAAATACAGAAAAATCTTTTAATAGAAGGGGTGTCCAAACTTTTGGTTGTACTGTATATATAATGGGCAATACGTGAAGAAGCCATTAGTACGAGGAAGAAACCGCTCACTCCTTAATCACATAATCATATATTTGGCTTGAGCAAAAAGTATCCCAATCTGCTCTTTTATCAAAGCTAAAGGTACTGTCACACTAAGCGATCGCACCACGTTCACGACAACGACACGACCTGGCGAGATCGTTGGTGTGATCGCTATATGGTCGCTAGTCTTCCAAAAAGGAAGATCTGATAAACGACACATCATTGATCAGCGATCTGTTAACACCTCGGGGTCTTGGGACCTGTCACACAGCAGTATTGTTAAAGATTGAGCGCAACCTTTTCCACCCCCTCACAACAGACTGGTGGTCACTGTATGTCAAAAGTCACAGCTCTCCTTAGTGATTGGACGTCCGTGTCATAAAAGACGACGCAAGTGGTTCAACGAATTTCCAGCAAACGTTCCATACTGCTCCCGCCAGCCTTCTGCTTTCAGCTACTGCATCCAGTCTGTGCCGCTATTGCGTTTGCCCCGGATTCATTGTTTCAGGATCCCAAAAACGTCTTGTATAAAAGGCAAAGATGAAGCGCTTTTAGCGACTCGGGCAGGATCGCAAAACCCCACACACAATAGTATCCTCGCAACAACCACAAAGGACTAGATGTTTTTGGCCACCAATCGGGTGAGTGGCGTTAAAACCTAGTCCCCCTGCGCCGCGACATATGATCGCCAACGAGGTCGCCGCGTTCATAAAGGGTGCAAACTCAGCGATTCAGGCTCACCAGGGACGCCAACGATCTAAAAACGGTCCAGAACGTTCGTGCACGATCAGCGACATCGCAGCGGGGCCACATCATGCTACATGTCACACACGCGTCAAAAAGGTAATGGCAAACGGACCTGCCAACAGTGGAACTTGATGATTTGTGTGCATTAAGTGAGGCAGAACATTCATCAGTAGTGTTGAGCGATACTGCTCGATATCTAAAAATATCGGATCGGAATGGTATCGCCGATATCACTAAATATCGGCGATATCCGATTCCGATACCGGAAGTCCCATGTAAGTCTATGGGAACAAAATATCGCAACTAAAAAAAACCTTTATTTCCTTGTAAACACTAAATATACACACATAGAATACATATATATATATATATATATATATATATTATATATACATGTCATTGTGACATATATATATATACATATATGTATAGTTTATACACTTCTACATAGTAAAATATCCTCTGATTCAATTGCCGGGTAAAGCCGGCTTCTGTGAAAAGACAGAAGCACCCGACATGAAATGACACTTGGTGTACATAGGGTTAACCATGTCTTTTCATGTCGTTTGCAATCTGATTTGCACAAACAATTACATCAGTCTGTGTGTGCAAAATTTCACACCTGTAGGGGTTAATTAAAGGTGTAAATTCGTTGTAAAAAAAACGGACTTTTTTGCTACGAATTTACACCTTTAATTAACCCCTACAGGTGTGAAATTTTGCACACATAGACTGATGTAATTGTTTGTGCAAATCAGATAGCAAAGGACATGAAAAGACATGGTTAACCCTATGTACACCAAGTGTCATTTCATGTCGGGTTCTGCATTTTCACAAAAGCCGTCAATTGAATTAGCGGCTATTATACTATGTAGAAGTGTATGAACTATAAATATAAATATATATATATGTGTCACAAATTCAATGACATGTATATATATATATATATATATATGAGGTGTAAAATTGTTTAAAAAAAATGCGTGGGCTCCCTCCCTATTTTCGCAACCAGACAGACAAAGCCAGCGAATGGGGGCAGATAATAATAGCCCGGAGAGGGACCATTATTTTTGGCCCCCCCTGGCTACTAACATCTGCCCCCAGACACCCCAGAAAAGACAAATCTATAATTAGATTCGCCCTTTCTGGCACTTTGCCCGTCTATTCCCATTGCCCTGTAGCGGTGGCGAATGGGTTAATATGGGGTTAAAGCCACATTGCAATTGAAAGGTGACCTTAAGCCAGGTTAATAATTGAGAGCTGTCAATTAGACAACTATCAATTATTAATCCTATTGCATGAAATAAAAATAAAACACACACACTTTAATTAAAAATCATTTTAATGAAATAAAGACACATGTTTTTGACCATCTTTTATTTGACTGCAAAAACCATTTCCTGTAATAAAAATAAAATAAAAAAGCAAAATTATTCTTACCTATCCCATGCACAGTCAGGTCCCACGGTGTAATCCTTCAGAAAGGGTTAATGTTTACTGCAGGGACCGCAGCTAATGCTGCAGCCTCACAGTAAACCCCCAAATGAATGAGTTCCTCTCCTGGCTGACAGGAGAGGAAGTGGAAAGCTTAATTGATTGCTTTCCACTTTCACTTCAGGTCAGCCAGGGACACAATCAGTGACGTCAGAGGGAACTGATTAACAAAAATAGGGGTTCCCTTCGAATAAAAAATGGCGTCGGGTCCCCCCTATTTTTGTTAACCAGCCTGATGAAGCAGACTGCTGAGCAGTGGCGTACCGTGAATGAAGCAGACCAAGCAGCTGCTATGGGGCCCGGACAGGTGAGGGGGCCCTCGACGGTCGGGTAGCTGTGCTGACACAGTACTACCAGGGGGTCGGCGGGGGAGGGGGAGCGCAGCTCTTCTATATACTCACCCCTCCTGGTGCTGTCTCTGCAGCCCCTGCTCTTCTCCCACGGTCTCCGACGCCTGTGTTCAGCGGTCAGGTGGTACCGCTCATTACAGTCATGAATACGCACATATTCATGACTTTAATGAGCTGTCCCGCGTGACCGCTGAACACTGGCGGCGGAGACCGTGGGAGAAGAGCAGGGGCTGCACAGACCGCGCCGGCAGAAGGGTGAGTATAAGGGATATTTACCTGTCCCGTTCCACCGTTGCTCGCGTCCTCTTGCTGCAATGTTCAGGTCAGAGGGCGCGATGACGTTGTTAGTGCGCGCCGCGCCCTCTGCCTCATCATTCACTGCTGGAGGACCCCGAAGACAGCAGCACTCAGCAGTGGAGAGAGGACAGGTAAATATCTCAGGTGCCGGGGCCCTGAGCGAGCGGTGACATCGGCACCTGGTGTCACCCCCTGCTCAGGACACCGGCACCTGGCCCCCCAGCGACGAAAGGTGAGTAAGCCTTTTCTTTTTTTTTGGTTGCAGCAGCTGCGGCAGCATAAGGGCCTATACTATGGAGCATCTATGGGGGCACAATCTATGGGGGAATAATACATTTTTTTGTTTAATGTGTCCCCTCACTGTGCTGGCACTTTACATTTACGATGGCTCTGGGTTTTTTTTTTTTGGGGGGGGCCCATTCAGACTTTTGCTATGGGGCCCCATGATTTCTATGTACGCCCCTGCTGCTGAGGCATGGTATTTAAGGCTGTTAAGGAGCCAACATACATGGACCTTGCCAGCAGCGTCGGACTGGAGTACCTTGGGCCCACCAGAGAAAATATATTCTTGGGGCCCACCATCATACTTCCCAACCTTTGAAGAAGGGAAAGAGGGACAAAGGCTGTGGCACGCTGTGCCTGCTGCAGCAAATTTTAGGCCATGCCACGTTGCACCACAGACTGTCCAGGAGTTGGTGGATGCTTTAGTCCAGGTGTGGGAGGAGATCCCTCAGGAGACCATCCGTCGCGCTCATCAGGAGCATGCCCAGAAGTTGTAGGGAGGTCATACAGCATACCTCCCAAATTTTGAAGACAGGAAAGAGGGTTAAAGGCTGCGGCGCGCATAGCGCGCCGCTGCAAATTTTAAGCCACTCCCCGACCACACCCATTTCACAGCTAATCACACCCATATCCTCGCCCCAACCGTACCCATGCCGATACAGCTGACCCTCCGATGACGGTTGGGGGGCCCCCCCAACGCCTGTTCAGGCCCCATAGCTTCTGGGCGGCAGAGCAGGAAGATCGATTCTCCCTGCTCTGCCGCAGAATGTAACTGTATCGGCGTGCTGTGCACGCCGATACAGTTACTGTGGCGTAGCTCCGGGTGGGCCCCCTCAGAGCGCGGGGCCCGGGGCCACCGCCCCCTCTGCCCCGCGACCTGTCCTTTCAAATCAGGGCCCACCACGCAGGAGCTGGGGCCCACCGGAGGTTTCTCTCCGGTGTACCGGTGGCTCAGTCCGACCCTGCTTGCCAGCCTGATAATACCAGGCCACAGCAGTCTGCTTATCTTTGCTGGTTAACAAAAATAGGGGATCCCCTCGAAAAAAATTGGCGTGGGGTTCCCCCTATTTTTGTTAACCAGCCAGATGAAGCAGACCGCTGAGGCCTGGATTTTCAGGCTGTTAAGGAGCCAAGATCCATGGACCTTGCCAGCCTGATAATACCAGGCCACAGCAGTCTGCATATCTTGGCTGATTAACAAAAATAGGGGATCCCCTCGAAAAAAATTGGCGTGGGGTCCCCCCTATTTTTGTTAACCAGCCAGATGAAGCAGACCGCTGAGGCCTGGCTTTTCAGGCTGTTAAGGAGCCAAGATCCATGGACCTTGCCAGCCTGATAATACCAGGCCACAGCAGTCTGCATATCTTGGCTGATTAACAAAAATAGGGGATCCCCTCGAAAAAAATTGGCGTGGGGTCCCCCCTATTTTTGTTAACCAGCCAGATGAAGCAGACCGCTGAGGCCTGGATTTTCAGGCTGTTAAGGAGCCAAGATCCATGGACCTTGCCAGCCTGATAATACCAGGCCACAGCAGTCTGCATATCTTGGCTGATTAACAAAAATAGGGGATCCCCTCGAAAAAAATTGGCGTGGGGTCCCCCCTATTTTTGTTAACCAGCCAGATGAAGCAGACCGCTGAGGCCTGGTTTTTCAGGCTGGTAAGGATCCAATATCCATGGACCTTGCAAGCCTGATAATACCAGGCCACAGCAGTCTGCTTAGCTTGGCTGGTTAACAAAAATAGGGGATCCCCTCGAAAAAAAAACGGCGTAGGGGTCCCCCTATTTTTGTTAACCAGCCAAGTAAAATGCAGACTGCTGCGGCCTGGTATTAAAAGACTGTCAAGGCCCATGGATTTTGGCCCTCAACAGCCTGATAATACCAGGCTACAGCAGCCCCACATTTGGCGCATCAAAAGATGTGCCAATTGTGGCACTTTACCCGGCTCTTCCCACTGCCCTGTAGCGGTGGCAAGTGGGGTAATAAGGGGTTAATGTCACCGTTGATTGCACGGTGACAATAAGCCCGGTTAATAATGGAGAGGTGTCAATAAGACACCGATCCATTATTAATCCCAAAGTTATTAAATGTATAAAAAAAAAGACAAAGCAAGAAAAAAGTCTTTTAATGAAATAAAAGAGACAACACAGTTTTCATTAATTTTATTATACACTCATTCCTGCGACGCCATCGATCTCCTGTAAAAAAAGAAAATAAACAAACCAACAGTATACCACCTGTCCGACGCAGTCCATAGTAACGACAGTCCCACGACGATCCAGCTCTGCTACATCGCAATGACAGGCAGAGCCTGTCATCGCGACGCAGCACAGCTGATTACCTGCTTCCCCGGCGGTGACGTCATCGGACTGACTGCTTTACGGCCGGGATTACCCAGCAGTCACTGCAGTTATCGCGAGAAACTGCATGTGACCGCCGGGGAAAGATGATGGCGGCCATGAAGCAGTCCAGCCCGTGACCGCCGGAGATCTTCTGCCAGGTAAGTGCCGCTGACTCCTGACAGACCCGACCGACGGACACTGACAGTGACAGACCCGACCGACGGACACAGACAGTGACAGTGACAATCCCGATTCGGTATCCGATAAGACGAAAATATCGGAACTAAGTATCGAAAGGCCGATAGAGCTAATATCGGCCGATACCCGATACTTGCGGTATTGTATCGCTCAACACTATTCATCAGACAACCATTAATAACCTCACTGATATCATGCCAACACATGCAAATGTGTGTAATTCTACATGTGGCAATCATACTTTATAATGAATAAGTCAAGATGTTTCAAAGATTTTGCTTCTTTTTTTCCATTATTTTCATATCATGATCATGTCCGTCGATCCTGTGATTTCCATAATTTCACAACTTTTCCTTCTTGGGGTTTCAATTTCAAAGTTGAGTGTATATACCTGACCCCATCTCATATACAAATCGACACCTGAACAGAACAAAATTGAAAATATTCCTGATATTTAAAAAAAAATGTAAAAACAAAAAAAGCATTTGGAGGACATTATATCACATTTAGTTTACAATTTTTCTGTTATAACATAGATGTTTTGATTCTGATTTTTTTCTGAAGTGCTGTGTAAACAGAACCATTTTATTTTATGTGAGGTATTTAGAATATGTTTTCTTTTTCCAGGTTGGACCGGCCGGATCTCAGTTTGGAATCTTGGCATGCCTTTTTGTTGAGTTGTTCCAGAGCTGGCAAATTCTAGAAAGACCATGGAGAGCATTCTTCAAACTCTTTGCTGTTGTTATCTTCCTCTTCACATTTGGCCTTCTTCCATGGATTGACAATTTTGCTCATATTTCCGGGTTTATTAGTGGCTTCTTTTTGTCTTTTGCATTTCTTCCATACATCAGTTTTGGCAAATTTGACATGTACCGAAAAAGGTGTCAAATTATTATTTTTCTTTTGATATTTTTTGGACTTTTCTCAGGACTTGTGGTTTTATTTTACTTTTATCATATCAAGTGTGAATGGTGCGAGTATTTAACCTGTATTCCCTTCACAGACAAATTTTGTGAGAAGTATGACCTTGATGCTCAACTTCATTGACACTCATTAACTACAGATTTTATACAAAATGATACTTTTTCTATGGTTTAGAACTATTGTTACCGTATATTGCCATTATTGAAGGTACTGAAGGAATAACATAGCCATTTTATCCCACAGCCTGCTGAATTTTTAAATCCTAAGTAATTGAAGTTATCCATGTAGCAATCATTAAACAGCAGATATTCAAAGATGGTCATTATTTGCTGTGGGAAATTAAATATTTTTATATATATCCATATTAGGAAAAGCGATACTCTTAAAGTGCACATTGATAATTTAATGTATATATAGTATTTGATAACCTTGTTAAAAGTGTCTCAGATGATTTTACTGTCTGAAAACAGAACTATTTGTTTCCTTGTTCACTTTTATTGAACAGTGTGATGTCTTTTTGATGGACTAATTCAAAAATTATGTTTTTTAATATTTTTGGGACCTGCAGAGCTTGCTGCAGTAATACAGCTTGACAGTAGCGTTTTAGCTACTTTATCCATAATAATAAAAAAAACAAACACTATTGAACAATGACTTTATTGTTTCTTGTAATATTTAATGTACTTTAATGTTTAAAGCCTCCTTCACACATCCGTTTTTTGTGTCCATATGGGGTCCGTTTTTAAGGACTGGAAATTCGCAAACACACACACCTATTGTGTTCAAAGGTGGTGTGCATACAATCCATGTGAAAAATCCGCAAACGTCAGTTTTTTTACGCACACCATGAACAAAATGCGTGCCGCACATGTGCACGCTGATGACACACGGTTGAGATCAGCGTCAGCATGACACGTACCTGTGCCTGGGAAGAATGGTACGGTTTGCTCAGGTGCCAGCTGTTGAAAACAGCTCTGGTCATTGTCACCGAGTCTCCCTGTGATCAGCGTGACTAGGAGACATTGATGTGAGCTGTATTAAGCACCTGCTGTGTACAAGTGCAAAATTAAGACTTAAATTAAAAAAATAGCATGGGCTGCCGTGTAATTTTCATAACCAGCAGAGAGAAAGCCCACCGCTGGGGGCTGATGTTAATAATCTGGGAAAAGTGACAATATCCCAAGAGGTTCCCAGACTAATAATAACAGCTCATAGCTGTTTGCTTAGTTTTTACTGGTAAGTTTATGGGGACACCATAAAAAATTATGTAGGGTCTCCCATGAATTTAAACCAACAAAGGCTAAACAGACAGCCGTTGGTTAATATTAATAACTTGGAAAGGGCAAAATATATTGCTCCCCCTCCCAGGCTAACATCATCAGCCCTCAGCCGCCTCAGAAATGGTGCATCAATAAGCCTTGCTCTTCCCACTTGACGTGTGGCAGTGCAAGTGGGGTAATAAGGTTGGGGTTGATGTCCGCTTTGTATTGTCAGCTGACATGCAGCCCATGGGTTATTAACCCCCAAGGGTGGTTTGCACGTTAATGACCAGTCTAATTGTTACAATTCTGACCACTGTCCCTTTATGAGGTAATAACTCTGGAACGCTTCAACGGATCTTGGTGATTCTGAGACTGTTTTCTTGTGACATATTGTACTTCACGTTAGTGGTAACATTTCTTCGCTATAACTTGCATTTGTGTAAAAAATGGAAATTTGGCGAAAATTTGGAAAATTTTGCAATTTTCAATTTTTATGCCCTTAAAACAGAGAAATATGTCATTCAAAATAGTTAATAAATAACATTTACAACATGTTTACTTTACATCAGCGCAATTTTGGAAGTAAAATTTTTTTTTGTTAGGAAGTTATAAGGGTTAAAAATTGACCAGCGAGTTCTCATTTTTACAACAAAATTTATTAAGCCATTTTTTTAGGGACCACCTCATATTTGAAGTCACTTTAAGGGGTCTATATGGCAGAAAATACCCAAAAGTGACACCATTCTAAAAACTGCACCCCTCAAGCTGATCAAAACCACATTCAAGAAGTTTATTAACCCTTCAGGTGTTTCACACAACGTGGAAGGAAAAAATTAACATCTAACTTTTTAGTCACAAAAATGATCTTTTAGCAACAATTTTTTTATTTTCACAAGGGTAAAAGGAGAAATGGACAAATAAAGTTGTGCAATTTATCCTGAGTACACTGATACCCCATATGTGGGGGGAACCACTGTTTGGGCACACGGCAGAGCTCGGAAGGAAAGGAGCGCCTTTTGACTTTTTCAAACCAAAATAGGCTGGAATTGAGAACGGACGCCATGTCGCGTTTGGAGAGCCCCTGATGTGCTTAAACAGTAGATCCCCCCACAAGTGACCCCATTTTGTAAACTAGACCCCCTAATGAACTTATTTAGATTTGTGGTGAGAACTTTGAACCCCAAAGTGTTTCACTAAAGTTTATAATGCCTGGCCGTGAAAAAGAAACTTTTTTTGTTCCACAAAAATGATTTTTTAGCCACCAATTTCTTATTTTCCCAAGAGTAACAGGAGAAATTGGACCCCAAAAGATGTTGTGCAATTTGTCCTGAGTACGCTGGTACCCCATATGTAGGAGAAAACTGCTGTTTGGGCACACATCGGGGCTCGGAAGGGAAGTAGTGACGTTTTGGATTGCAGACTTTGCTGGAATGGTCTGCCGGCGTCATGCTCCGTTTGCAGAACCCCTGATGTGCCTAAACAGTAGAAACCCCCCACCAGTGGCCCCATTTTGTAAACTAGACCCCCTAAGGAACTTATCTAGATGTGTGGTGAGAACTTTGAACCTCCAAGTGTTTCGCTAAAGTTTATAATGCCCAACCGTGAAAAAAAAAACGGAACTAAGGAACTTATCTACATTTGCCTAAACAGTGGCAATGCCCAGCAAGTGCCCCCTTTTTGGAAACTAGACCCCCAAGGAACTTATCTAGATGTGCCTAAACAGTGGCAATGCCCAACAAATGCCCCCTTTTTGGAACTATTCTACTGTTTCCTGTTACGTAAATTTAAGTAAATTAGTAGTGCATGGAGGTATGGTACAGTTTGAAGCAATCTTTCATACACAGGCCAGGTTTTTTGGGGCAGGTGTCGCATTGATAAATGGTGTCTTTGCGTATTCCCCTTTTGTAACATACTCGGCACCTTTTTTGCAACATACCTTTTTTTCCAGTTTGCGGGACCTCCATTGGGAAATGCTGACCTGGTATGATACGAGCACCTTCAGTTTCGGAAATACTGGGGCCGCTCCTTCCTGAGTGCCGAATATCAGGGCCTAAATCACTACCTCCTGGAACTGAAGGTACGACGTAGTGGTCTGGCCTGCACATCGTGACAGCAGGAAAGCGTTGAGCAATGCCATTTGTACAATGTGCATGGCCAGCTTTTTGTACCACACCTTAGCCTTTCTCAAAGCGCTGTACGGCTGGAGGAGTTGATCGGAGAGATCAACGCCCCCATGTTTTTGTTGTACCCCAGTGTCTTTGCGTATTCCCCTTTTGTAACACACTCGGCACCTTTTTTGCAACATACCTTTTTTTCCAGTTTGCGGGACCTCCATTGGGAAATGCTGACCTGGTATGATACGAGCACCTTCAGTTCCGGAAGTACTGGGGCCGCTCCTTCCTGAGTGCCGAATATCAGGGCCTTAATCACTACCTCCTGGAACTGAAGGTACGACGTAGTGGTCTGGCCTGCACATCGTGACAGCAGGAAAGCGTTGAGCAATGCCATTTGTACAATGTGCACGGCCAGCTTTTTGTACCACACCTTAGCCTTTCTCAAAGCGCTGTACGGCTGGAGGAGTTGATCAGAGAGATCAACCCATGTTTTTGTTGTACCCCAGTACACAGTTAGATTTGCTGACCTGTGCAGAGCTACCTCATATAGTGCTGATGGCGCTGCCATCACCGTGTATGGTGGTCAAGAAAAGGACATCCTTCTTGTCATTGTACTTGACCACCAACAGGTGGTCGCTACATTGGGCTCTGCCATCACCTCTTCTGAGCATCTGCCCAAGTAGAGTTTTTGGGAGACCTCTGATTTCTGCATACAGTACCGCAGGCTGCGGTACCTCGCGCAGAGAGGGTTTTGAAGAGTGGGATGCTGGTATAAGAGTTATCCGTTTAGAGATGATAACCTTTATCCAGCAGTGGGTGCACCAAATCCCACACAATTTTCCCACTCACTCCCAAGACGGGGGCATTCAGGGGGTTCAATCCGGGTGTCCTTCCCTTCGTAAACTCTAAACCTGTAGTTGTACCCCGAGGTACTCTCACACAGATTATAGAGTTTATTTCCGTACCTGTCCCTCTTGCTGGGCAGGTACTGACGGAATCCGAGCCTTCCCTTAAAATGAATTAAGGACTCATCGACGCAGATGTCCCTTTGGGGCACGTACACTTCAGCAAACTTTTTGTTGAAGTGTTCGATGACAGGCTAAACTTTGAACAGATGGTCAAAGTTGGGGTCATCTCGTGGGGGACACTGTGAATTATCGGTATAATGCAGGAATTTGTGGATGGCCTCAAAACGTGTCCGGGCCATGACCATTTGGAACACTGGAGTGTTGTATAAAACATCAGCACTCCAATATTGCCGATTTTCTGGCTTCTTCAGGATCCCCATGTGAAGGACCAGGCCCCAAAATGCATCATTTCAACTGCGTCTACAGGAGACCAGTTAGAAAATCATGAACCGGGGTTTTGTGCCAAAAACTGCT
The DNA here is from genome assembly GCA_033576555.1 of Oophaga sylvatica. Taxonomy (NCBI): domain Eukaryota; kingdom Metazoa; phylum Chordata; class Amphibia; order Anura; family Dendrobatidae; genus Oophaga; species Oophaga sylvatica. The sequence continues at coordinate 141,679,937 of JARQOD010000007.1, read as the reverse complement.
GAGCACATAAATTAGTTTGGCCAACCATGAGGTTAACAAAATCCTCAGAGAAAAAGACTTTGAAAAAGTCTAGTTCTGTGGGGCCAGTGGTGTCAAACTTGATTCCTGATTCTGCCGCAAAATCAGGAATCAGTTGCTCATAATTTTGGGGGGGCGAGGTCCATACGGAGGTCTGTAATGGGGTGCACTGGTTCATCTTCTGGAATAGTGTCTGCTGCTTCATCATCTGTCCTGAGACAACTGCATGGCGATTCAACAGGACCTGAGGAGGAAGATGAGGAGGAAGAGGGAAAAGAAGAGGACGACGAATCTGAAAAGTAAAGACATCCCTGTAAAGTATCCCTGTTGAAAAAGCAGTATGCAAAACGCGCGTCCGGGGACCACCTGGGAATCTTGCACTTGCACTTTACGATGGGTAAGCAATGCTGATTTGACACCTGTGTTCATACTCTGTTGTCCTACCAGTATTTTGACTTACTCAACATTGTTCCTGGGGGGTTTTGGAATCTTTATTTGCTCATCTCTTTGGTTTTTCATATATATTTGTATTTTCATGTATTTGTTCCAATAAATATGTTATTGTTTATTATATTTGGAAGTCAGCACTCCTTTCTTTTTCTTTTTATGAAGTAAAGAAATGTGGGATCCTCTGCCTCGTTATCAGTGTCGGAGGCAAGGAAAGCATATGCCTCCTCCACTGAATAGCGTTCGGACGAACTGGATGGGCGGGACGACATTTTATGAATATGGTGATTATGTTAGCACTTTATTTTTAACTGTGTGTGTGGGGGGGATAGTGATTGGTGCAAACTTGTCTGAAAAGAAAAAGCTAAAAGAAAAAAAGCAACCAGGGAGAAGAAAATGGCTGTGAAAAGAAAAGTGTAAAACAGCAGGCACGAGCTCTGATGAGTGAATTGCATCACTTATCAAAGTTCGGCGGCTGCTGGATGTGCGCACGGAGGTTGTGAAAAGAAAAGTATCTAAAACAACAGGCACGAGCTCTGATGAGTAAACTGCGTCATATCAAAGTTCAGCAGCTGCTGGATGTGCGCACGGGGGTGGTGCAAGGGGGGGTGAGAAAAAAGCAGAAAACAGCAGGCACGAGCTTTGATGAGTGAACTGCGTCACTTATCAACGTTCGGCGGCTGCTGAATGTGTGCACGGGGGTGGCGCAAAAGAAGGGTGATGAAAAAATGGAAAACAGCAGGTACGAGCTCTGATGAGTGAACTGCATCACTTATCAAAGTTCGGTGGCTTCTGGATGTGTGCACAGGGGTGGAGCAAAAGAAGGGTGATAAAAAAATGGAAAACAGGCACGAGCTCTGATGAGTGCACTGCATCACTTATCAAAGTTCGGTGGCTGCTGGATGTGGCATGGGGGTGGCGCAAAAGAAGGGTGATAAAAAAAATGGAAAACAACAGGCACGAGCTCTGATGAGTGAACTGCGTTATTTATTAAAGTTTGGTGGCTGCTGGATGTGCGCATGGGGTGGCGCAAAAGAAGGGTGATAAAAAAGCAGAAAACAGCAGGCACAAGTGCTGATCGGTGAACTGCGTCACCAATTAACGCTCGGCGGCTGCTGGATGTGATTAGGGGTCCAAACACAGTTGTCTCTCTTCTTTCTTCTGTCTTGTCTTCTTTCTTCTCTGTTTTTTGTTCTTCAGCAGGGATTGTGGTGTCACAGGCTTCTGTGGCACCACAAGGCACAGCATGAGATTCTGTAGCGTGACCCTCTGCAGGAATTATCAGCTAGTGTGAGGACCTGCAGCGTGGTCACAGACAGGGCAGAGAACGGTCATACCGCTGTCCTGCTGTCACGGGGCAGTTGTAGAAATCAGGGGACAAGGAACCCGGTGTCACGCTGTATCACAGATACACATATGATGTCAGTAATCAATACTAAGAGGGACAACATGCAATATAACACATAAATAGGAAATCTCAACATGTACATAAAGTATAGTATTACCTGACATAATATCCGTTGTACTGTGGGTGAATCCTGAAGACGTATAATGCTGTACTCAGGCTGCAGGTGGACCGGGGTCTATGCTGACCCTAGACTGGGGACCTGACTAGTCCCTCAACCTGGAGGTACTGTTAATGGTACAGAGGTCCAGGCCGCCAACGTAACCCTGTCTCCTATAAGTCCCTGACAACTGTAATCTAGTCCTCAGAAGGACCCTGATTACCACACAGGGAATAGGCAGGTTACTGCTTAACAAACAGTACAGACAAACGAGACAGACAGGGGACAAAGTAAACACTGTCTTGCATACAACACTTAAACACAGAGGGAACACAAAAGGTCTAGGAGATAAACTATAATCGAGGAGAGGAGAAACCACAAAGGAACTCTTAACTTAAGTCTTCTCATGACCTGATCCAAACTGCTGGTCTGCATGTAAGCTTTCACCGGCATCTAACAAGCAGACTGGCAGGTATATAAAGGAAGCTAATTAGTGCATAATCAAAAGCAGCCGGGCGAGGCTGGACCTAGTCTTAGCAAAGAGCTAGGTAAAATTAACTCCCTCACTACCAAACACAAAGAAACAGCAACTCAGCTGCGAGAAGTCAGAATGTGCAATCGCGACGATCTTCGTGGCGATACACCCATGACAGTTCCCCCCCTTCTACGAGGGGCCTCCGGACCCTCAGGGCCAGGTCTGCCCGGGTAAGTTGTGTGGAAGGTCCGAACCAATCGATCTGCGTTAACATCAGACGCAGGGACCCACGTCCTCTCCTCAGGACCATACCCCTTCCAATGAACCAAGTACTGAAGGGACCGGCGATTCAGACGTGAGTCAATGATCTTCGACACTTGAAATTCTAAGTTACCATTGATCACCACTGGAGGAGGAGGTAGAGGTGACGGTATAACTGGCGCCACGTACCTCTTAAGCAACGATTTGTGGAACACATTGTGGATTTTAAACGTAGGAGGGAGGTCCAGACGAAATGCCACAGGATTAATTATAGAACTGATCCTGTATGGACCGATGAACCTGGGACCCAGTTTCCAGGAGGGAACCTTGAGTTTTATATTCTTGGTAGACAACCATACCAGATCGTTCACACAAAGGTCCGGACCAGACACTCTCCTCCTGTCAGCCTTCCGTTTGTAACGGTTCCCCATAGCCCTCAGATTATTCAGTACTCCTCTCCAAACTGAAGCAAGTGACGACGAGAATCGTTCCTCCTCAGGAACCCCAGAAGGGCCCCCCCCATTGAAAGTACAAAACTGGGGGTGAAAACCATATGCCCCAAAAAATGGGGACTTACCAGTGGACTCGCTCCGCCTATTGTTAAGAGCGAACTCTGCCAGAGGCAAGAAAGAAGACCAGTCCTCCTGGTTCTCTGAGACAAAACACCGAAGATATGTCTCTAGGCTCTGATTCAGACGCTCAGTCTGACCATTGGTCTGCGGATGAAAAGCCGAGGAAAATGACAATTGCATCCCCCGACGTGAACAAAATGCCCTCCAGAATTTGGACACAAACTGAGACCCCCTATCTGACACCACATCAGAAGGCAACCCGTGAAGTCTCACAATCTCCCCAATGAACACCTGCGCCAGAGTTTTAGCATTAGGAAGAGCAGGAAGAGCAATGAAATGTGCCATCTTACTGAACCTGTCAACTACAACTAGAATGACAGTCTTCCCTGACGACGGAGGGAGGTCCGTAATGAAGTCCATAGACAGATGAGTCCATGGACGCTCCGGAATTTTCAAAGGCAAGAGGGTCCCAGACGGACGGGTATGAGGGGTCTTAGAGCGAGCACAAACTCCACAGGACGCGACAAAAGTTATTACCTCTTTATTTAAGTTAGGCCACCAAAACCGGCGGGAAAGGAGATCCACAGTTGCTTTACTCCCTGGGTGTCCTGCTAAAGCAGAATTATGATGTGCCTCGATAACTTTTTGTCTCAACTGATTAGGAACAAACAGTTTACCTGGAGGTCCTACAGGGGCGTCCCCCTGAGCCTCCAATACCTCCTCCTCAAGCTCCGAGCATACAGCCGACACTACCACTCCCTCCTGAAGGATAGGAACCGGGTCATCCGTTTTCCCGGCCCCTGGGAAACTACGAGATAAGGCATCAGCCTTAACATTTTTTGACCCAGGACGATAAGTGACGACAAAATTAAACCTGGTAAAAAACAACGACCATCTAGCTTGTCTAGAATTCAGACGCTTTGCAGATTCTAAATACAGCAGGTTCTTGTGATCAGTAATAACGGTGACCGAGTGGACTGCCCCCTCCAAAAAGTGACGCCACTCCTCAAAAGCCAACTTAATGGCCAAGAGTTCCCTATTGCCGACATCATAATTCCTCTCGGCGGGCGACAATTTCTTGGAGAAGAAAGCGCACGGACGCCATTTACCAGGGGACGGACCTTGGGATAATACTGCACCCACCCCTACGTCAGACGCGTCTACCTCCACAATGAACGGTTGTGATGCATCTGGTTGAATGAGTATGGGGCCGAAGCAAAACATTTTTTCAAGGATGAAAATGCTTGACAAGCTTTGTCAGACCACCTAGAAAAATCCGTCCCTTTTTTAGTCATGTCAGTGAGAGGTTTGACAACAGATGAGAAATTACGAATAAATTTCCGGTAGTAGTTAGCAAACCCCAGGAAACGTTGCAGTGCCTTAAGATCCTCTGGCCGATCCCATTCAAGCACTGCTCTCACTTTCTCAGGGTCCATACGGAAACCGGAAGCTGACACCAGGAAACCCAAAAATTGAAGTTCCTGTACGGCGAATACACACTTCTCCCATTTGGCGAACAACTTATTATCTCGCAAGATCTGCAACACCTGTCTCACATGCTCCTGATGAGACACAAGATCTGGCGAGTAAATTAAGATGTCATCTAAATAAACGACCACAAACTGCCCCACAAGGTGGCGAAAGATGTCATTAACAAAATGTTGAAACACCGCCGGGGCAGTAGTCAGACCAAAAGGCATGACAAGGTTCTCATAATGTCCTTCCGGAGTGTTAAACGCCGTCTTCCACTCATCCCCCTCCTTTATCCTAATCAGATTATACGCCCCCTGAGATCCAACTTAGAGAACCATTTGGCGCCCACAATCTGATTGAAGAGATCAGGAATAAGTGGGAGCGGATACGGATCTCGGACCGTAATCCGATTAAGCTCACGGAAATCCAAGCAAGGGCGTAGGCCTCCATCTTTTTTCTTCACAAAGAAGAACCCCGCGGCCACTGGGGAAGATGAAGGTCTAATATGCCCCTTGGCCAGACTTTCCGAAATATAATCCTTCATAGCCTGCCTCTCAGGACCAGAAAGGTTATATAACCTAGATTTAGGTAATTTAGCATCAGGAAGCAATTTAATTGAGCAGTCATACGCACGATGAGGAGGTAACTCTTGACATCCCTCCTCTGAGAACACATCCTCAAAGTCCTCCAGAAAAGGAGGCAAGGTTCTAGGCACGACCGCACTGATGACCGTTTTCATGCAGTTATTCTTGCAAAATTCACCCCACTGGCTTATCTCTCTGGATTGCCAATTAATCACTGGGTTATGTTTAGCCAACCAAGGAAGTCCCAACACAATAGGAGTAGGAAGACCCTCCAACACATAACAAGACAATTGTTCTTTATGTATTGCCCCTACTCGAAAGTCTATGTTATGAACAGCTTGTACAAAGCTACCTTGACCAAGAGGTCTGGCGTCAATAGAGAATATAGGGATCGGTTTGGCCAATACACTCAGTTGCATACCTTGCACCTGGGCAAACCGAGCGTCCACCAGATTAGCCCCAGACCCACTATCAAGAAGAACAGAAATCCTCTCAACTCTCGTACCAACCACCACCTCCGCAGGTACGAGAAATTGAGACGGACTTAGGGACGAAATACATACTCTCAGGTTGTCGTCCACCACACAACCTGGGATTAACAGTTTTCCGGCGACTTTTTTGCTCAATGAGGCACGGGATGGACACCCCTCAACAAAATGTCCCTCTTTCCCACAGAAGAAACACCTTTTTGTCTTGCGGCGCACCGCCGATCCCCTCCTACGAAATGATGTCCCTCCCAACTGCATAGGCTCCTCAGAACAGACCAGGGGAACCTCAATATAAGGGACTTTAGTAGTAGGTGGAGTCACAACAGGGGGCGGAGTTACCTCGCACCTCTCCCGAAGCCGTCTATCAATACGAATAGCAAGGGCCATAGCAGCCTCCAGTGACGGAGGAGAATCATACTGAGCCAAAACATCTTTTAATTTGTCAGATAACCCTTGACAAAACAGGCTCCTAAGAGCTGGGTCATTCCACTGAGTATCTGTGGCCCATCTACGGAACTCAGAAGAAAATTCCTCCGCTGGACGATCTCCCTGCTGTATCTTACGTAACTTCATTTCAGCAAGGGAGACCCGATCCGGGTCATCATATACCAGACCCAGGGCAGTAAAAAATCGATCTACTGACTGGAGGGCCGGGGAGCCCGGAGGAAGAGAGAACGCCCAGGATTGAGGGTCCCCTTGTAAGAGCGAGATGACAATTCCCACCCTCTGCTCTTCACTCCCCGATGACTGAGGCCGAAGCCGAAAATATAATTTACATGCCTCCCGGAAGGTAAAAAATTTGTCCTGCCCACCAGTGAACCTGTCCGGGAGAGCAACTTTAGGTTCAGACTTGGTTTGCTCTGGGAGAGACAAAACCCTGGACTTAATGTCCGTCAGCTTCATGGATAAACTCTGCAACTGCAGGGCAAACTGGGCAACTGGATCCATGGTAGCTGGGGAGAATCTTTTAGGGCCGGTGAAAATGTCACGCTGTATCACAGATACACATATGATGTCAGTAATCAATACTAAGAGGGACAACATGCAATATAACACATAAATAGGAAATCTCAACATGTACATAAAGTATAGTATTACCTGACATAATATCCGTTGTACTGTGGGTGAATCCTGAAGACGTATAATGCTGTACTCAGGCTGCAGGTGGACCGGGGTCTATGCTGACCCTAGACTGGGGACCTGACTAGTCCCTCCACCTGGAGGTACTGTTAATGGTACAGAGGTCCAGGCTGCCAACGTAACCCTGTCTCCTATAAGTCCCTGACAACTGTAATCTAGTCCTCAGAAGGACCCTGATTACCACACAGGGAATAGGCAGGTTACTGCTTAACAAACAGTACAGACAAACGAGACAGACAGGGGACAAAGTAAACACTGTCTTGCATACAACACTTAAACACAGAGGGAACACAAAAGGTCTAGGAGATAAACTATAATCGAGGAGAGGAGAAACCACAAAGGAACTCTTAACTTAAGTCTTCTCATGACCTGATCCAAACTGCTGGTCTGCATGTAAGCTTTCACCGGCATCTAACAAGCAGACTGGCAGGTATATAAAGGAAGCTAATTAGTGCATAATCAAAAGCAGCCGGGCGAGGCTGGACCTAGTCTTAGCAAAGAGCTAGGTAAAATTAACTCCCTCACTACCAAACACAAAGAAACAGCAACTCAGCTGCGAGAAGTCAGAATGTGCAATCGCGACGATCTTCGTGGCGATACACCCATGACACCCGGGCCCCTGAACTGCCCCTAAAGTTAGGCTAAGGGAGGACCTGTCTTTCCTTACCTTGGAGGTACGCTTAATGGTAGCGAGGTCCAAGTCCCCGACCTGTCCCTGTCTCCTGTTTAGCCCTGAGCTAAACCCACCAACCCCCTCCCTCGGAGGTGAGAAAGGGAATAATGTGAATTACACCAAAAACAGCCAAAGGAAAGACAGACACCTAAGAGTTCATCAACTAAACAATAAACACTTAGCTTTCTCTGCTGTTAGCTCCACACAGCAGAGTAAGGCCCCAGATGAGGGAAGCAACTGAAGTACCACTACTTTCAGCAGCTCCATCTAGGTTGGTCTCCAGAGGAAGCAATATTACCAACACCAGCTGACAACTCAGGTGACCTTATAAAGGAAGTGGGAGTGGTCGCCACCTACTCCTGACAAGTAATCAAGCATGCAATTCCACCAGCAGCCACCGGGGGCAAAGACTGAGATTAACCCCCTCCCGCTGGCCAGACAGGAAAAAGGTTTCAACATGCAGAGAGAGATCTGTCACAGATCCAAATGTGGATCGTGACAGTACCCCCTTTAATGAAGGGCCTCTGGACCCTCAACACCGCACCTCATATACCACCTACGGTGAGGATGCCTCGATCCACCAGTGTTCACCCCAGCAGTCACCTGACTCAGGTCTATGGCAAACGCGGACAGATGGAAGTGACTATAACGTATGCTCCGGAGGTACCACAAATCTCCAGAGTGCAGACCTGAGGAATGAGTTATGTACGGGCATAACTGGGGGTAACTCCAGCTGGTAAGTCCCCGGGCCAAGAATGGCCGACACCCGTTACGGCCCGATCACCTGAGAACTCCAGACTCCAGCAGCACACTTCCACCGGATGTTTTTGGTGGACACCCATACATACTCATTCACACAGGTCCGGACCTGAACGTTCATTGCCACACACGCGTTTGCCACAAGACGGTGAACTCTTTGAGGAACTGACAACAGAGGTGTCCCCCTGTGTCACCACACTCACACATTTCTCAGAGGAAACCACCACCCTCCCCTGACCCTTCCTCCCAAGAGGGCTCTGACTCACAGGGTTGGCTAGTGGTGAGGGTTGGGACTTGCCCCTACTCCTTGGCAGCACCTCTGCTGCCCCCACTGGAGAAGAAGGGGAAGGTTGCAGAAAGACGGCAGAGACAGTAGCCCCCAGGCAGCAGCCCTCACACGACTGACCCCAGCTGACTACCTTCCTGGAACGCCAATCTATGACCGGGTTGTGTTTTGTCAGCCAAGGTAGGCCTAAAACGATGGATATTGGCATACCCGCCAAGACGTAGCATGACAGGGACTCCTCATGACGAGTCCCTATATGCAGGCATATATCATGCACGACCTGGGTCACACTCCCCTGGCTGAGTGGGACAGGGTCAATGGTCTGGACCCCTAATGGTTTAGCTAGCGTCTTACACATCAGGCCATTGGTCCGGACAAAGTGAGCATCCACCAAATTGACTCCTGCTCCACTGTCCACAAGCACCGGTATACGCTTAGATACCCCGCCAATCACCACTCTCGCAGTCAGGGTACACTGAGGGGAAGAAGTGGAGGAGATATACACCCCCTGGTCGCCTCCCTCCACACGACCAGGGGGATGCGGCTTCTTAGATGGCACAGGTATTTTGGCGCGAGCTAGACAGACCCCAATGAAATAACCAGTATGCCCACAAAAAAACATGCCCCATACCACGTCGAACCGCAGGCAACCCCGTTTGAGAACCAAATGCTCCCACCTGCATAGGTTCGTTTGGCTGCTCAACTGTATCCTCCCTAGTAAGGAGAACAGGGGGCAGTTTTGATGTATGCCTCTCTCTGAGGCGTCTATCCACCTGGATGGCAAGGGACATGGCGGCCTCCAATGACCTGGGGGTGGCGTACTGCACCAGAGTATCATGCAACCTTGGGGACAGACCCTGCACAAAATGACTCCTAAGGGCAGGATCATTCCACTGTGTCAGTGGTCCATCTCCTGAACTCCGAGCAGTACAGCCTGAGAGATAACTACACCTAAAGGCAGAAAGATGAAAGCTACCGCCCCGGAGCAGATCCCCAAAGAAAATAGGAAGCCCCCAAACATATAATGGCGGTTAGACAAGAAGATAGCACGGACACAGACAGAAAATAGAATGAGCAAACGTTGGGGCCCAATCTGTCTAGACAGAAAAGTACAGGAAAGAATTCTGACTGCAATCCAACAAAAACCCTAAAAAATACCAGCACTTCTGATTGCCAAAAAAACCTGAGATCACACGATCTCTACCACCTAAATCAGATCTCTGGTGTAACAAAACAAAGCCGCAGCCACTGAAAAAACAGGAAAAAGCAAATGAACAAATAACAGTGGCTACAGATAAATTGAGAGGAGCACAGGCCCCAGGAGGGGACCCGGCTGACCTCCACAAAAGTGCAGAAAACTATGAAAAAAGCAAGCACAAAAAGAAAAGCAGAAAATATCTTATCTGAAAGCAGCAGGTGCAGGCAAGACTCCAGCAACTTCAAAATGAACCAGGAACCAAAATTGAGACAAGAACAATTGATCACCGGCGACCATCATGGGAGGGAACCTCCCTTATATCAGTCCAGTCCGTGATCCCAGATTGCCATTCCTCGCTGTGAGGTTCAGTACTGTCTGCAAACACCAGAGGGAGCCTCTGCTCAGAAACCATCTCCAGCACATTCATAACAGTGCGCTCACTGTGCTATGGAGACAGGAGGCTGAGCAGTGAGTGAGGAGTGAGCAGCCAGCGCAGCCAGGGGAAGAATGAGCGGTGCTGCAGCTGCGGCAGCCGGCATGCATAGCATAGGAGTAATGAGCATTGGGGGAATAATGAGCACTGGGGGGAGTAATGAGCGCAGGGGGAGAATGAGCACAGGGGGAGTAATGAATTCAGGGGAGAATGAGCGCAGGGGGGAGAATGAGCACTGGGGGGAGAATGAGCACTGGGGGGATAATAAGCGCAGGGGGACAATGAGCGCAGGGGGGAGTAATGAGCGCATGGGGAGAATGAGCGCTGGGGGAGAATGAGCACTGGGGGGAGAATGAGCACAGGGGGAATAATGAGCGCAGGGGGGAGAATGAGCACTGGGGAGAATGAGCACAGGGGGAGGAGCACAGGGGGAGAATGAGCGCTGGGGAGGAATGAGCACTGGGGGGAATGAGCGCTGAGGTGGGGAATGAGTGATGAGGTGGGGAATGAGCGCTGAGGTGGGGAATAAGCGCTGGGGAGAATGAGCGCAGGGAGGAGTAATGAGCGCAAGGAGGAGAATGAGCGCAGGGGGGAGAATGAGCACTGGGGGGAGAATGAGCACAGTGGGAGTAATGAGCGCTAGTAGAGAGAATGAGCACTGGGGGGAGATGCTGGGGAGAATGAGCACTGGGGGAGAATGAGCACTGCGGGGAGAATGAGCACTGAGGGAGAATGAACGCAGGGGGGAGTAATGAGCGCAGGGGAGAATGAGCGCAGGGGGAGAATGAGCACTGGGGGAGAATGAGCACGGGGGAGTAAATGAGCGGGGGAGAATGCGCGCAGGGGAGAATGAGCACTGGGGGGAGTAATGAGCGCAGGGAAGAGAATGAGCTCAGGGGGAGAATGAGCGCAGGGGGGAGTAATGAGCACTGGGGGAGTAATGAGCACTGGGGGGAGTAATGAGCGCAGGGGGAGAATGAGCGCAGGGGGAGTAATGAACTCAGGGGGAGAATGAGCATGGGGGAGAATGAGCACTGGGGGAGAATAAGCGCAGGGGGACAATGAGCGCAGGGGTAGTAATGAGCGCATGGGGAGAATGAGCGCTGGGGGAGAATGAGCGCATGGGGAGTAATGAGCGCAGGGGGGAGAATGAGCACTGGGGGAGAATGAGCAAGGGGGAGAATGAGCACAGGGGGAGATGAGCACTGGCATGGAGGAATGAGCACTGGGGGGAATGAGCGCTGAGGTGGGGAATGAGTGATGAGGTGGGGAATAAGTGCTGGGGAGAATGAGCGCAGGGGGAGAATGAACGCTGAGGTGGGGAATGAGTGATGAGGTGGGGAATGAGCGCGAGGTGGGGAATGAGCGCTGGGGAGAATGAGCGGGGGAGAATGAGCACTGGGGAGAGTAATTAGCGCAGGGAAGAGAATGAGCGCAGGGGGAGAATGAGCGCAGAGGGGAGTAATGAGCACTGGGGGAGTAATGAGCACTGGGGGGAGTAATGAGCGCAGGTGGAGAATGAGCACTGGGGGGAGAATGAGCACTGGGGGAGAATAAGCGCAGGGGGGGACAATGAGCGCAGGGGGAGTAATGAGCACATGGGGAGAATGAGCGCTGGGGAGAATGAGCACTTGGGGAGAATGAGCGCAGGGGGGAGTAAGCACTGGGGAGAATGAGCGCAGGGGGAGAATGAGCGCTGGGGAGGAATGAGCGCTGGGGGAATGAGTGATGAGGTGGGGAATGAGCGCTGAGGTGGGGAATGAGCGCTGGGGAGAATGAGTGCAGGGGGGAGAATGAGCTCAGGGGGGAGAATGAGCGCTGGGGAGAATGAGCGCAGGGAGGAGTAATGAGCGGAAGGGGGAGAATGAGCGCAGGGGGGAGAATGAGCACTGGGGGAGAATGAGCACAGGGGGAGTAATGAGCGCAGGGGAGAGAATGAGCACTGAGGGGAGAATGAGCGCTGGGGAGAATGAGCGCTGGGGGGAGAATGAGCACTGGGGGAGAATGAGCACTGGGGAGAATGAACGCAGGGGGGAGTAATGAGCGCAGGGGAGAATGAGCGCAGGGGGAGAATGAGCACTGGGGGAGAATGAGCACTGAGGGGAGAATGAGCGCTGGGGAGAATGAGCGCTGGGGGGAGAATGAGCACTGGGGGAGAATGAGCACTGAGGGGAGAATGAGCGCTGGGGAGAATGAGCGCTGGGGGGAGAATGAGCACTGGGGGAGAATGAGCACTGGGGAGAATGAACGCAGGGGGGAGTAATGAGCGCAGGGGAGAATGAGCGCAGGGGGAGAATGAGCACTGGGGGAGAATGAGCACGGGGGAGTAATGAGCGCAGGGGAGAATGCGCGCAGGGGGAGAATGAGCACTGGGGAGAGTAATGAGCGCAGGGAAGAGAATGAGCTCAGGGGGAGTAATGAGCGCAGGGGGAGAATGAGCACAGGGGGAGTAATGAACTCGGGGAGAATGAGCGCAGGGGGGAGAATGAGCACTGGGGGAGAATGAGCACTGGGGGGAGAATAAGCGCAGGGGGACAATGAGCGCAGGGGGGAGTAATGAGCGCATGGGGAGAATGAGCGCTGGGGGAGAATGAGCGCTGGGGGGAATGAGTGATGAGGTGGGGAATGAGCGCTGAGGTGGGGAATGAGCGCTGGGGAGAATGAGTGCAGGGGGGAGAATGAGCGCAGGGGGGAGTGTTGTGAATGGGTTTGAGATGAGTTCTGAGCAGAGGCTCCCTCTGGTGGTTACAAGCGGTACTAGTGAGGATTGGGAATCAGGTGTTACTGATTGGTCTTATTTAAGGGAATCATTTTCCCATCAGGGTTGCCGGTGATCAATTGTTCTGGTCTGAATCCTTCTTTCCAGTTTCCCTTGTAGCCTGCTGTGTCGTGTCTGCATCTCCTGCTATCAGATAAGACAATTTCTTATTTTGTGTTTTTGCTATATTTTTGCATTTTGTCCTGCACTTCTGTGGGGGCCTTCTGGGTCCCCTCCGGGGGCTTTTGCCCTCTCAGTTTAGTCCAGCCACTGTGTTTTGTACTTTTGCTTTTTGCAGTTTTTTCAGTGGCTGCTGTTTTTGTTACACCAGAGAACTAATTTAGGTGGTAGAGGTCGTGTGATCTCAGGTGATTTTGAAATTAGTAGAGTTGGTGTTTTTCAGGGTTTTCTGGGATTGCAGTAAGTACCCTTCCTGTCCTTTTCTATTTAGATAGTTTGGGCCCCAGCGTTTGCTCATACTATTTTCTTTCTGTGTCAGTATTTCCTCTTGTCTAACCGCCATTACATGTTTGGGGGCTTTCTATTATCTTTGGGGTTCTGCTCCGGGGCAGATAGCTTTCCTATTTCTATCTTTAGGTGTAGTTAGTTTCTCAGGCTGTGACGAGGCGTCTAGGACCATCGTAGGAACGCTCCACGGCTGCCTCTAGTTGCGGTGGTTAGTCAGGGTACTGCAATCTCATAGATTCCAACTGCTCTGGTGTATTTCCTTTTTTACCTGCACTCCTCAGCTACCGTAACATAACAGTATCACCGGCCATAAAAATTGTATTGTACTCACAGAAGGGAAAAAATATTTTGAAGGAAGAAAAGTTGTCAGAGATATTTTTCTGTTTGTTGCATTTTTTTTTTTTTTTCCCTCTGTATCTCTGGGTGCTGGGGAGGATCTTTTCTCCCAATGGAGTTTGCACAGTTGTCTGGCCGTGTGGATCAGCTTGCCACTGAGGTTCGGAGTATTGCTGCATATCTTGCTAGGTTGCCTGTTGTGGAACCTAGGATCCCATGCCAGATTTGTTTTCAGGGGATCGAGCTAAGTTTCAGAATTTCAAAAATAATTGTAAATTGTTTCTTGCCTTAAAATCTAAGTCCTCAGGAAACGCAGCGCAGCAGGTTCAAATTGTCATCTCTCTCCTGCGCGGCGATCCTCAGGATTGGGCTTTTTCCCTCACACCTGGGGATCCTGTTTTGAGTGATGTTGATGCATTTTTTCAGGCTTTGGGGTTATTGTACGATGAGCCTAATGTCACTGATCAAGCTGAAAAAGCCTTGTTGGCATTAAATCAGGGGCTTGATGACGCTGAGTTATACTGTCAGAGATTCCGTAGGTGGGCAGTCCTGACCAAATGGAATGACTACGCTTTGGCGGCCCTTTTCCGGAAGGGTCTGTCGGATAATGTAAAGGATGTTATGGTGGGATTCCCTGTCCCCTCTGGTCTCAATGATTCTATGTCATTAGCGATTCAAATTGACAGACGTTTGCGTGAGCGGAGAAGTATGCGTGGAGTGGTGTTGCCTTGTGAGCCAGCTGCTGAGCCCATGCAGTGTGATGGAGTGGTGTCTGGGGCACAGCGTCATGAGTTTCGAAAGCGCAATGGGTTATGTTTCTACTGTGGTGATGCCTCTCATGCTATTTCAGTCTGCCCTAAGCGGGGAAGACGTTTTGCACGCTCAGTTGTCTTGGGTGGTGTTCAGACTAAGTTTTTATTAACTGTCACTCTGATATGCTCTCTGTCCTCATTTTCTGCTCAGGCTTTCGTTGATTCTGGAGCAGCTATTAACCTGATGGATTATGATTTTGCTAAACGTTGTGGATTTCCCTTGATACCCTACAGAAGTCTATTCCCCTACTGGGGATCGATTCTACCCCTTTGGCTGAGAATAAACCCCAGTTTTCTACTCAGGTGATAATGAGGGTTGAACCTGATCACCAGGAGTGCTGCAAATTTTTGGTTCTATATAATCTGCATGACATTATCGTGCTGGGTTTCCCTTGGTTACAGTCTCATAATCCTGTTTTGGATTGGAAATCTGTGTCTGTAACCAGTTGGGGCTGCCAATGTGTTAATACCAACACTCCTGTTTTTTCTGCCTCCCCCAGGCTGAGGATGTTCCTGACTTTTTGTTTGATTTTTCTGATGTGTTTAGCGAAAGTAAATCTGCATCCTTACCTCCCCATAGGAGCTATGACTGCACTATTGAATTAGTGCCAGGTAGTAAATTCCCTAAGGGTCGCCTTTTTAACTTGTCTGTACCTGAACATGACGCTATGCGGTCTTATATCAAGGAATCATTGGAGAAGGGTCATATCAGACCATCCTCTTCACCCTTAGGTGCCGGTTTTTTCTTTGTGGCCAAAAAAGATGGTTCATTAAGGCCGTGTATTGATTATCGTCTCTTGAACAATATTACTGTGAAATATCAATACCCGTTACCCTTGATTTCTGACCTGTTTTCCAGGGTGAAAAACGCTACTTGGTTTACCAAGCTTGACCTCAGGGGGGCGTATAACCTTATTCGCATTAAGCACGGGGATGAATGGAAGACGGCATTTAACACCCCTGAAGGGCATTTTGAGTACCTTGTGATGCCTTTGGGCTCACTAATGCTCCTTCCGTCTTCCAGTCCTTCATGAATGACATTTTCAGGGATTTTGTGGACAAGTTTCTGATTGTTTATTTGGATGATATCTTGATTTTTTCTAATGACTGGGACTCTCATGTGAAACATGTTCGAATTGTATTCCAGATTTTGAGAGAGAATGCTCTGTATGTGAAGGGATCAAAGTGTCTTTTTGGCGTACAGAAGATCTCATTTCTGGGATTCATTTTGTCCCCATCTGTTATTGAAATGGACCCGGTCAAGGTTCAGGCCATCTGTGATTGGGTCCAACCTACTTCATTAAAGGCTCTTCAGAGATTTTTGGGTTTTGCCAATTTTTATCGTAAATTTATTGGTAATTTCTCTGTTATTGTTAAACCATTAACTGATTTGACCAGAAAGGGTTCTGATGTGGTGAATTGGCCTCCTGAGGCAGTCTCTGCGTTTCAGGAACTTAAGCAGAGATTCACTTCTGCTCCTGTTCTACGGCAGCCTGATGTTTCTCTGCCATTTCAGGTGGAGGTTGATGCCTCTGAAATTGGGGCAGGTGCCGTTTTGTCCCAAAAAGATCCAGAGACCTCTAAAAGTAACCCTTGTGCCTTTTTCTCTCGAAAATTTTCTCCTACTGAACGTAATTATGACGTGGGTAATCGGGAGTTATTGGCCATGAAGTGGGCTTTTGAAGAGTGGAGACATTGGCTGGAGGGAGCCAAACATCAGGTGGTGGTCCTTACGGACCATAAGAATCTGGTCTATCTGGAATCTGCCAAGCGACTCAATCCTAGACAGGCCAGGTGGGCCTTGTTTTTCACACGTTTTAATTTTGTGGTTTCCTTTCTTCCTGGCACTAAGAATGTTAAGGCGGATGCCCTCTCGAGGGAGTTTCCTTGCGGACTCTCCTGAGCTATCTGATCCCTCTGTTATTTTGAAGGAGGGTGTAGTTCTTTCCGCCATCTCGCCTAATTTGAGACTTGCTCTGGAGGGGTGTCAGGAGGATAGGCCCGAGCGCTGCCCTGTTGGAAAATTGTTTGTCCCGGACCAATGGAAAAAGAGTGTGATGTCTGAGATTCATTGTTCCGCATTGGCTGGGCATCCCGGAATTTTTGGTACCAGAGACTTGGTTAGTCGGTCCTTTTGGTGGCCTACCTTGTCTCGCGATGTCAGGGAATTTGTGCAGTCCTGCGGGACTTGCTCTCGCTCCAAGTCTTGCTCTCGCTCTAGTGGTTTGTTGATGCCATTGCCTGTGCCCAAGAGACCATGGACCCATATCTCTATGGATTTCATTTCCGATCTTCCTGTTTCTCAGAGAATGACCACCATCTGGGTAATTTGTGATAGGTTTTCCAAAATGATACATCTTGTGCCATTACCTAAGTTGCCTTCCTCCTCTGAATTGGTGCCGTTGTTCCTTCAGCACGTGGTTCGTTTACACGGCATTCCTGAGAACATTGTGTCTGACAGAGGAGTCCAGTTTGTTTCCAGATTTTGGAGGACTTTTTGTTCTAAACTGGGTGTTCAATTGTCTTTCTCCTCGGCATTTCATCCTCAGACCAATGGTCAAACTGAGAGAACAAACCAGACATTGGAGACTTATCTAAGATGCTTTGTGTCTGCTGATCAGGATGACTGGGTCTCTTTTTTGCCTTTGGCTGAGTTTGCTCTTAATAATAGGGCTAGCTCTGCCACTTTGATGTCTCCGTTTTTCTGTAATTCTGGGTTTCACCCTCGATTTTCTTCAGGACAGACGGAGGCTTCTGTCTGTCCAGGTGTTGACTCTGTTGTTGAGCGTATGCAGCAGATTTGGGACCAGGTAGTGGAGAGGTTGTCCCTCTCTCAGGAGAAGGCCCAGCGGTTTGCTAACCGGCATAGGACTGATGGTCCTCGGTTTAAAGTGGGGGACTTGGTCTGGTTGTCCTCAAAGAATATTCCTATGAGAGTAGCATCTCCTAAATTTAAGCCTAGGTTCATTGGACCTTATAAGATCATGGAGATTATTAATCCTGTTTCTTTTCGTTTGCTTCTTCCAGGGACATTTAAGATCCATAACGTGTTCCACAAGTCCTTGTTGAAGAGGTTTGTTGAGCCAGTGGTTCCTGCTGCTGTGCCTCCTGACCCTGTTTTGGTTGAGGGCAATCTGGAGTATGTGGTTGAGAAAATATTGGATTCTCGTTTTTCTAGACGAAGACTCCAGTATTTGGTTAAATGGAGAGGTTATGGTCAGGAAGATAATTCTTGGGTGTTTGCTTCGGACATCCATGCTAGGAGACTTATCCGTGCGTATCATAGAACTCATCCTGACCGACTGGTTGCTCAAATGAGGGTT
>JARQOD010000007.1:141577720-141661828 GCA_033576555.1 Oophaga sylvatica | reverse complement strand
TATATGACATGTGAGGACACTCCAGTATAAGCAGGTACATTATTATATGTGTGTACAGTACCGGTATATGACATGTGAGGACACTCCAGTATAAGCCGTGTACATTATATATGTGTTGTACAGTACCGAGTATATGACTGTGAGGACACTCCAGTATAAGCCGCGTACATTATATATGTGTATGTACAGTACCGTGTATATGACATGTGAGGACACTCCAGTATAAGCAGCGTTACATTATATATGTGTGTGTACAGTACCGTGTATATGACATGTGAGGACACTCCAGTATACAGCAGTGTACATTATATATGTGTATGTACAGTACGGTATATGACATGTGAGGACACTCCAGTTATAAGCAGTGTACATTATATATGTGTATGTACGTACGTGTATATGACATGTGAGGACACTCCAGTATAAGCAGCAGTGTACATTATATATATGTGTGTACAGTACGTGTATATGACATGTGAGGACACTCCAGTATAAGCAGGTACTTTATATATGTGTGTGTACAGTACGAGTATATGACATGTGAGGACACCCATATAAGCGTACTTTATATATGTGTTGTGTACAGTACTGAGTATATGACATGTGAGGACACTCCAGTATAAGCGCGTACATTATATATATATATGTGTGTGTACAGTACAGTCATGGCCAAAAGTTTTGAGAATGACACAAATATTAATTTTTACAAAGTCTACTGCTTCACTTTTTCTAATGGCAATTTGCATATACTCCAGAATGTTATAAAGAGTGATCAGCTTAACAGCAATTACTTGCAAAGTCAATATTTGGCTAGAAAATTAACTTTATCCCCAAAACACATTTCAACATCATTGCAGCCCTGCCTTAAAAGGACCAGCTAACCTCTTTTCAGTGATTGCTCCATTAACACAAGTGTGGGTGTTGATGAGGACATGGCTGGAGATCAATCTGTCATGATTAAGTAAGAATGAGACCACTGGACACTTTAAAAGGAGGCTGGTGCTTGGCATCATTGTTTCTCTTCTGTTAACCATGGTTATCTCTAAAGAAACACGTGCAGTCATCATTGCAATGTACAAAAATGGCCTAACAGGGAAGAGTATCGCAGCTAGGAAAGATTGCACCTCAGTCAAACAATCTATCGCATCATCAAGAACTTCAAGGAGAGAGGTTCCATTGTTGCCAAAAAGGCTTCAGGGCGCCCAAGAAAGACCAGCAAGCGCCAGGACCGTCTCTTAAAAGTGTTTCAGCTGCGGGATCGGGCTACCAGCAGTGCAGAGCTTGCTCAGGAATGGCAGCAGGCAGGTGTGAGCGCATCTGCACGCACTGTGAGGCGGAGACTCTTGGAGCAAGGCCTGGTCTCAAGGAGGGCAGCAAAGAAGCCACTTCTCTCCAGAAAAAACATCATGGACAGACTGATATTCTGCAAAAGGTACAGGCAGTGGACTGCTGAGGACTGGGGTAAAGTTATTTTCTCTGATGAATCCCCTTTTCGATTGTTTGGGACATCAGGAAAATGCCTCATCCGGAGAAGACAAGGTGAGCGCTACCACCAGTCTTGTCTCATGCCAACTGTTAAGCATCCTGAAACTATTCATGTGTGGGGTTGCTTCTCAGCCAAGGGAATCGGCTCTCTCACAGTCTTGCCTAAAAACACAGCCATGAATAAAAAATGGTACCAGAATGTCCTCCAAGAGCAACTTCTCCCCACCCTCCAAGAGCAGTTTGGCGATCAACAATGCCTTTTCCAGCATGATGGAGCACCTTGCCATAAAGCAAAGGTGATAACTAAATGGCTCAGGGAACAAAACATAGAGATTTTGGGTCCATGGCCTGGAAACTCCCCAGATCTTAATCCCATTGAGAACTTGTGGTCAATCATCAAGAGACGGGTGGACAAACAAAAACCTAAAAATTCTGACAAAATGAAAGCATTGATTGTGCAAGAATGGACTGCTATCAGTCAGGATTTGGTCCAGAAGCTGATTGAGAGCATGCCAGGGAGAATTGCAGAGGTCCTGAAGAAGAAGGGTCAACACTGCAAATATTGACTTGCTGCATTAACTCATTCTAACTGTCAATATAAGCTTTTGTTACTCATATGTTTGCAATTATATTTCTGTCTGTGATAAAAACATCTGTCAAACACACATAAAAACCAGAGGGCAGCAGATCATGTGAAAATATAATATTTGTGTCATTCTCAAAACTTTTGGCCATGACTGTACTGAGTATATGACATGTGAGGACACTCCAGTATAAGCCGCGTACATTATATATATATATGTGTGTGTACAGTACTGTGTATATGACATGTGAGGACACTCCAGTATAAGCCGCGTACATTATATGTGTGTACAGTACTGTGTATATGACATGTGAGGACACTCCAGTATAAGCAGTGTACATTATATATATGTGTGTACAGTACCGTGTATATGACATGTGAGGACACTCCAGTATAAGCAGTGTACATTATATGTGTGTACAGTACTGTGTATATGACATGTGAGGACACTCCAGTATAAGCAGTGTACATTATATATGTGTGTACAGTACTGTGTATATGACATGTGAGGACACTCCAGTATAAGCCGGTACATTATATATATGTGTGTACAGTACTGTGTATATGACATGTGAGGACACTCCAGTATAAGCAGTGTACATTATATATATGTGTGTGTACAGTACCGTGTATATGACATGTGAGGACACTCCAGTATAAGCCGCGTACATTATATATATATATATGTGTGTACAGTACTGTGTATATGACATGTGAGGACACTCCAGTATAAGCCGCGTACATTATATATATGTGTGTACAGTACTGTGTATATGACATGTGAGGACACTCCAGTATAAGCAGTGTACATTATATATGTGTGTACAGTACTGTGTATATGACATGTGAGGACACTCCAGTATACAGCAGTATAAGCAGTGTAATTATATTTTGTGTACAGTACTGTGTATATGACATGTGAGGACACTCCAGTATACAGCAGTATAAGCAGTGTACATTATATATGTGTGTACAGTACTGTGTATATGACATGTGAGGACACTCCAGTATACAGCAGTTAAGCAGTGTACATTATATGTGTGTACAGTACTGTGTATATGACATGTGAGGACACTCCAGTATACAGCAGTATAAGCAGTGTATCATTATATATGTGTGTACAGTACTGTGTATATGACATGTGAGGACACTCCAGTATAAGCAGTGTTACATGAAATATATATGTGTGTACAGTACTGTGTATATGACATGTGAGGACACTCCAGTATACAGCAGTATAAGCAGTGTACATTATATATGTGTGTACAGTACTGTGTATATGACATGTGAGGACACTCCAGTATAAGCAGTGTACATTATATATATGTGTGTACAGTACTGTGTATATGACATGTGAGGACACATCACAGTATAAGCAGTGTACATTATATATATATGTGTGTACAGTACTGTGTATATGACATGTGAGGACACTCCAGTATAAGCCGGTACAATTATATTGTGTGTTACAGTACTGTGTATATGACATGTGAGGACACTCCAGTATAAGCAGTTACATTATATATATGTGTGTACAGTACTGTGTATATGACATGTGAGGACACCTCCAGTATAAGCAGTGTACATTATATATATGTGTGTACAGTACTGTGTATATGACATGTGAGGACACTCCAGTAACGTAAAGCAGTGTACATTATATATATGTGTGTACAGTACTGTGTATATGACATGTGAGGACACTCCAGTATACAGCAGTATAAGCACGTGTACATTATATATATATGTGTGTACAGTACTGTGTATATGACATGTGAGGACACTCCAGTATAAGCAGTGTACATTATATATATGTTGTACTACTGTGTATATGACATGTGAGGACACTCCAGTATAAGCGTTACATTATATATAATGTGTGTACAGTACTGAGTATATGACATGTGAGGACACTCCAGTATAAGCCGCTGTACATTATATATATATGTGTGTGTACAGTACTGTGTATATGACATGTGAGGACACTCCAGTATAAGCAGTGTACATTATATATATGTGTGTACACTACTGTGTATATGACATGTGAGGACACTCCAGTATAAGCCGTCGTACATTATATATATATATGTGTGTGTACAGTACTGTGTATATGACATGTGAGGACACTCCAGTATAAGCCGCGTACACTTCCACTTCCCGTCCTCGCACTGTCTCCTGTGTTATTCCCCCGCTCCGCTCCGCAGTCCTGTCACTCACCAGTCACAGGCTCGTCCTCATCCTCCGGCAGGACAGACAGCGGCTCCGGGCTCCCCAGTGTAATCCCAGCAGTGTGTCCGGCGCTGTCAGTCCCAGTCCCCGGCGCTGGTAACTTTCTGCCGTGCACTCCAGTGTGGGGCGCAGGGACACCCTCCACAACCACCTATCAGCGCCGGCAGCCGGGACTCGGACACGGGGCGGAGCCTCATAAATGTCACATTGTTAGCAGCAGCGTGTCTGCGCCCAGCCAGTGTGTGCACTGTGCAGGCGCCAGCAGGGGCGGCAGAGAGGCGAAAACTTCCCAAACTTTCCAGAGCAACTTTCCAGCCTGTAGGGGCTCAGGGCTGTGCGGCCCCGAGGGTGACATGACCACCAGGCGTGGGATTGCCTGCAGCTGCCTAACGAGCGAGTACAGCTGTCACTCAGCCCCGTATAAGCTGCTCTTAGACTTGATTGAGCTCAATTTTTCTTTCGAGTATTGAAAATATAATTTTTAGGCCTCATTGCTGTGACACAGTAAGGGCAGCACATGACTGTGTGGGTCACCAGTGGGGTGTCATTACTGTGGGACGCTAGGGTAGGCACCTGCCTATTGCGCTGCCACCTGCCTACCTGAGAGGAATGTCTGCAGTCGCCCTGCAGCCCCAGATACTCCGCACAGTGACGGCCAGGGCGCAGGCATGAAGGTGAGAGGTGTCCGTCACTGTCACCGGTCATCTCTAGTGCTCTGTCCGTCACTGTCACCGGTCACCTCTAGTGCTCTGTCCGTCACTGTCACCGGTCACCTCTAGTGCTCTGTCCGTCACTGTCACCGGTCATCCTCTAGTGCTCTGGTCCGTCACTGTCACGGTCACCTCTAGTGCTCTGGCCGTCACTGTCACCGGTCACCTCTAGTGCTCTGGCCGTCACTGTCACCGGTCACTCTAGTACTCTGGCCGTCACTGTCACCGGTCATCCTAGTGCTCTGGTCCGTCACTGTCACCGGTCATCTCTAGTACTCTGGTCGTCACTGTCACCGGTCATCTCTAGTGCTCTGGTCGTCACTGTCACCGGTCATCTCTAGTGCTCTGGTCGTCACTGTCACCGGTCATCTCTAGTGCTCTGGCCGTCACTGTCACCGGTCACCTCTAGTGCTCTGGTCGTCACTGTCACCGGTCATCTCTAGTGCTCTGGTCGTCACTGTCACGGGTCATCTCTAGTGCTCTGGTCGTCACTGTCACGGTCATCTCTAGTGCTCTGGTCGTCACTGTCACCGGTCATCTCTAGTGCTCTGGTCGTCACTGTCACGGTCATCTCTAGTGCTCTGGTCGTCACTGTCACCGGTCATCTCTAGTGCTCTGTCACGTCACGTCACTCTAGTGCCTGCTCACTGTCACGGTCATCTCTAGTGCTCTGGTCGTCACTGTCACGGTCATCTCTAGTGCTCTGGTCGTCACTGTCACCGGTCATCTCTAGTGCTCTGGTCCATCACTGTACCTCGCCCACCGGTCATCTCTAGTGCTCTGGTCCGTCACTGTCACCGGTCACTCTCTAGTGCTCTGGCCGTCACTGTCACCGGTCATCTCTAGTGCTCTGGTCGTCACTGTCACCGGTCATCTCTAGTGCTCTGGCCATCACTGTCACCGGTCATCTCTAGTGCTCTGGTCCGTCACTGTCACGGTCATCTCTAGTGCTCTGGTCATCACTGTCACCGTCATCTCTAGTGCTCTGGTCCGTCACTGTCACCGGTCACCTCTAGTGCTCTGGTCGTCACTGTCACCGGTCATCTCTAGTGCTCTGGTCGTCACTGTCACGGTCATCCTCTAGTGCTCTGGCCGTCACTGTCACCGGTCATCTCTAGTGCTCTGGCGTCACTGTCACCGGTCATCTCTAGTGCTCTGGTCGTCACTGTCACCGGTCATCTCTAGTGCTCTGGTCATCACTGTCACCGGTCATCTCTAGTGCTCTGGTCGTCACTGTCACCGGTCATCTCTAGTGCTCTGGCCGTCACTGTCACCGGTCATCTCTAGTGCTCTGGCCGTCACTGTCACCGGTCATCTCTAGTGCTCTGGCCGTCACTGTCACCGGTCATCTCTAGTGCTCTGGTCGTCACTGTCACCGGTCATCTCTAGTGCTCTGGTCGTCACTGTCACCGGTCATCTCTAGTGCTCTGGTCGTCACTGTCACCAGTCATCTCTAGTGCTCTGGTCGTCACTGTCACCGGTCATCTCTAGTGCTCTGGCCGTCACTGTCACCGGTCATCTCTAGTGCTCTGGCCGTCACTGTCACCGGTCATCTCCTAGTGCTCTGGCCGTCACTGTCACCGGTCATCTCTAGTGCTCTGCGCACTGTCACCGTCATCTCATGTGCGTCACTGCCCGGTCATCTCTAGTGCTCTGGCCGTCACTGTCACCGGTCATCTCTAGTGCTCTGGCCGTCACTGTCACCGGTCATCTCTAGTGCTCTGGTCGTCACTGTCACCGGTCATCTCTAGTGCTCTGGTCGTCACTGTCACCGGTCATCTCTAGTGCTCTGGCGTCACTGTCACCGGTCATCTCTAGTGCTCTGGCCGTCACTGTCACCGGTCATCTCTAGTGCTCTGGCCGTCACTGTCACCGGTCATCTCTAGTGCTCTGGTCGTCACTGTCACCGGTCACCCTCTAGTGCTCTGGCCGTCACTGTCACCGGTCATCTCTAGTGCTCTGGTCGTCACTGTCACCGGTCATCTCTAGTGCTCTGGTCGTCACTGTCACCGGTCATCTCTAGTGCTCTGGTCGTCACTGTCACCGGTCATCTCTAGTGCTCTGGCCGTCACTGTCACCGGTCATCTCTAGTGCTCTGGCCGTCACTGTCACCGGTCACTCAGGCTCTGCCTCACTGTCACCGTCACCTAGTGTCTGGCCGTCACTGTCACCGGTCATCCTCTAGTGCTCTGGTCGTCACTGTCACCGGTCATCTCTAGTGCTCTGGTCGTCACTGTCACCGTCATCCTCTAGTGCTCTGGCCGTCACTGTCACCGGTCATCTCTAGTGCTCTGGCCGTCACTGTCACCGGTCATCTCTAGTGCTCTGGCCGTCACTGTCACCGGTTCATCTCTAGTGCTCTGGCCGTCACTGTCACCGGTCATCTCTAGTGCTCTGGTCCGTCACTGTCACCGGTCATCTCTAGTGCTCTGGTCGTCACTGTCACCGGTCATCTCTAGTGCTCTGGCCGTCACTGTCACCGGTCATCTCTAGTGCTCTGGCCGTCACTGTCACCGGTCATCTCTAGTGCTCTGGTCGTCACTGTCACCGGTCACCTCTAGTACTCTGGTCGTCACTGTCACCGGTCATCTCTAGTGCTCTGGTCGTCACTGTCACCGGTCACCTCTAGTGCTCTGGCCGTCACTGTCACCGGGTCATCTCTAGTGCTCTGGCCGTCACTGTCACCGGTCACCTCTAGTGCTCTGTCCGTCACTGTCACCGGTCATCTCTAGTGCTCTGTCCGTCACTGTCACCGGTCATCTCTAGTGCTCTGGCCATCACTGTCACCAGTCGTCTCTAGTGCTCTGGCCGTCATTGTCACGGTCATCTCTAGTGCTCTGTCCGTCACTGTCACCGGTCATCTCTAGTGCTCTGGTCACTCACTGTCACCGTCATCTCTAGTGCTCTGGTCATCACTGTCACCGGTAATCTCTAGTGCTCTGTCCGTCACTGTCACCATCTCTCTAGTGCTTCTGGCCATCACTGTCACCAGTCGTCTCTAGTGCTCATGGCCGTCACTGTCACAGGTCATCTCTAGTGCTCTGTCCGTGCCTGTCACCGGTAATCTCTAGTGCTCTGCGCCGTCACTGTCACCGGTCATCTCTAGTGCTCTGGTCGTCACTGTCACGGTCATCTCTAGTGCTCTGTCCGTCACTGTCACCGGTAATCTCTAGTGCTCTGGCTGTCACTGTCACCGGTCATCTCTAGTGCTCTGGTCATCACTGTCACCGGTCACCTCTAGTGCTCTGGTCGTCACTGTCACCGGTCACTCTAGTGCTCTGGCCGTCACTGTCACCGGTCATCTCTAGTGCTCTGGTCGTCACTGTCACGGGTCATCTCTAGTGCTCTGTCCGTCACTGTCACCGGTAATCTCTAGTGCTCTGGCCGTCACGTGTCACCGGTCATCTCTAGTGCTCTGTCCGTCACTGTCACCGGTCATCTCTAGTGCTCTGGCCGTCACTGTCAACCGGTCCAATCTCTAGTGCTCTGTCCGTCACTGTCACCGGTCATCTCTAGTGCTCTGGTCGTCACTGTCACCGGTCATCTCTAGTGCTCTGGTCGTCACTGTCACCGGTCATCTCTAGTGCTCTGGTCGTCACTGTCACCGGTCACCTCTAGTGCTCTGGTCGTCACTGTCACCGGTCATCTCTAGTGCTCTGGCCGTCACTGTCACCGGTAATCTCTAGTGCTCTGGCCGTCACTGTCACCGGTCATCTCTAGTGCTCTGGTCGTCACTGTCACCGGTCACCTCTAGTGCTCTGGTCGTCACTGTCACCGGTCACCTCTAGTGCTCTGGCCGTCACTGTCACCAGATACTCTAGTGCTCTGCGTCACTGTCACCGGTCACTCTAGTGCTCTGGCCGTCACTGTCACCGGTCATCTCTAGTGCTCTGGCCGTCACTGTCACCGGTCACCTCTAGTGCTCTGGCCGTCACTGTCACCGGTCACCTCTAGTGCTCTGGCCGTCACTGTCACCGGTCACCTCTAGTGCTCTGGCCGTCACTGTCACCGGTCACCTCTAGTGCTCTGGCCGTCACTGTCACCGGTCATCTCGAGTGCTCTGGCCGTCACTGTCACCGGTCACCTCTAGTGCTCTGGCCGTCACTGTCACCGGTCACTCTAGTGCTCTGGCCGTCACTGCCACCGGTCATCTCTAGTGCTCTGGCCGTCACTGTCACCGGTCACCTCTAGTGCTCTGGCCGTCACTGTCACCGGTCATCTCTAGTGCTCTGGCCGTCACTGTCACCGGTCATCTCTAGTGCTCTGGCCGTCACTGTCACCGGTCATCTCTAGTGCTCTGGCCGTCACTGTCACCGGTCATCTCTAGTGCTCTGGCCGTCACTGTCACCGGTCACCTCTAGTGCTCTGGCCGTCACTGTCACCGGTCACCTCTAGTGCTCTGGCCGTCACTGTCACCGGTCACCTCTAGTGCTCTGGCCGTCACTGTCACCGGTCACCTCTAGTGCTCTGGCCGTCACTGTCACCGGTCATCTCTAGTGCTCTGGCCGTCACTGTCACCGGTCATCTCGAGTGCTCTGGTCGTCACTGTCACCGGTCATCTCTAGTGCTCTGGCTCACTGTCACCGTCATCTCTAGTGCTCTGGCCGTCACTGTCACGTCACTCTAGTGCTCTGGCCATCACTGTCACCGGTCATCTCTAGTGCTCTGGCCGTCACTGTCACCGGTCATCTCTAGTGCTCTGGCCGTCACTGTCACCGGTCATCTCTAGTGCTCTGGCCGTCACTGTCACCGGTCATCTCTAGTGCTCTGGCCGTCGCTCCCTCCCTTCTCTCAATTGTATTTGTGTCTGCAGGGCCAGTTTTAGGCAAAGTGGGGCCCTAGGCAAAAGTTTAAAATGGGGCCCAAATGCTAACATGTTGCACATCACACAGAAGCATTTCGGTTGTATTTACATGCACTGAGTTCAGGACGCTAAATGAGTGTGATCGATTCAACAATATTGAAATCATTCAACATTAATTTCCCAGCCTCTTTCCACCGGCTGAGGAACAATGATGGGACACAACAATCACTAATAGATCAGTCTGTCCCCATACAGTATCATGTTATCAGCAGCACAGCTGCAGATTTCACCGGCGATGTGCTGCTGAGAACAAGGATTTTTGTTCCGGCATAAACAATCCAATCTCTCGATGAATATGCAACATTTTGCTTGTTTAGTATAATACACCCCATAGTCCTCCAAATAATATAATGTGCCCCATAGTCCTCCATATAGTATAATACACTCCCCATAATCCTCCATATAGTATAATACACTCCCTATAGTCCTCCATATATTAAAATACACTCTTCAGTCCTACATGTAGTATTATACACTTCCCATTGTCCTCCATATAGTATAATACACTCCTTAGTCCTCCATATAGTGTAAACTACTCCTCATAGCCCTCCATATATTAAAATACGTTCAGTCCTCAATATAGTATAATACACTACTCAGTCCTCCATATAGTATAATACACTCCTCATAGTCCTCCATATAGTATAATACACTCCTCATAGTCCTCCATATATTAAAATACACTGCACAGTCCTCCATATAGTATAATACACTCCTCATAGTGCTCCATATAGTATAATGCACTGCCATAGTCATTCATGTAGTACAATTCACTTTATAATAGACCCCATAGTTCTTCATATAGTATAATGTATTCTCCATAGTCCTTGATACAGTATAATGCAGCCCACATATAGAATAATGCCACCACCCCATAGAGCACAATGCAGCCACCCCACAGAATGTAATGTAACCCCCTTAGAGAATAATGCAGCCCCGCCATACAATATAATGTAACCCCCATAGAATATAATGCAGCCCCCCTCATATAGTATAATGTAGCCCCTCCATAGAATACAATGTAGCCCTCATATATTATAATGCAGCCCCCATAAAATATAATGTAGCCCCTTCATAGAGTATAACGAAGCCCCCCATACAATATAATCTAGCCCCCCATGCAATATAATGCAGCCACCCTTAGAATACAATGTAGCCCCCTCATATAGTATAATGTAGCCCCCTCATAGAGTATGATGCATCACCCCTCATAGAATATAACAAATATAATACAACCCCATAGAATATAATACAGCCCCCCCATAGAATATAATACAGCCCACCTTCTAATAGAATATAATGTAGCCCCATCAAAGAGTATGATGCAATCCTCCCTCATAGAATTTAATACAGCCCCCATAGAATATACTGTAGCCCCCATAGAATATAATATAGCCCACCTCCCCATAGAATATAATACAGCCCCAAAGAATATAACACAGCCCCCCATAGAATATAATACAGCCCCTATAGAATATAATAAAGCCCCTCATAAAATATAATACAGCCCACCTCCCCATAGAATATAATGTAGCCCCATCAAAGAGTATGATGCAATCCTCCCTCATAGAATGTAATACAGCCCCCCCATAGAATATAATGTAGCCTCCCAAAGAATATAATACAGCCCACCACCCCATAGAATATAATACAGCCCCCATAGAATATTATACAGCCCCCATACAATATAATACAGCCCCATGGAACATAATGCAGCCCCTCCATAGAATATTATGCAGCCCCCTTATATAGTATAATGTAGGCCCTCCATAGAATACAATGTAGACCTCCTTATATAGCATAATGCAGCCCCCATAGAATATAATGTAGCCCCCTCATAGAGTATAATGAAGCCCCCCATACAATATAATCTAGCCCCCCATACAATATAATGCAGCCCCCCATAGAATACAATGTAGCCCCCTCATAGAGTATACAGTCATGGCCAAAAGTTTTGAGAATGACACAAATATTCTATTTTCACATGATCTGCTGCCCTCTGGTTTTTATGTGTGTTTGACAGATGTTTTTATCACAGACAGAAATATATAATTGCAAACATATGAGTAACAAAAGCTTATATTGACAGTTAGAATGAGTTAATGCAGCAAGTCAATATTTGCAGTGTTGACCCTTCTTCTTCAGGACCTCTGCAATTCTCCCTGGCATGCTCTCAATCAACTTCTGGACCAAATCCTGACTGATAGCAGTCCATTCTTGCACAATCAATGCTTTCATTTTGTCAGAATTTTTAGGTTTTTGTTTGTCCACCCGTCTCTTGATGATTGACCACAAGTTCTCAATGGGATTAAGATCTGGGGAGTTTCCAGGCCATGGACCCAAAATCTCTATGTTTTGTTCCCTGAGCCATTTAGTTATCACCTTTGCTTTATGGCAAGGTGCTCCATCATGCTGAAAAGGCATTGTTGATCGCCAAACTGCTCTTGGAGGGTTGGGAGAAGTTGCTCTTGGAGGACATTCTGGTACCATTCTTTATTCATGGCTGTGTTTTTAGGCAAGACTGTGAGAGAGCTGATTCCCTTGGCTGAGAAGCAACCCCACACATGAATTGTTTCAGGATGCTTAACAGTTGGCATGAGACAAGACTGGTGGTAGCGCTCACCTTGTCTTCTCCGAATGAGGCGTTTTCCTGATGTTCCAAACAATCGAAAAGGGGATTCATCAGAGAAAATAACTTTACCCCAGTCCTCAGCAGTCCACTGCCTGTACCTTTTGCAGAATATCAGTCTGTCCATGATGTTTTTTCTGGAGAGAAGTAGCTTCTTTGCTTGCCCTCCTTGAGACCAGGCCTTGCTCCAAGAGTCTCCGCCTCACAGTGCGTGCAGATGCACTCACACCTGCCTGCTACCATTCCTGAGCAAGCTCTGCACTGCTGGTAGCCCGATCCCGCAGCTGAAACACTTTTAAAAGATGGTCCTGGCGCTTGCTGGTCTTTCTTGGGCGCCCTGAAGCCTTTTTGGCAACAATGGAACCTCTCTCCTTTCTAGCTGCGATACTCTTCCCTGTTAGGCCATTTTTGTGCATTGCAATGATGACTGCACGTGTTTCTTTAGAGATAACCATGGTTAACAGAAGAGAAACAATGATGCCAAGCACCAGCCTCCTTTTAAAGTGTCCAGTGGTGTCATTCTTACTTAATCATGACAGATTGATCTCCAGCCATGTCCTCATCAACACCCACACCTGTGTTAATGGAGCAATCACTGAAAAGAGGTTAGCTGGTCCTTTTAAGGCAGGGCTGCAATGATGTTGAAATGTGTTTTGGGGGATAAAGTTAATTTTCTAGCCAAATATTGACTTTGCAAGTAATTGCTGTTAAGCTGATCACTCTTTATAACATTCTGGAGTATATGCAAATTGCCATTAGAAAAAGTGAAGCAGTAGACTTTGTAAAAATTAATATTTGTGTCATTCTCAAAACTTTTGGCCATGACTGTAATGTAGCCCCCTCATAGAGTATGATGCAATCACCCCTCATAGAATATAATAAATAAAATACAGCCCCCATAGAATATAATACAGCCCCCCTCCCAGTTCCTATAGGATATAATGTAGCCATAGTAATAGTATATAAGACAGCCCCCTCCCAGTCCCCATAGAATATAATGTAGCCATAGAATATAATGTAGCCCCTCCGTCCAGTACTCACACTGATACATTTTAAAAAAAAACACAATCCTCACCTCTCCTCGTGCCCCGCGCTGCTCCTGACTCGGCTCCGGTCTCAGCGGCTGCACTGCCCGGCACACAATGGGTACGCGATGAAGTGACGTCATCGCACACCCACAGTGTCAGAGGCAGAGGGGAATGATGGAAGAGGGAGCATCAGGTGAACTGTACCGGTGTCATAGACACCTGTATAGTTGAATGCGGCGCAGGAAGGGGTTCGGCTCTGGCGGCAGGCGGGCCCTCGGTAGCCACTTTGGCCACTTTGGCCACTTGTAGCCTCTTTGGCACATTCGGCCCCTCGGTAGCCACCTGGTAGCCACTTTGGCACATTCGGTACCTCAGTAGCCACTTTGGCCACTTTGTAGCCACTTTGGCACATTCAGCACCTCAGTAGCCACCTTGGCCACTTGGTAGCCACTTTGGCCACTTGCTAGCCACTTTGGCACATTCGGCACCTTGGTAGTCACTTTGGCCACTTGGTAGCCACTTTGGCACATTCAGCACCTCAGTAGTCATTTGGCCACTTGGTAGCCACTTTAGCACATTTGGCACCTCGGTAGCCACTTTGGTCACTTGGTAGCCACTTTGGCACATTCGGCGCGTCGGTAGCCACTTTGGCCACTTGGCAGCCACTTTGGCGCATTCGGCACCTCTGTAGCCACTTTGGCCACTTGGTAGCCACTTTGGCTACTTTGTAGCCACTTTGGCACATTTGGCACCTCGGTAGCCACTTTGGCCACTTGGTAGCCACTTTGGCACATTCAGCACCTCGGTAGCCACTTTGGCCACTTGGTAACCACTTTGACATGTTCGGCACCTCGGTAGCCACTTTGGCAACTTGGTAGCCACTTTGGCACATTCTGCACCTCGGTAGCCACTTTGGCCACTTGGTAGCCACTTTGGCACATTGGCCCCTTGGTAGCCACTTTGGCCACTTGGTAGCCACTTTGGCCACTTGGTAGCCTCTTTGGCACATTCGGCACCTCAGTAGCCACTTTGGCCACTTGGTAGCCACTTTGGCACATTCAGCACCTTGGTAGCCACTTTGTAGCCACTTTGGCACATTCGGTACCTCAGTAGCCACTTTGGCCACTTGGTAGCCACTTTGGCACATTCAGCACCTCAGTTGCCACTTTGGCCACTTGGTAGCCACTTTGGCACATTCGGCACCTTGGTCGCCACTTTGGCCACTTGGTAGCCATTTTCGCCACTTGGTAGCTACTTTGGCACATTCGGCACCTCAGTATCCACTTCAGCCACCGTGTGCTGCCTGGGGCCCCTGTGCTCTGCCTGGGGCCCCGTGTGCTGTCTGGGGCCACTGTGCTCTGCCTGGGGCCCCTGTGCTCTGCCTGGGGCCATGTGCGCTGCCTGGGCCCCGTGTGCTGCCTGGGTCCCGTATGCTGCCTGGGGCCCCGTATGCTGTCTGGGGCCCTTGTGTGCTGCCTGGGGCCCTGTGCGCTGCCTGCGGCCCCTGTGTGCTGCCTGGGGTCCCTGTGCTCGCCTGGGGCCCCGTGTGCTCCCTGGGGCCCCTGCGCTCTGCCTGGGGCCCCGTGTGCTGCCTGGGGCCCCATGCGCTGCCTGGGTCCCCTGTGCTCTGCCTGCTGACGTGCGCTGCCTGTGGCCCCTGTGCGCTGCCTGGAGACCAGTGCGCTGCATGGGGCCCCGTGCGCTGCCTGGGGCCCTTATGTTCTGCCTGGGGCCCCGTGCGCTGCCTGTGGCCACTGTGCGCTGCCAGGGGCCCCGTGTGCTGCCTGTGGCCCCGTGCGCTGCCTGGGCCCCTGTGCTCTGCCTGGGCCCCGTGCTGCTCTGGGCCTGGGGCCCCTGTGCACTGCCTGGGCCCCGTGCGCTGCCTGGGCCCCTGTGCCTGCCTGTTGCCCCGTGCGCTGCCTGTGGCCCCTGTGCGCTACCTGGGGCCCTGTGTGCCGCCTGGGGCCCCATGCGCTGCCTGGGGCCCCGTGTGCTGCCTGGGGCCCTGTGTGCTGCCTGTGGCCCCTGTGCGCTACCTGGGGCCCTGTGTGCCGCCTGGGGCCCCATGCGCTGCTGGCCCTGGTGGGGCCCTGTGTGCTGCCTGGGGCCCGTGTGCTGCCTGGGGCCCCGTGTGCTGCCTGTGGCCCCGTGTGCTGCGTGGCGCTCCGTGTGCTGCCTGGGGCCCCTGTGCTCTGCCTGGGGCCCCGTGCGCTGCCTGTGGCCCTTGTTTGCTGTCTGGGGCCCCGTGCGCTGCCTGTGGCCCCTGTGCGCTGCCTGGGGCCCCGTGCGCTGCCTGTGGTCCCTGTACGCCCGGCCTTAGGTGGGGCCCGTGCGCTGCCTGGGGCCCCTGTGCGCTGCGTGGCGCCCCGTGTGCTGCCTGGGGCCCCTGTGTGCTGCCTGGGGCCCTGCGCTGCCCCTTTAAGACCTTGAATCAGCGATCTGTACTTCTATTAGCTAATACGGGTCATGTGTGGAAGCTGCATTTGCATAGCTGCCATCTTTGTAAGGTCACTGCACCTGAGCTGTGGCTTCAATCCATGTCAGTTGGGGGTCATGGAAAGGTCGCCATTAATTCCTATGGGATATTTTTTGCTTAAAATGCGATTTTTTTTCAAAAACTACAAATCGGATCGACTCCAAAAATACATAGCACACCTGTCCCCACCGAGGGCTTCGAAACGCCGCCTGAACGGGGTCTCTGCGCCGAGCGGTTTGGGCCGCATTAATTGCAGAAAACGCAGAGAAGAAGAAGAAGAAGAAGAACTAGATGTGTATTTCCTGAAGGAACTACAGATTGTGCTTTGAATTGGTGCCCGGTAGTGTTGAGCGAACATGCTCGGACATGCTACGTTAACCTTGAGCATCGGGGTGCTCGGACATGCTCGGAACTCTGCAGAACACCTCATGTATTCGGGCAGAAGCTCGGATGCTGCCCAGCAAGTTTGGCGCCGTTACAGCAATAAACTGTGATTGGCATAGCATCTGCATCAACATTGCGGGGCCCCGTGACGTTTGGGGCCAACATTGGAGCCCATACGTTTGGGGGCCAACATTGCGGGGCCCCGTTATGTTTGGGGGCCAACATTGCGGGACCCCGTGATGTTTGGGGGCCAACATTGCGGGGCCCTGTGACGTTTGGGGGCCAACATTGCGGGGCCCTGTAACGTTTAGGGGCCAACATTGCGGTGCCCGTGATGTTTGGGGGCCAACATTGCAGGGCCCCGTGACGTCTGGGGGCCAACATTGCGGAGCCCCATGACGTTTGGGGTCAACATTGCGGGGCCCCGTTATGTTTGGGGGCCAACATTGCGGGGCCCTGTGACGTTTGGGGGCCAACATTGCGGGGCCCTGTGACATTTGGGGGCCAACATTGCGGGGCCCCGTGAGGTTTGGGGGCCAACATTGCAGGGCCCCGTTATGTTTGGGGGCCAACATTGCGGGGCCCCGTTATGTTTGGGGGCCAACATTGTGGGGCCCCGTTATGTTTGGGGGCCAACATTGCGGGGCCCCGTTATGTTTGGGGGCCAACATTGTGGGGCCCCGTTATGTTTGGGGGCCAACATTGCGGGGCCCAGTTATGTTTGGGGGCCAACATTGCCGGGCCCCGTGACGTTTTGGGGCCAACATTGCGGTGCCACTGTGATGTTTGGGGGCCAAAATTGCAGGGCCCTGGGACGTTCTGGAGAAGAAATATTTGACTGTCAGTTCAGTGAGGCAACAACATTAGAACCTGGGAGCTTCCATTGGCCAGTAGTTGTCATGTGACCTTGTGTATCCCAGTTAGGCCGTGAATGAAGTACCTACAAGATTCTATTGGCCAATAAGGTCATGTGATGATGCTAGATTTGCATACATGGCAGCCTCCGCAATAATCTATGGCTATTTAAATTCCTATGGGAGTTTGTGTTTCCAGTTCAGGTCATTAAAATTCATGGCTGTGCCACCTACTACCCGGGGTCACTATAGTTCATGGGTTGTCACCTAGCAACCGGGTTATTTATAGCTGGTGTGGTAGTTGGTCCTTACAAACGCCTCACAGCTATATTATTGATTTATATGGGAGCCCATTGATTACAATGGGGCCAATTAATTCCTATGGCAATTTATTTTTACGCCATTTTTTTACGCACGTTTTGAGGTGGCAAAATTTTTTTCTACAAAAATGTCCTCAGGGGGTTAACAGTCGGTGGAAAAATATCATTTTTCGATTTTAAAAAATTCCAAGCCCGAGACGTACATTTAAGTTCAAAATCAATGCATTCCAATGGGAAGATTTTTTTTTTCAAACGTAAAGGGTTAAAAAGCAAAAAATCGATCGACTCCAAAAATACTTAGCACACCTGTCACGCAGCTAGCTTCAAAACCTTGTTTGAACGGAGTCTGTACACCGAGCGGTTCGGGCTGTATTAATTGCGCAAATCTGGAGAAGAAGAAGAACACGGAAAAAGAATAATGTGAATAACAATATAGTGCTTTTTCCAAAGCACAATAACTAGATGTGTATTTCCTGAAGGAACTACAGATTGTGCTTTGAATTGGTGCCCCTACACATTGTGGGGCCCCTACACATTGGGGGGCCAACATTGTGGGGCCCTAGAACTTTGGGGGCTAACATTGCGGGGCCCGTACACGTTTGGGGGCCAGCATTGCGGGGCCCCGTGACGTTTGGGGGCCAACATTGTGGGACCCCGTGACGTTTGGGGGCCAACATTGCGGGGCCCTGTGACGTTTGGGGGCCAATATTGCGGGGCCCCATGAGGTTTGGGGGCCAACATTGCGGGGCCAACATTGCGGGGCCCCGTTATGTTTGGGGGCCAACATTGTGGGGCCCCGTGATGTTTGGGGGCCAACATTGCGGGGCCCCGTGACGTTTGGGGGCCAACATTGTAGGGCCCCGTGATGTTTGGGGGCCAACATTGTGGGGCCCCGTGACATTTGGGGCCAACATTGCGGGGCCCCGTGACGTTTGGGGGCCAACATTGCGGAGCCCATGACGTTTGGGGGCCAACATTGCGGGGCCCCGTTATGTTTGGGGGCCAACATTGCGGGACCCCGTGATGTTTGGGGGCCAACATTGCGGGGCCCTGTGACGTTTGGGGGCCAACATTGCGGGGCCCCGTAACGTTTAGGGGCCAACATTGCGGTGCCCGTGATGTTTGGGGGCCAACATTGCAGGGCCCCGTGACGTTTGGGGGCCAACATTGCGGATCCCCATGATGTTTGGGGGCCAACATTGCGGGGCCCTGTTATGTTTGGGGGCCAACATTGTGGGGCCCTGTGACGTTTGGGGGCCAACATTGCGGGGCCCCGTGAGGTTTGGGGGCCAACATTGCGGGCAACTTGCGGGGCCCCGTTATGTTTGGGGGCCAACATTGCGGGGCCCCGTGATGTTTGGGGGCCAACATTGCGGGGCCCCGTGACGTTTTGGGGCCAACATTGCGGGCCCCTGTGATGTTTGGGGGCCAAAATTGCAGGGCCCTGGGACGTTCTGGAGAAGAAATATTTAACTGTCAGTTCAGTGAGGCAACAACATTAGAACCTGGGAGCTTCCATTGGCCAGTAGTTGTCATGTGACCTTGTGTATCCAGTTAGGCCGTGAATGAAGTACCTACAAGATTCTATTGGCCAATAAGGTCATGTGATGATGTTAGATTTGCATACATGGCAGCCTCCGCAATAATCTTTGGCTATTTAAATTCCTATGGGAGTTTGTGTTTCCAGTTCAGGTCATTAAAATTCATGGCTGTGCCACCTACTACCCGGGGTCACTATAGCTCATGGGTTGTCACCTAGCAACCGGGTTATTTATAGCTGGTGTGGTAGTTGGTCCTTACAAACGCCTCACAGCTATATTATTGATTTATATGGGAGCCCATTCATTACAATGGGGCCATTAATTCCTATGGCAATTTATTTTTACGCCATTTTTTTACGCACGTTTTGAGGTGGCAAAATTTTTTTTCTACAAAAATGTCCTCAGGGGGTTAACAGTCGGAGGAAAAATATCATATTTCGATTTTAAAAAATTCCAAGCCCGAGACGTACATTTAAGTTCAAAATCAATGCATTCCAATGGGAAGATTTTTTTTTTCAAACGTAAAGGGTTAAAAAGCAAAAAATCCAATCGACTCCAAAAATACTTAGCACACCTGTCACGGCAGCTAGCTTCAAAACCTTGTTTGAACGGAGTCTGTACAACGAGCGGTTCGGGCTGCATTAATTGCGCAAATCTGGAGAAGAAGAAGAACACGGAAAAAGAATAATGTGAATAACAATATAGTGCTTTTTCCAAAGCACAATAACTAGATGGGCATTTCCTGAAGGAAATACATGGTGCTTGAACAGCGCTGCCGGCTTTACAGCAGTGTATCAGGTGTCGACTGTAAGAAAGTAAAGTTAGAATATGAATGTTGTGTATAGCGATGACACAACCTGGGATGGGTTGTATATGGCCCCTTGGTAGCCACTTTGATGTGCGGGGCCCCTTGTTAGCCACTTTGGCCCTTGGTAGCCATTTTGGCATGCAAGAATCCTTGGTAGCCACTTTGGTGCACACATCCACTCGGTAGCCACTTTGGCCACTTGGTAGCCACTTTGGCATATTCAGCACCTTGGTAGCCACTTTGGCTGCTTGGTAGCCACTTTGGCACATTCAGCACCGCAGCAGCCACTTTGGCCACCTGGTAGCCACTTTGGCACATTCGGCACCTTGGTAGTCACTTTGGCCACTTGGTAGCCATTTGGACCACTTGGTAACCACTTTGGCATATTCGGCACCTCGGTAGCTACTTCAGCCACTTGGTAGCCACATTGGCACAGTCGGTACCACAGTAGCCACTTTGGCCACTTGGTAGCCATTTTGGCACATTCGGTACCTCAGTAGCCACTTTGGTCACTTGGAAGCCACTTTGGCACATTCAGCACCTCAGTAGCCACTTTGGCCACTTGGTAGCCACGTTGGCCACTTGCTAGCCACTTTGGCACATTCGGCACCTCAGTAGCCACTTTGGCCACTTGGTAGCCACTTTGGCACATTCGTCACCTCAGTAGCCTCTTTGGCCACTTGGTAGTCACTTTGGCACATTAGGCACCTTGGTAGCCACTTTGGGCACTTGCTAGCCACTTTGGCACATTCGGCACCTCGGTAGCCACATTGGCCACTTTGTAGCCACTTTGGCACATTCGGCACCTCGTAGCCACTTCGGCCACTTGTAGCCACTTGGCCACTTGGTAGCCACTTTGGCACATTTGGCACCTCGGTAGCCACTTCGGCCACTTGGTAGCCACTTTGGCCACTTGGATTCAGCACACCCTGGTAGCCACTTGGCCACTTGGTAGCCACTTTGGCACATTCGGCACCTCGTAGCCACTTTGGCCACTTTGTAGCCACTTTAGCACATTTGGACCTGGTAGCCACTTTGGCACTTGGTAGCCACTTTGGCACATTCAGCACCTCGTAGCCACTTTGGCTACTTGGTAGCCACTTTGGCCACTTGGCATCAGCCACTTTGGCACATTGGGCCCCCTTCTGAATAGCCACTTTGGCCACTTAGTAGCCATTTGGCACATGCGGCACCTCTGTAGCCACTTTGGCCACTTGGTAGCCACTTTGGCACATTCGGCACCTTGGTAGCCACTTGGCCACTTGGTAGCCACTTTGCACATTGGCACTTGGTAGCCACTTTGGCCACTTGGTAGCCACTTTGGTACATTTGGCACCCTCGGACACTTGGTAGGACCACTTTGGCCACTTGGTAGCCACTTTGGCACATTCGCCCCTGGTAGCCACTTTGGCCACTTGCGTAGCCACTTTGGCACTTGGTAGCCTTCGCACATTGCCCCTCGGTAGCCACATGGCCACTTGGTAGCCACTTTGGCACATTCGGCACCTCGGTAGCCACTTTGGCCACTTGGTAGCCACTTTGGCACATTCGGCCCGTAGCCCTTCCATCGTAATTGGCCACTTGGCCCTCTAGCCAATTGCACCTCGTAGCCACATTGGCCACTTGGTAGCCACTTTGGCACATTCGGCCCCTTTGGTAGCCACTTTGGCCACTTGGTAGCCACTTTGGCACATTCAAGCACCTCGGTAGCCACATGGTAGCCACTTGGCAGCCACTTTGGCACATTCGGCCCTCGGTAATTGCCACTTGGTAGCCACTTTGGCACTTTTTTTTTTTTTTTTTTTTTTTTTTTTTTTTTTTTTTTTTTTTTTTTTTTTTTTTTTTTTTTTTTTTTTTTTTTTTTTTTTTTTTTTTTTTTTTTTTTTTTTTTTTTTTTTTTTTTTTTTTTTTTTTTTTTTTTTTTTTTTTTTTTTTTTTTTTGCACCTTGGTAGCCACTTTGGGCACTTGTAGCCACTTTGGCACATTCGGCACCTCGGTAGCCACATTGGCCACTTTGTAGCCACTTTGGCACATTCGGCACCTCGGTAGCCACTTCGGCCACTGGTAGCCACTTTGGCCACTTGGTAGCCACTTTAGCACATTTGGCACCTCGGTAGCCACTTGGCCACTTGGTAGCCACTTTGGCACATTCGGCACCTTGGTAGCCACTTTGGCCACTTGTAGCCACTTTGGCACATTCGTCACCTCTGTAGCCACTTTGGCACTTGTAGCCACTTTGGCACAATTCGGCCCTCGGTAGCCACTTTGGCCACTTGGTAGCCACTTTGGCACATTCAGCACCTCGTAGCCACTTTGGCCACTTGGTAGCCACTTAAAAAAAAAAAAAAAAAAAAAAAAAAAAAAAAAAAAAAAAAAAAAAAAAAAAAAAAAAAAAAAAAAAAAAAAAAAAAAAAAAAAAAAAAAAAAAAAAAAAAAAAAAAAAAAAAAAAAAAAAAAAAAAAAAAAAAAAAAAAAAAAAAAAAAAAAAAAAAAAAAAAAAAAAAAAAAAAAAAAAAAAAAAAAAAAAAAAAAAAAAAAAAAAAAAAAAAAAAAAAAAAAAAAAAAAACTTCGCCCCTCGGTAGCCACTTTGGCCACTTGGTAACCACTTTGGCCACTTGGTAGCCACTTTGGCACATTCCGCCCCTCGGTAGCCACTTTGGCCACTTGGTAGCACTTTGGCACATTCGGCACCTCGGTAGCCACAATGGCCACTTGGTAGCCACTTTGGCACATTCGGCACCTTGGTAGCACTTTGGCCACTTGGTAGCCACTTTGGCACATTCGGCACCTCTGTATCCACTTTGGCCACTTGGTAGCCACTTTGGCCACTTGGTAGCCACTTTGGCACATTCCACCCCTCGGTAGCCACTTGGCCACTTGGTAGCCACTTTGGCACATTCGGCACCTCGGTAGCCACAATGGTCACTTGGCAGCCACTTTGGCACATTCGGCACCTTGGTAGCCACTTTGGCCACTTGGTAGCCACTTTAGCACATTTGGCACTTCGGTACACTTTGGCCACTTGGTAGCCACTTTGGTACATTTGGCACCTCTGCAGCGACTTGGTAGCCACTTTGGCACTTGGTAGCCACTTTGGCACATTCGGCACCCTGGTAGCCACTTTGGCCACTTGTAGCCACTTTGGCCACTTGGTAGCCTCTCTAGCACATTTAGCACCTCGGTAGCCACATTGGCCACTAGGTAGCCACTTTGGCACATTCGGCACATCGGTAGCCACTTTGGCCACTTGGTAGCCACTTTGGCACATTCGGCACCTCGGTAGCCACTTCGGCCACTTCGTAGCCACTTTGGCCACTTAGTAGCCTCTCTAGCACATTTAGCACCTCGGTAGCCACATTGGCCACTAGGTAGCCACTTTGGCACATTCGGCACCTGGTAGCCACTTTGGCCACTTGGTAGCCACTTTGGCACATTCAACACCTCTGTGGCCACTTGGTAGCCACTTTGGCCACTTGGTAGCCACTTTGGCACATTCGGCCCATCGGTAGCCACTTGGTAGCCACTTTGGCACATTAGCACCTCAGTAGCCACTTTGGCCATTTGGTAGCCACTTTGGTCACTTGCTAGCCACTTTGGCACAATCGGCACCTCGGTAGCCACATTGGCCACTTGGTAGCAACTTTGGCACATTAGGCACCTTGGTAGCCACTTTGGGCACTTGCTAGCCACTTTGGCACATTCGGCACCTCGGTAGCCACATTGGCCACTTTGTAGCACTTTGGCGCATTCCGCCCCTCGGTAGCTACTTTGGCCACTTGGTAGCCACTTTGGCCACTTGGTAGCCACTTTGGCACATTCGGCACCTCGGTAGCCACTTTGGCCACGTGGTAGCCACTTTGGCACATTCGGCACCTCGGTAGCCACTTTGGCAACTTGGTAGCCACTTTGGCACATTCGGCACCTCGGTAGCCACTTTGGCCACTTGGTAGCCACTTTGGAACATTCGGCACCTTAGTAGCCACTTTGGCCACTTGGTAGTCACTTTGTCCACTTGGTAGCCTCTTTGGCAAATTCGGCACTTCGGTAGCCACTTTGGCCACTTGGTAGCCACTTTGGCACATTCGGCACCTCGGTAGCCACTTTGGCCACTTGGTAGTCACTTTGGCATATTCAGCACCTCAGTAGCCACTTTGGCCACTTGGTAGCCACTTTGGCATATTCGGCACCTCGGTAGCCACTTGTGCACCTTGGTAGCCACTTTGGCCACTTGGTAGCCACTTTGGCACATTCGACACCTCTGTAGCCACTTTGGCCACTTGGTAGCCACTTTGGCACATTCGGCCTCTCGGTAGCCACTTTGGCCACTTGGTAGCCACTTTGGCCACTTGGTAGCCTCTTTGGCACATTCGGCACCTCGGTAGCCATTTTGGCCTCTTGGTAGCCACTTTGGCACATTGGTAGCCACTTTGGCACATTCAGCACCTTGGTAGCCACTTTGGCCACTTGGTAGCCGCTTTGGCACATTGGTAGCCACTTTGGCACATTCGGCACCTCGGTAGCCACTTGGTAGCCACTTTGGCCACTTGCTAGCCACTTTAACACATTCAGCACCTCTGTAGCCACTTTGGCCACTTGGTAGCCACTTTGGCCACTTTGTAGCCACTTTGGCACATTCGGCCCCTCGGTAGCCACTTTGGCCACTTGGTAGCCACTTTGGCACATTTGGCACCTCGGTAGCCACTTTGGCCACTTGGTAGCCACTTTGGCACATTCGGCACCTCGGTTGCCACTTTGGCCATGTTGACACATGCTGTCACTTTGCCTCAGGGGCCAATTTGGTGCTCCGGGCCCCTCAGGGGCCACTTTGGCACACTGGGCTTCTAAAGCCACTTTGGCGTCCGTGGGGCTTTTCAGATGCCATTGGCGCGCTGCCTGTGGCCCCGTGTGCTGCCTGGGGCCCCTGTGTGCTGCCTGGGGCCCTGCGCTGCCCCTTTAAGACCTTGAATCAGCGATCTGTACTTCTATTAGCTAATACGGGTCATGTGTGGAAGCTGCATTTGCATAGCTGCCATCTTTGTAAGGTCACTGCACCTGAGCTGTGGCTTCAATCCATGTCAGTTGGGGGTCATGGAAAGGTCGCCATTAATTCCTATGGGAAATTTTTTGCTTAAAATGCGATTTTTTAAAAAAACTAAAAATCGGATCGACTCCAAAAATACATAGCACACCTGTCCCCACCGAGGGCTTCGAAACGCCGCCTGAACGGGGTCTCTGCGCTGAGCGGTTCGGGCCGCATTAATTGCAGAAAACGCGGAGAAGAAGAAGAAGAAAATATAAGAAATCGGATTACAATATGTTGCTTGAACCTAGAGGTTCAAGCACCATAAATATAGGATATCAGGGATGAATATCGCTATTTTTCCCCTGTAATGTGTAAATGGTACACAAAAAATGATTGATTCTGTCATGTGCAGCACGGTGGCTCACTGGTTAGCACTGTAACTTTGCAGCGCTGGAGTCCTGGTTTCATATCCCATCAACGACAACATCTGCAAGGAGTCTGTGTGTTCTCCCCGTGTTTGTGTGGGTTTCATCCCACACTCCAAGATATACTGATAGGG
The DNA here is from genome assembly GCA_033576555.1 of Oophaga sylvatica. Taxonomy (NCBI): domain Eukaryota; kingdom Metazoa; phylum Chordata; class Amphibia; order Anura; family Dendrobatidae; genus Oophaga; species Oophaga sylvatica. The sequence continues at coordinate 141,636,333 of JARQOD010000007.1, read as the reverse complement.
AGTTTACATTGTGAGCCCCATTGGGGACAGCAGTAAGGCCGGAGTCACACTGGCGACAAAATCGGACGACTGCAATGCGATGAAATATCGCATTGCAGTCGGACCTATGTTAATCTATGGAGCAGCTCCCAGTATCAGATTTTTTGTGGTCCGTTTTAAACGTCCGTCTGCAATCGCAGCATGCTGCGATTGTCACCGATTGTGGGTCGACTATCGCCAATGCAAGTCTATGGGAGCGATGAAAAATCGGATTACAAACGGACCACACTGTGTGACTTGCGATTAAATCGCATCAGTGTCCTTTAGAAAAGCCGGCAATTCATCCCCGGCTATACTGTAAAATCACACTGACAGCTTTAATAAAGAATCGAATCAATACATGTCCACACATAGAATCCATATATATATATATATATATATATATATATATATGTAATTGTGACATATATATATATATATATATATATATATTTATAGTTCTTACTCTTCTACATACTGTAATAGCCGCTAATTCAATTGCCGGGTTTTGTGAAATCACAGAAGCCGACATGAAATGATACATTGTTTCCACACATTTAACCATGTCATTTCCTGTATTTTGATATTTGTTTAGAACTTACAATTACATGACTGTATTTGTGCAAAATTTCAGACATGTAGGGGTTAATTAAAGGTGTAATTTAGTTGAAAAAAAATGCGTGGGCTCCCGCTGTATTTTCTCCACCAGACAGACAAAGCAAGCGAGTGGGGGCAGATAATAACAGCCTAGGGAGGGTACATTTTTTGTGCCCCCCCTGGCTACTAACATCTGCCCCCAGACACCCCAGAAAGGGCAAATCTATAATTAGATTCGCCCTTTCTGGCACTTTGCCCGTCTATTCCCATTGCCCTGTAGCGGTGGCGAATGGGTTAATTATCTCACCTTACTGTCACCTTGCTATTGAAAGGTGACCTTAAGGTAGGTTAATAATTGAGAGCTGTCAATTAGACAACTATCAATTATTAATCCTATTGTATGAAAGAAAAATCAAACACACACAGTTTAATAAAAAATAAGTTTAATGAAATAATCACACAGTTTTTGACCATATTTTATTTTCCTGCTAAAACCATTTCCTGTAATAAAAATAAAATAAAAAAGCAAAATTATACTTACCAATCCGATGTACAGTCAGGTCCCACGGTGTAATCCATCAGAAAGGGTTAACAGGTTACAGGTCGCAGAGAGCTAATAATGCTGTCTCAGACCTGTATTCCCCTGAATGAATAAGTTACTCTCCCAGCGAAAGTAGAGGAATAGATTCATGAATGGAGCTTAATTGATTTATTGGCAATTTAACTGTAGTGACCTGACCTAAAGGGAAAGTGGACACAATCAATTAAGCTTCATTCATGAAACACATCCTCTCCTGTCGCCAGTAGAGGAACTTATTAATTCAGGAGCTTTGAGCTGAGCATGCAGGATTACTTGCACTGCTTGGCTCAAAGCTAGTTAACCCTTTGTGAAGGATTACAGCGTGGGACGTGACAGATCGGCGGAATAGGTAAGAATAATGTTGTTTTATTTTTTTTTCTTTATTTTAGGAGATCAATGGCTTCGCACGGATTAAGTGTAAAATAAAATATGGTCAAAAAAATGTGTTTTTATTTCATTAAAATTATTTATTCTTAAAGTGTGTGTTTTTTTATTTACTTCAATAGGATTAATAATTGATAGTTGTCTAATTGACAGCTCTCAATTATTAACCTACCTTAAGGTCACCTTTCAATAGCAAGGTGACAGTAAGGTGAGATAATTAACCTATTCGCCACCGCTACAGGGCAATGGGAATAGACGGGCAAAGTGCCAGAAAGGGCGAATCTAATTATAGATTTGCCCTTTCTGGGGTGTCTGGGGGCAGATGTTAGTAGCCAGGGGGGGCACAAAAAATGTACCCTCCCTAGGCTGTTATTATCTGCCCCCACTCGCTTGCTTTGTCTGTCTGGTGGAGAAAATACAGCGGGAGCCCACGCATTTTTTTCAACGAAATTACACCTTTAATTAACCCCTACATGTCTGAAATTTTGCACAAATACAGTCATGTAATTGTAAGTTCTAAACAAATATCAAAATACAGGAAATGACATGGTTAAATGTGTGGAAACAATGTATCATTTCATGTCGGCTTCTGTGATTTCACAAAACCCGGCAATTGAATTAACGGCTATAACAGTATGTAGAAGTCTAGGAACTATAAATATATGTATATATACATGTCACAATGACATGTATATATATATATATATATATATATATGTGTTCTATGTGTATATATCTATTCTTTTTTTGTGATTGAAATACTATTCTTTTAGATCCATTATATGTCAGTTTTGCAAGCCTGCGAGAAAATCTCGCAAGTCGGATGAAAATCGGATGTTACAAGGTACACACACATGCGACTAAATCGCATCTTTGAAGGAAAATCGGATGCCAGAAGGATGTGTGATGTTTTTATTTTGATCCGATTGTCGACCGTCTAAAACGGACCGATTTTTTGTGGTTGTGTGTGACTCCAGCCTTATAATGTAGGTAAAGCGCAGTGGAATATGATAGTGTTATATAAGTGTTACTGTAAAAGTCAGAAGGCCGGTAAAACCTAGGATTTACCGGTCAATCTGGACATTTACAGAGGCTGTCGGTAAAAGCTCAAAATGAAAAGTAAAATTGGACTTTTACCGGTGAAGTCTTGGTAAATGTTAACATTTCTCAACAGCGTTGGTAAAAGTCAGATGTATTCCAATATCTGTCGGATATATCCGTGCCTTCCGATAATGCATGTTTCATGCATCATCGGAAGGCATAGATGGTGCGAGTGTGCAGGGCAGACAGGTATAAAGCTAAATTGCTACTTACCGGAGGTTTCCCAGGTCTCGTCGTCCGCGTTCTCCTTCCGGGTCACATGACTGCATACGTCACCGCGCAAGTGTAAGTCATGTGACACAACTCGTCAGGATTGACATCTGTATATATAGAACGTACATACGTTACAGGGTAGCAGATACCTTACAGGGTGGCAGATTTTGTTCATTGTTATTACCATATTTTCCCCATTTACTCTTATTACATTTAGAAAAACTTTGAACACTGTGTCCTCCATTTCCTCGCCGTATCTGCCTAATCAGACACCTTTCCCGCGGTGGCTTACACTTTTTATTACACCCTTCTCAGCTACATTTACCAACTGCGCTTGTTTAAAGTCAGATGTTCCATCTTCACACCTGATATTTCTGACTTTTACCACGCTCGACGGTAAATGTTAACATTTACTAAGACTTCACCGGTAGAACTCCAATTTTACTTTTCAGTTTGAGCTTTTACCGACGGCCTCGGTAAATGTCCAGATTGACCAGTAAATCCTAGGTTTTACCGGCCTTCTGACTTTTACAGTAACATAAGCACTGCATAATAAATAATAAAATAAATCTATATTGGAAATTGCACTCACAGTTAAATCACATCCCTAAAGTACACTACTTTTTTAACTTTTGATACAAATTTTTTGCGAAAAGGTAAGAATTCTAGTGGAAGTGGTCCTCAGACTTTGCTACCTAACACATCAGAGGGGAAGGGGGTGTGGGGATTAGGGGTCCTATTACGTTAGTCTTAGAGGCATTCCTTTGCTTTGGGATGGAAGGGGGTGTATCATTGGCTTCATCTGCACCAAAATACTTTGTCCTGTTAAAATTCATTGGGCAATTCAAGGATATCAGGAATTTTGAGTATCAGGCAGTCCTTAATGACAATACTATAGAGACATTTAACCTTATTTGGTCTCCTTGGGAGTTCTTTTAGGCCATGTTAAAGGGAACCTGTCAGCAGGATTGTGCACAGTAATGTACGCATAGTGTCAGGTCGGCGCCGTTATACTAATTACAATGATACCTTGATTGATGAAATCCGTCTTGTGGTTATATAATCTTTATTTTCAGTTTTGAGTTAATGATATGCTCGTGTCCTAAGGTGGGATTCATGTATGTGTGCTCTGATTAGATATTCATAATGCAGCCTGCTGACTGATCCCTCACTGACCTGCCCCCTAATTTGCATAATGAATAAAAATAGCATGTGAAAAAATGCTTCAAAGTAAGAATGCTATAAAAAAATAGAAGTGTTAATAGTTTTTTTTGGCAGTTAAAAAAATGCAAAATGAATGAACAAATGAGAAATCTACATCAATATGTTTTGTGACACCCTCCCATGCCTATAAAACAGCATCAAAGCATGCACACAGTTTCTGAACAACATCCTGGAGAACCAACTTATACTCCATTTTATTTTTTAAATTTAATTCCAAGTTGTCTGCAGACTAATCTCTGGCTTTTATTGCATCAAAGACACCATTGCTCCATTACAGTCTCTGGTGTCTATCTGACACTTGGTGTTGTGCTTGGTGATGTAAGGCGTGCTGCAGCTGCCTATCCATGGAAAGCCATGCCCTGTAGCTCCCAGCTTTTGTGCTGATGTTAATGACAGTTTAGGTTTAGAACCCTGCAATTATTGGTTCAATAGAGCATTTACGACTTTTATGCTCTATGCTCCGCCACACTCCATGACCCGCTCTGTGTCTTTGTGGTATACCACTTAGTTGGCATCTAGTTACAGTACCATTCTCAAATTTAGTGAGTTCCTTAAGGTCTTGTTCTTCTTTTTTACCCATTTCATTTGTTTCTACAGGAATCCACTACAAAATATGCGATGAGATTTCTTATTTGCTGTGTTTTTGGTGAAGATTTCACACAGTTAGTACAGAAGTAATGGGATTCTGTTTTTAAAAATATAATTGCATTTTTTAGATATTTTATTTAAGACTTTCTATAAAACAAACTATAAAAATCACACTTCAACTGCATCTTTAAGCGCACAGTAAACATGAGTTTTCATGAAATCACATCCACATTGCTTCATATGTTACACCCAACAGATTTTCTATATAAAAAAAATTTGAAGCGGAAAAAAAATGCAGCACTTACGCTACACGTGAACCTGGGCTAGAACGAGCCATTCCTTTACAAATGTTAGCAAAAGCAGACTACTATACATGGCAAGGGGCTCGGTTTTATACACCTGTGGCAATAGGACTGAATTAAATAACTGAACTCAGTGATTAAGATGTGCGTTCATTACTTTTGTCCATGTATCTTCTTTGTTGTCCAACAGTTTGGTTTGTTTTGAAGGGTATTAAGGCTTTATGTCTCCATAGTGTTGGTTTCTTCTCCTGAAGTCTAGTGACAGGTTCCCTTTAAAGTAATGTGTTTCCCCTTGTCTTCAAGGCCACCAAACACACACATCAATCACAGATTGTCAGGCATTCACAGTCTTCCGCTTATAGGATATCCATTATGACCTCAGGGTAGAGGCTCTTTCCCTAAGAAAGCAGAAGATTTTCATTCATCTGCTACTCGCTGATGAAGAACAGACAAACTAGCAGCTGATAATTAATGAGTGAGCTTCCTTACAAAAGCTTGTTCCTTTCAATCAGGCCATGACTCCAAGAACAAGAAAAATGCTCATTTTTAGTTGGCTTAAAAAATAATAATTCACAGCAGCACATTGTTTTGGGTAAGCAAGATGTGTGCTGCCGAGACCAATGATATTTATGAAGATATTCTCGTCATGGTATTGGGTATCTGTTGTGAATGTTTTGGAGACGACTTCGGAGCTGAAGCTCCCTCTGGTGGTTGCTGAGGGTATTGAACCTATGCTGATCACCAAGAGTCCTACACCTGCAGATAACGAGTAGTTGTCAGGTGGTACTGACTGGCCTGATATAAGTGAGCTGACCTTCCATGATCCTCGCCGGTGATCAATTGTTCTTCCTGGTCTAGGTTAGAATTCAGCTTGCTTTCCTGCTGTCTCCTGCTTGCTTTCAGATAAGTCCCTTTCAGGTTTTTTTTACTGTGGTTTGAATTGCTTGCTTTTTGCTGCATTGCTTTTTGTCTTCAGCCGGGTCCCCTTTGGGGGGCTTCGGCTGGTCTCCGTTTGTTTTTTGTATTTGTTCATTTGCTCAGTTCTTGTGATATTTTACTGCTGGGTAGCTATGTGTACACACCAGAGATCTGATATAGGTGGTCGAGACCGTGTGGTCTCAGTGTTTTTGGATTCAGAAGTGTTGGAGTTTTTCCTAGGGTTTTTCTGGGTCGAAGACAGTATTCTCTCCTGTGCTGTCCTATCTAGACCGTTTTGGGCCCCAGCGTTTGCTCAATCTATTTTCTGTCTGTGTTCGTATTTTCATCGTGTCTAGCCGCCATTATATGTTTGGGGGCTTCCTACTCTTTTGGGGTCTACTCCGGGGCAGTTAGCTTTCCTCTTTCCATCTTCTGGGATAGCTATCTCTCCGGCTGTGCCGAGGCGTCTAGGACCACAGCAGGTACGCTCCATGGCTACTTCTAGTTGTGCGGTTAGTTTAGGGGTCTGCAACCTATTAGTTTCCAACCTCTCTGGTGTTAAGCTGCCTATGCGTTTTTTTGCTCCTGCCTCCTCAGCTACCAAAACATAACAGGTATCGTTCATTGCTCATGAAAGTAAGGTGGGGCGGTCTAAACAGGTCAGTAAACAACCGCCGATTATCTTGCATGTATCCGATAGGTGGTTGTTTAACAATAGTTAACACATGTAAACCCAGTACTAGGCCAAACTCATAACTGAAAAACATGAAGTATGCTTGGATCACAATACCTGGCCTCATCCCCGCTCTCCTACTCTGACATAGCTGCATCGTGTATGCCTATGTGGCTTTAGGATCAAGTCAGGAGACTCGGCGGACAGGCCAGTTATTGTGACCCAAGCATATTCTGTGCTGTATGTGCCTGTGAATTCAGCCTTATCCTGAATGCTACACAGCATATTTATAAAGGCTGCTTTATAATGTGTATTGCCCAACATAGCAGATGTCTGGTGTTCACCACCATCTACTATATAATTGTCTAACTTTTAACTTCCGTCTGTAACGGAAATCCTGCGTCGCTGATTGCTCGCGCCCGGCTGGACGCGACCAATCAGCGACAGGCACATCCTGCCGCAAATTGGCACAGGATTTCAAGCAGGCACGCCACCGGTATTGTCGGGAGATCAGCGGCGCTAGCCGCTGATCTCCCGACTGTAGCCGCGGGTCACCTCCACGTACATACTCACCTTCCGTCCCTGCATCCGCGTCCACTTCTATCCTGTGCGGCATGGGCGTACCCAGGATCAAAACTAGGGGGGGCAAGCCAATGTCTCATCTTATACAGGTTACATCATATACACTGTACATTATCCTGCATATTAGGTATGGAGCATTAGAACTGTTGTATATTGTATAATACAGCAGTGTATGCGACACTACGCTGTATATACCATATATTATACATGGCAGTCGCGCTCATGTCAGGAGCGGTACCAGCAAGTCCGAGGATTGCATTGCGATCCTCTCATGAGTTATACGGTCGTCTGTCTATGCCCTTGTTATAATAATACTGAAATATTAATCTATTATTAAAGTATTAAGGAGCTCACAAGTAAAAAAAAAGCCCCCTACCTCCCCTGTCCCCCACTCACACCCCAACAGCCCATCGTCTCACATGCACCCCTTAGTGTTCTGTCCCACTGACCCCACAATACCCCCATCCTCTCACATGCACCCCTCAGTGCTGTTGCCCCTCCCCACAATACCCCCATCCTCTCACAGTAAACCCCCAGTGCCCTAGCCCCACAATACCCCCATCCTCTTACATTCAACCCCAGTGACCTGTCCACCCTCCCTCACAATACCCCATCCTCTCACATCAACCCCTGTGCGCCAGCCCCCACAATATCCCCATCCTCTCACATTCACCAACCAGTGCCCTGTATCCCCTCCCCCACAATACCCCATCTCACATTCACTCTCTGTGCCCTGTAGCTCCTTCCCCACTTCAGCCCCCACAATACCCCATCCTCTCACATTAACCCCCCCAGTGCCCTAGTCCCCACAATACCCCATCCTCTCACATTAACCCCCCAGTGCCCTAGCCCCCACAATACCCCATACTCTTACATTCACCCCAGTGCCCTGTACCCCTCCCCACAATACCCCCATCCTCTCACATTAACCCCCCAGTGCCCCAGCCCCCATAATACCCCCATCCTCTTACATTCACCCCAGTGCCCTGTACCCCTCCCCCACAGTACCCCATCCTCTCACATTCCCCACAGTGACCATGACATGCCTGAGCAGAATGAATTTAATAAATTCAATCCCCACTTACCAATGAAGCTTGCAGGCAGTGACTGAGGCAGGAGCAGGAAGTGTCCAGTATATGCACACAGAGGGCACTAGGACCCAGTGTGGCTGAGACAACCAGAGCCTGCAGGGCAGAAAGTGAAACTACAGCTGCTGCCGCCAGGAAGGAAGGAAGGAAGGAGCTCCTCTGGTGAGACAGCAGCTCCTGCACTGCACACACAGACAGGCACTGCAACCTGTGGCAGAGGGAGCCGGCATTGTGCTGCTCTCTCCTGCTCTCTTTCATTGTGTGCCCCTGCTTCTAGGGAGGGGCAGCTGCCCCCCTTGCCCCACGGTGGGTACGCCCATGCTGTGCGGTGTGGTCACATAGTACCACTCATTAAGGTCATGAATATAGACGCGACTCCACTCCCATAGGCTTGGCATCCATATTCATGACCTTAATGAGCGGTACCACGTGACCGCACCACAGAGGAAGAAGCTGACGCGCCGGGATAGAGATGCAGTGACGTGCAGCAACGATGTGAGGGTAAGTATGATGGGGGAGGACGGGGGAGCCCAGCGGAGGGTGGGAGTGGAGCCATGTATACAGGGTGGGAGCGGAGCCATGTATATAGGATTGGAGGGTGGGAGCGGAGCCATGTATATAGGATGGAAGGGTGGGAGCGGAGCCATATATACGGGATGGGAGGGTGGGAACGGAGCCATGTATATAGGATTGGAGGGTGGGAGCGGAGCCATGTATACAAGGATGGGAGGGTGGGAGCGGAGCCATGTATACAGGATGGGAGGATGGGAGCGGAGCCATGTACACTACCGGTCAAAAGTTTAGGGTCACTTAGAAATTTCCTTATTTTTGAAAGAAAAGCAGTTTTTTTCCAATGAAGCTAACATTAAATGATTCTGAAATACACTCTATACAGTGTTAATGTGGTAAATGACTATTCTAGCGGCAAACGTCTAGTTTGTAATGCAATATCTTCATAGGTGTATAGAGGCCCATTTCCAACAACCATCACTCCAGTGTACTTATGGTATTTTGTGTTTGCTAACTGTGTAAGAAGGCTAATAGATGGTTAAAATACCCTTTAAAACCCTTGTGCAAGTATGTTAACACAGCTGAAAACCGTTTGGTTGATTAGAGAAGCTATAAACCTGACCTTCCTTTGAGCTTGTTGAGAATCTGGAGCATTACATTTGTTGGTTCCATTAAACTCTCAAAATGGCCAAAAAAAAAGAACTTTCTTGTAAAACTCGACAGTCTATTCTTGTTCTTAGAAATGAAGGCTATTCCATGCGAAAAATTACCAAGAAACTGAAGAATTCATACAATGGTGTGTAGTACTCCCTTTAGAGGAGTGCACAAACAAGCTCTAACCAGAGAAGAAAGACAAGTGGGAGGCCCCGCTGCACAACTGAGCAACAAGACAAGTACATTAGAGTCTTTAGTTTGAAAAATTGACGCCTCACAGGTCCTCAACTGGCAGCTTCATTAAACAGTACACATTAAACGCCAGTGTCAACATCTACAGTGAAGAGGCGATTTGGGGATGCTGGCCTTCAGGGCAGATTGGCAAAACAAAAGCCAATATTCCTCTGTCCAATGTCTGTGTTCTTTTGCCCATATTAATCTTTTCCTTTCATTTAAGCCAGTCTTAAATATGGCTTTTGTTTTGCCAATCTGCCCTGAAGGCCAGCATCCCCAAATCGCCTCTTCACTGTAGATGTTGACACTGGCGTTTAATGTGTACTGTTTAATGAAGCTGCCAGTTGAGGACCTGTGAGGCGTCAATTTTTCAAACTAAAGACTCTAATGTACTTGTCTTGTTGCTCAGTTGTGCAGCGGGCCTCCCACTTGTCTTTCTTCTCTGGTTAGAGCTTGTTTGTGCACTCCTCTAAAGGGAGTACTACACACCATTGTATGAATTCTTCAGTTTCTTGGTAATTTTTCGCATGGAATAGCCTTCATTTCTAAGAACAAGAATAGACTGTCGAGTTTCACAAGAAAGTTCTTTTTTTTTGGCCATTTTGAGAGTTTAATGGAACCAACAAATGTAATGCTCCAGATTCTCAACAAGCTCAAAGGAAGGTCAGGTTTATAGCTTCTCTAATCAAACAAACGGTTTTCAGCTGTGTTAACATACTTGCACAAGGGTTTTAAAGGGTATTTTAACCATCTATTAGCCTTCTTACACAGTTAGCAAACACAAAATACCATAAGTACACTGGAGTGATGGTTGTTGGAAATGGGCCTCTATACACCTATGAAGATATTGCATTACAAACTAGACGTTTGCCGCTAGAATAGTCATTTACCACATTAACACTGTATAGAGTGTATTTCTGAATCATTTAATGTTAGCTTCATTGGAAAAAAACTGCTTTTCTTTCAAAAATAAGGAAAAATTTCTAAGTGACCCTAAACTTTTGACCGGTAGTGTATATAGGATGGGAGGGTGGGAGCGGAGCCATGTATATAGGATGGGAGGGTGGGAGCGGAGCCATGTATATAGGATGGGAGGGTGGGAGCGGAGCCATGTATACAGGATGGGAGGGTGGGAGCGGAGACATGTATATAGGATGGGAGGGTGGGAGCGGAACCATGTATACAGGATGGGAGGGTGGGAGTAGAGCCATGTATACAGGATGGGAGGGTGGGAGCGGAGCCATGTATATAGGATTGGAGGGTGGGAGCGGAGCCATGTATACAGGATGGGAGGGTGGGAGCGGAGCCATGTATATAGGATGGGAGGGTGGGAGCGGAGCCATGTAAACAGGATGGAGGGTGGGAGCGGAGACATGTATAAAAGATTGGAGGGTGGTAGCGGAGCCGTGTATACAGGATGGGAGGGTGGGAGCAGAGCCGTGTATATAGGATGGGAGGGTGGGAGCAGAGCCGTGTATATAGGATGGGAGGGTGGGAGCGGAGCCGTGTATATAGGATGTGAGGCTGGGAGCGGAGCCATGTATATAGGATGGGAGGGTGGGAGCGGAGCCATGCATAAATAAACTACATACATATTCTAGAATACCCGATGCGTTAGAATCGGGCCACCATCTAGTATCTCTGTATACATCAGAAACATGCCCTGATCGTAGCAAATGTTTTACACAGACTCTATTAATAATAGACATATATACATACAGTATATGTATATATATGGTTGCCTGAGAAAAACATGCAAAATGTAAAGAATTAAAGGTACACTTATCAACCTTGGTTGTACCTACCCCAACTACTTAAGGCACTGTCACACTTAGCGATCGCACCAGCGATCATGTCAACGACACGACCTGGCGAGATCGTTGGTGCGATCGCTATATGATCACTAGTTAGCTTCCAAACACAAAGATCTCATCAGAGATCAGCGATCTGTATAACGACCTCTGCGGTCGTTGGGAAAACCTAGTCCCACCTGTGACGCTGGTAAAGTTGTTCATAAAGGGTGTCACACTCAGCGATTCAGGCTCACCAGCGGGACACCAACGACCAAAGAACGGCTCAGAAGTTCATGAGCGATCAGCGACATTGCAGCGGGGGCCACATCGCTGCTACATGTCACACACAGCGACGTCGCTAACGAGATCGCTGCTGCTTCATAAAATCGCTGACGCTTTAGCGATCTCGTTAGCGATCTCGCTTAGTGTGACAGTACCTTTAGAGTTGCATCCATGACACCAGATGGATTAAGTCAGCCAGAGAATGTGATTTTTATCTCCCTGACTCACAGTGAGAATTCTTTTGAGGATGATTCATTGGCTGCCACATGTAGCGGGATGGAAGCACTTTCTATTTATCCACTCCCCCCAATAACAAATATACAACTTGGACCTGGCTAGCCACAATTCAGATTTATTATAACATACTTCCCAACTCTGAAAGACAAGAGGGACATGGCAATTTTTATTTGCCATTAAATCAAGTTCCTAACCTCGCGTAGTATGTTTTTATGTGCCCACACCGATATAATATTCTTGCTGAAGCTCATTTGTAACTGGTTTACCGTGACAGAGAGGAGCCAGAAGACCACGCTGTCAAATTTCTCATGCTCCTGCACTGATTAGAAGCATTTCACCTTCATATTAAACAGTGCAGGTTTCAGCTAACAATGCAGGGGTTAATCTGTTTGGTTGAGCGCTCCTGGAAGCTTTCCTGCTTTGATGCTTTCAGCTGTTCAGTGTTGACCATTCCTCTCTGATATATATACTCGCCTCTAGCAACCAGGGATTGCCAGAGTTAGTTTGGTACTGCCTGGAGCTGGATGTGTAGGTTGTTTTGAGGAGGAATTTTGGAGCGATGTTCAGGAGACTGTTGCTTGGTGATTTGTCTGTGTGCATATCCTCATCCTATTCTGTTTGGTTTTCCCTTCCTTTACTTCCTGGTGTTTCACCCTATTTTTGTGAGTACATATTTGTATGATTCATAGTTTCATTTTTCCCTGTACGTCTTTCCTTGTTAGTCTGGTTTGTGTACTCATATACATAACATCTCCCCACTTATCTGGGTAGGGGAGGAAACAGATAAGGGATAATTTAGGAGCTCAGTAAGTCACTTGGCCCAGCATCTTCACCATCAGAAGTAATCCAAGGAGCAGGGATAGCTAGGGTGCCCCTAGCTTTAGGAATAGGGAAGAAGCCCCTAGCCCCGGGATATGTTGCAACTGTGCCATGACACAATTAGTGTTCTAACATACTATGGTAGCTACAGTGCTCCTCATACACTATGATGTCCCCACTGTGCTCAACAAATAGTATTATGCCCCATGGTATGTTCCCTTCCACACATTATGATGCCTCCAAAGCCCCCACACAGTATGATGTGATGCCCCCAAATCTCTCCACACAGTATGTTGCCCCCAAACAGGATGTTGCTCCACAGCTCCCCATACAGTATGATGCCCCCATAGCTCAACACAATATGATGCCTCCACAGCTCCCCACACATAGTATGATGCCCCACATCATCACACACTGTATGATGCTCTCCACAATAGAATTCCCCACATACAATATGGTGCCCACCAAACACAGTGTGATGTCCCATAGTATACACACAGCTCTGATACATATACACCTTTCCTGTGTGTCCTGCCCCTTGTCTACATTTCCTAGTATCAAGAATTGAAAAAGTCACATGACCTAAAGGTCCTGGCATTGTATTCAGTCTTTGGAACTGAAGTTGGGACATACAGTGGGGCAGCTCTCCAGATACCGCACAGTTATGCTGGATCATAAGCTTAAACTGGGAGGTAGATAAATAGGTGACAGCCAAGACCTTGTGCACATTAAGCCAGCTTCATCTTAGATTTTCAATCTAATTTTTTAATGAAACTCTGGATGGAGTGTAATGAAGAAACTGATCCCATTGTTTTCAATTAATTTTTCACTTTTCTGGTGCTAACTAATGCTTTTTTGCATCACTTTTGGTTTCAATTGTGATGTGCTGAGTAGCAAATTATATGTGAACTCATCCTAGGTAGATACACTATACGTATCTACTTGTAGCCAGTGAATAAATGCATACTTATGCTAAGTTTACATGTCCAGTAATCATCCGTTACAAATGGATGCAGCAGTAATTGGGTTGCAGAATTGGCAGCAAGATCCTGCAATAAAATACAGTACAATGTGAGTCACTGGGTTCCAAATCCCATAAATATAGAAAAGGTTGGAAAACTTTTTTTTGTACAGTGTGCCACTAAAAATATAAACAAAAAAAATGAAAGGGAATCTATCACCCCTTGGGACGTTTTCATCTATTAGTATGGGCATACAGGTAATAGAACGGTTAAAATAGTCATACCTGTAGGCCCATATCTGCAGTCTTGATGTGCAAAAGTCGTCTTTTATTCTGTTATGGTAATGAGCTCTTCCAGGCTCTGGGGAGTGCTGCGCCTGGAAGAAAACGCGGCCTCCAGTCTTCATTTGCATTCCAATGCCCTACCCTGGGATGAAGCCTGTATATATATATATATAATATATATATATATATATATATGTAGGTGGGATCCTGCTGTAATTAAAACTGCCACGTGTGGAGTGCTCAGTCCAGGCTTCAGCCCAGGAGAGGAATCACATTAGGATGGTTCCTAGCAAAAGATCGCCTTGTCGTTGGCTGCTAGGCATGCGTGCATAGGCTCTCTGACTGAGCACCCGACCCATCATTTTTTTTTAATGCTTTATGGATCTATTTTTGGTACATCTGCCATAAGTTTCTTTCCTTCCATGAACGACATTCTCATGTTCCTGAAAAATTATTTTTGTTCATTGCTTGGGTTATACCGACAAAAGTGGTCTTGAGAGATCATTATTCCAGCAGGATTTCCTGTCTTCTGAGCATGTTTTTACATTTTGTAGTAGTTTTAGACTTTGGTAAATTGTTCCACATGTTGAGTTTCCCGGTGCTAAAAACATTATGAATGTACAACTGTTAATGCTTTATGTTTAAATTACTGAAAATTACTTTGTCTTTTTTTTCTTTTTAACTACAATATTGAGATTGAATTCACTAACATTATTTTAAAGCATTGTAAAATTTGAGAGTCAGCGGCTTGTTGTAGGATTTTTGCTTTAAAAAAAAAATGTAGGCTTTTATTATTTGTAAATATTTTAAGAAAATATGGTTGTGGATGTGCTTGTTGGAAACAATCATTAGCACTAGTTAATGTGTACAATAACAATTTTAATTTGACTCAATCTTGGCCTATAGTAAATTCTTACAATAGTTCTTTAATTGTAATACAATAAAATAGATATTTCAATTAGTTATTGGATGCATTAGCTAAAAAAAAACGTTTATTATACTGTATATAAAAAGCTAAAGTTTGCGCTACCTATGAGAACACTGTTTTGTAGTAGTACTTGCTCTATCCACACCACTAATAATATCATCATCCCCAAACTTCAATAACAGTGAATGCTGTCAAAAGTAGGAGCTCCGGTCTTTGAACCTGTAACTTCAAAGAATGATATCTCCACACAGGAATAAGGCAGTGATAAAAAGGCATACAGTAAAATGATTCCAATATAACACTTTCGAATCAAATTCAGTTTGTTAAATTGTTCCTTTTCCCAATTATCTGGAAATTCCTTTGATCTGAAGTTCCTCTGCTGTCGTAGATTTTGGACTCATCAGGAGGTCCTAGAGGCTCCCAATGAGAAGTTTCAGTTCTAGTCTGTATATAAAATAAACTATTCAAAATATATATAAAAAAACACTACCTGAGACATTTGATCTCCAGTTAAGAAGGCACATATGCTAAGTAAATATTCATTCTTTATTAATAAATTCCATAAAAATTGAAAAATTAAAAGAAGGCAGGGGATATCCAATTGTTGCTTATAGCCAACATGCCATGATTAAATGGAAGTATATATACAATGAATAACTAAGATAATGCACATAGATTAAATATAAAGATGACAGCTGATAGTAAGAGTGGCACACTCACTGCAGAGCTTTGGAAGGTAATAAAGTGCAAGTGCCTATATACCAAAAGATTCTGCTGTTTGGAGTTGGTTTTGGTCAGTCAATCATATTGAGATAGACAGTGTTGTACTGGGTGCCAGAGATCCAGCAGCAACCCACTCCAGGCACCCTACTTTACAACTACATGCAAATGTGACATTATCCTCAATCACAAATGTATATAACAATGAACTGGGTAGATTGTTAAATGAATAAGATGCCATCTTAACCTGTACATAGTGATTCCTGTATATTGTGCCAAGTACTGCTTATATAAGCATGTGGTGGCCCAAGCCTGGAGGTAGATAGTCTATTTGAAGTGCAGTAAAGTGAAATTTATTGTTATTTACATTTTCCTACGCCCCCAGGAAGAAGCGTTGTTGGAGTGGTAGCCATGACACATACAGCTCTTGTATTTATACAAATGTAAGTAAAAATATATAGCACTTTACAAAGCTCTGCAGTGAGTGATCCACTCTTACTATCAGCTGTCATCTTTATATTTAGTCTATCTATGTGCATTATCTTGGTTATTAATTGTATATACACTTCCTGTTGTGGCCATGGCTGGGCCAAGAAAACTGTTATGCCCAATGTGGCGTATGTGGATTTGTGGACCCAATGTGCCACAGGGCAGCCTGCCCAGGAAGTGGCGAAGCCAAGCGGCTTCACTGATGCTCCAGATGGTGGAGACAGACAGGTGTTGTGAATGGACTTGAAATGAGTTCTGAGCAGAGGCTCCCTCTGGTGGTTACAAGCGGTACTGGACTGTCCAGTGAAGATTGTGAGGAGTGGGAATCAGGTGTTACTGACTGGTCTTATATAAGGGAGTCGCCTTCCCATCAGGGTTGCCGATGATCAATTGCTCTGGTCTCAATCCTTGAGTCCTGTTTCCTTTGTAGCCTGCTGTGTCGTGTCTGCATCACCTGCTAACAGATAAGACATTTTCTTCTTTTTGTTTTTGTGCTTTATTTTTGCATTTTGTCCTGCACTTCTGTGGGGGCCTTCAGGGTCCCCTCTGGGGCTTTTGCCCTCTCAGTTTAGTTCAGCCACTGATGTTTGTACTTTTGCTTTTTCCAGTTTTTTCAGTGGCTGCTGTTTTGTTTTTGTTACACCAGAGAACTAATTTAGGTGGTAGAGGTCGTGTGATCTCAGGTGATTTTAAAATTAGTAGAGTTGGTGCTTTTCAGGGTTTTTTGGGATTGCAGTAAGTGCCCTTCCTATCCTTTTCTATTTAGGTAGTTTGGGCCCCAACGTTTGCTCATACTATTTTCTGTCTGTGTCAGTATTTCATCTTGTCTAACCGCCATTACATGTTTGGGGGCTTTCTATGTTCTTTGGGGATCTGCTCCAGGGCAGATAGCTTTCCTCTTTCTATCTTTAGGTGTAGTTAGTTTCTCAGGCTGTGACGAGGCGTCTAGGACCAACGTAGGAACGCTCCACGGCTGCCTCTAGTTGTGGTGGTTAGTCAGGGTACTGCAATCTCATAGATTCCAACTTCTCTGGTGTATTGCCTTTTTACCTGCACTCCTCAGCTACCGAAACATAACAGTATCACCGGCCTAAAAATTGAAAATTGTATGGTACTCACAGAAGGGAAAAATATTGTGAAAGAAAAAAGGTTGTCAGAGTTGTCAGAGA
The DNA here is from genome assembly GCA_033576555.1 of Oophaga sylvatica. Classification (NCBI taxonomy): domain Eukaryota; kingdom Metazoa; phylum Chordata; class Amphibia; order Anura; family Dendrobatidae; genus Oophaga; species Oophaga sylvatica. The sequence goes on along the minus strand of JARQOD010000007.1, from coordinate 141,618,984 downwards.
TATTTTTCTGTTTGTTGCATTTTTTTTTTTCCCCTCTGTATCTCTGGTGCTGGGGAGGATTTTTTTTTCTCTCAATGGAGTTTGCACAGTTGTCTGGCCGTGTGGATCAGCTTGCCACTGAGGTTCGGAGTATTGCTGCCTATCTTGCTAGGTTGCCTGTTGTGGAACCTAGGATTCCCATGCCAGATTTGTTTTTAGGGGATCGAGCTAAGTTTCAGAATTTCAAAAATAATTGTAAATTGTTTTTTGCCTTAAAATCTAAGTCCTCAGGGAACGCAGTGCAGCAGGTTCAAATTGTCATCTCTCTCCTGCGCGGCGATCCTCAGGATTGGGCTTTTTCCCTGACACCTGGGGATCCTGTTTTGAGTGATGTTGATGCATTTTTTCAGGCTTTGGGGTTATTGTACGATGAGCCTAATGTCACTGATCAAGCTGAAAAAGCCTTGTTGGCATTAAATCAGGGTCTTGATGACGCTGAGTTATACTGTCAGAGATTCCGTAGGTGGGCAGTCCTGACCAAGTGGAATGACAACGCTTTGGCGGCCCTTTTTCGGAAGGGTCTGTCAGATAATGTAAAGGATGTTATGGTGGGATTCTCTGTCCCCTCTGGTCTTAATGATTCTATGTCATTAGCGATTCAAATTGACAGACGTTTGCGTGAGCGGAGAAGTATGCGTGGAATGGTGTTGCCTTGTGAACCTGCTTCTGAACCCATGCAGTGTGATAGAGTGGTGTCTGGGGCACAGCGTCATGAGTTTCGAAAGCGCAATGGGTTATGTTTCTACTGTGGTGATGCCTCTCATGCTATTTCAGTCTGCCCTAAGCGGGGAAGACGTTTTGCACGCTCAGTTGTCTTGGGTAGTGTTCAGACTAAGTTTTTATTAACTGTCACTCTGATATGCTCTCTGTCCTCATTTTCTGCTCAGGCTTTCGTTGATTCTGGAGCAGCTATTAACCTGATGGATTATGATTTTGCTAAACGTTGTGGGTTTCCCTTGATACCCCTACAGAAGTCTATTCCCCTACTGGGGATCGATTCTACCCCTTTGGCTGAGAATAAACCTCAGTTCTCTACTCAGGTGATAATGAGGGTTGAACCTGATCATCAGGAGTGCTGTAAATTTTTGGTTCTGTATAATCTGCATGATATTATCGTACTGGGCTTCCCTTGGTTGCAGTCTCATAATCCTGTTTTGGATTGGAAATCTGTGTCTGTAACCAGTTGGGGCTGCCAATGTGTTAATACCAACACTCCTGTTTTTTCTGCCTCCCCCAGGCTCAGGATGTTCCTGACTTTTTGATTGATTTTTCTGATGTGTTTAGCGAAAGTAAATCTGCATCCTTGCCTCCCCATAGGAGCTATGACTGCGCTATTGAATTAGTGCCTGGTAGTAAATTCCCTAAAGGTCGCCTTTTTAACTTGTCTGTACCTGAACATGACGCTATGCGGTCTTATATCAAGGAATCATTGGGGAAGGGTCATATCAGACCATCCTCTTCACCCTTAGGTGCCGGTTTTTTCTTTGTGGCCAAAAAGGATGGTTCATTAAGGCCGTGTATTGATTATCGTCTTTTGAACAATATTACTGTAAAATATCAATACCCGTTACCTTTGATTTCTGACCTGTTTTCCAGGGTGAAAAACGCTACTTGATTTACCAAGCTTGACCTCAGGGGGCATATAACCTTATTCGCATTAAGCACGGGGATGAATGGAAGACGGCGTTCAATACCCCTGAGGGGCATTTTGAGTACCTTGTGATGCCCTTTGGGCTCACTAATGCTCCTTCTGTCTTCCAGTCCTTCATGAATGACATTTTCAGGATTTTGTGGATAAATTTCTGATTGTTTATTTGGATGATATCTTGATTTTTTCTAATGACTGGGACTCTCATGTGAAACATGTTCGAACTGTATTCCAGATTTTGAGAGAGAATGCTCTGTATGTGAAGGGATCAAAGTGTCTTTTTGGCGTACAGAGGATCTCATTTCTGGGATTCATTTTGTCCCCATCTGTTATTGAAATGGACCCGGTCAAGGTTCAGGCCATCTGTGATTGGGTCCAACCTACTTCATTAAAGGCTCTTCAAAGATTTTTGGGTTTTGCCAATTTTTATCGTAAATTTATTGGTAATTTCTCGGTTATTGTTAAACCATTGACTGATTTGACCAGAAAGGGTTCTGATGTGGTGAATTGGCCTCCTGAGGCAGTCTCTGCATTTCAGGAACTTAAGCAGAGATTCACTTCTGCTCCTGTTCTACGGCAGCCTGATGTTTCTCTGCCATTTCAGGTGGAGGTTGATGCCTCTGAAATTGGGGCAGGTGCCGTTTTGTCCCAAAAAGATCCAGAGACCTCTAAAAGTAACCCTTGTGCCTTTTTCTCTCGAAAATTTTCTCCTACTGAACGTAATTATGACGTGGGTAATCGGGAGTTACTGGCCATGAAGTGGGCTTTTGAAGAGTGGAGACATTGGCTGGAGGGAGCCAAACATCAGGTGGTGGTCCTTACGGACCATAAGAATCTGGTTTATCTGGAATCTGCCAAGCGACTCAATCCTAGACAGGCCAGGTGGGCCTTGTTTTTCACACGTTTTAATTTTGTGGTTTCCTTTCTTCCTGGCACTAAGAATGTTAAGGCGGATGCCCTCTCGAGGAGTTTCCTTGCGGACTCTCCTGAGTTATCTGATCCTTCTGTTATTTTGAAAGAGGGTGTAGTTCTTTCCGCCATCTCACCCAATTTGAGACTTGCTCTGGAGGGGTGTCAGGAGGATAGGCCCGAGCGCTGCCCTGTTGGAAAAGTTGTTTTTCCCGGAACAGTGGAAAAAGAGTGTGATGTCTGAGATTCATTGTTCCGCGTTGGCTGGGCATCCCGGAATTTTTGGTACCAGAGACTTGGTTAGTCGGTCCTTTTGGTGGCCTACCTTGTCTCGTGATGTCAGGGAATTTGTGCAGTCCTGCGGGACTTGCTCTCGCTCCAAGCCTTGCTCTCGCTCTAGTGGTTTGTTGATGCCATTGCCTGTGCCCAAGAGACCATGGACCCATATCTCTATGGATTTCATTTCCGACCTCCCTGTTTCTCAGAGAATGACCGTCATCTGGGTGATTTGTGATAGGTTTTCCAAGATGATACATCTTGTGCCATTACCTAAGTTGCCTTCCTCCTCTGAATTGGTGCCTTTGTTCCTTCAGCACGTGGTTCGTTTACACGGCATTCTGAGAACATTGTGTCTGACAGAGGAGTCCAGTTTGTTTCCAGATTTTGGAGGACCTTTTGTTCTAAACTTGGTGTTCAATTGTCTTTCTCCTCGGCGTTTCATCCTCAGACCAATGGTCAAACTGAGAGAACAAACCAGACATTGGAGACTTATCTAAGATGCTTTGTGTCTGCTGATCAGGATGACTGGGTCTCTTTTTTGCCTTTGGCTGAGTTTGCTCTTAATAATAGGGCTAGCTCTGCCACTTTGATGTCTCCATTTTTCTGTAATTCTGGGTTTCACCCTCGGTTTTCTTCGGGACAGACGGAGGCTTCTGTCTGTCCAGGTGTTGACTCTGTTGTGGAGCGTATGCAACAGATTTGGGACCAGGTAGTGGAGAGGTTATCCCTCTCTCAGGAGAGGGCCCAGCGGTTTGCTAACCGGCATAGGACTGATGGTCCTCGGTTTAAAGTGGGGGACTTGGTCTGGTTGTCCTCAAGAAATATTCCTATGAGAGTGGCATCTCCTAAATTTAAGCCTAGGTTCATTGGACCTTATAAGATCATGGAGATTCTTAATCCTGTTTCTTTTCGTTTGCTTCTTCCAGGGACATTTAAGATCCATATCGTGTTCCACAAGTCCTTGTTGAAGAGGTTTGTTGAGCCAGTGGTTCCTACTGCTTTGCCTCCTGACCCTGTTCTGGTTGAGGGCAATATGGAGTTTGTGGTTGAGAAAATATTGAATTCTCGTTTTTCTAGACGGAAACTCCAGTATTTGGTTAAGTGGAGAGGTTATGGTCAGGAAGACAATTCTTGGGTGTTTGCTTCGAACATCCATGCTAGGAGACTCATCCGTACGTATCATAGAACTCATCCTGACCGACCTGGTTGCTCAAGTGAGGGTTCGGTGACCCCTCCTCAAGGGGGGGGTACTGTTGTGAATGGACTTGAAATGAGTTCTGAGCAGAGGCTCCCTCTGGTGGTTACAAGCGTACTGGACTGTCCAGTGAAGATTGTGAGGAGTGGGAATCAGGTGTTACTGACTGGTCTTATATAAGGGAGTCGCCTTCCCATCAGGGTTGCCGGTGATCAATTGCTCTGGTCTCAATCCTTGAGTCCTGTTTCCTTTGTAGCCTGCTGTGTCGTGTCTGCATCTCCTGCTAACAGGTAAGACATTTTCTTCTTTTTGTTTTTGTGCTTGATTTTTGCATTTTGTCCTGCACTTCTGTGGGGGCCTTAAGGGTCCCCTCTGGGGGCTTTTGCCCTCTCAGTTTAGTTCAGCAACTGATGTTTGTACTTTTGCTTTTTCCAGTTTTTTCAGTGGCTGCTGTTTTGATTTTGTTACACCAGAGAACTAATTTAGGTGGTAGAGGTCGTGTGATCTCAGGTGATTTTGAAATTAGTAGAGTTGGTGCTTTTCAGGGTTTTTTGGGATTGCAGTAAGTGCCCTTCCTATCCTTTTCTATTTAGGTAGTTTGGGCCCCAACGTTTGCTCATACTATTTTCTGTCTGTGTCAGTATTTCATCTTGTCTAACCGCCATTACATGTTTGGGGGCTTTCTATGTTCTTTGGGGATCTGCTCCGGGGCAGATAGCTTTCCTCTTTCTATCTTTAGGTGTAGTTAGTTTCTCAGGCTGTGACGAGGCGTCTAGGACCAACGTAGGAACGCTCCACGGCTGCCTCTAGTTGTGGTGGTTAGTCAGGGTACTGCAATCTCATAGATTCCAACTTCTCTGGTGTATTGCCTTTTTTACCTGCACTCCTCAGCTACCGAAACATAACAGACAGGGCTGCAGGTACCTGCCATGTACCACTCCTGGGCAGAGCCCGGTACTGCAGCTGCTGACCCCAGGGGTCAGGTATGTTGACGTAAACGGACTGGGGGACTGGGGACAATGTTCAGGCACTGTTCGCTCTGGGATCAGAGGACGAGGTTCAGGCACTTGCAACTGCGGGACCAGGGGATGAGGTTTAGGCAATATTCGCTCCGGGACCATGGGACGAGGTTCATGAACTGACCAGGGAGACGGTTTTTCAGGCACTAACCGCTCCTGGACCAGGGGACGAGGTTCATGCTCTGGCCACTCTGGGACCAGGGGACTACGGATACAGGACTGGCCACACCAGGACCAGGGATACAGGTTCAGAACACTGGCCACTCTGAGACCAAGGGACCTCACAACTCACTAATAGTACACCCTACTGTTTAATGATTCTACACTTTGTTTGGTGCCTCCCTAGGGGAAAGGAAGTCTTTTATATAAGGTGACTCCTATCAGTTGGCTGGGAGCCATCTTGCAGGTCTACTTATTATACTAAATGCCTCTCAGCTACCTGCTGAGTGCATTTAGTATATGCGTAGTGCACCTTTAAGAAGCGTTCTAGGTGTGCCGACAGGATTGCGGCACACACACAGGAAGCAGGAGCGCGCCGAGGGCTGGGGTGGTGAGTAAGCCAGCATCCCTGCATGCAGGCAGAAGGGGAAACTATGCAGGGGTGTCGGCAGCAGCTCTACACTTCCATTTAATCATGGCATGATGTGTATATGCTACAATTGGGTATTCCCTGCCTACTTTTAATTTTTCAATTTTTATGGAATTTATTCATAAAGAATGAATATTTTAATATACTTAGCAGTGTGTTTTATTAAGCGGAGATCAAATGTCTAAAGTAGTGTTTTTTCTATGTTACTTCTGAGGGGTTATGCCTGATTTCTTATTGCGACAAGTATGCTTAGTATTCAAAATATATGTCTAATGATTAAAGGTGACTTCTGAAGTTAATATAGAGGAATCTGTCTATGAGTCTCTATCTTTTACAAATTCAGTTCCTACCATATATAGAAATGAATAATAAGTTCCAATAGTACTAATAATTATCTGACAATAATTATTACATTTCAAAAATACCTTTACTTATGTCATATGCCCACAGTTAAGACTCATTTCAATAAAAAAATACTATGCTTGTTTTCAAAGACATAGTTGGATAGCTCAAATGATTTAAATGCACTCAGAAACCATCTGGCCCACACCCCAAACTGCATCCAAATGTGTCCATCTGGGATAAATTTGAGTAGTGAGATAGGAATTCCCTGCGATGTTGCCCCAGCTGCTTTTGCAAAAGAGATTTGTAATGAAGTCATAGATTTACAGAACCAAACACTTTGGTGTTTAGTGGTGAATAATAACACAGTGAGTCTACTGTATTATTGCTTATAGACGTACTGAATGGCCAAGTGTCCCCTTGAGTAGTGTAAATTCTGTGTACTAAATGTGACGCTAGCCACTTGTCACGGCCAAGCCGTGAGTCAGAATGATCAAGGAGTCCAAGGTCAGAAGCCAGGAGTGTACGTCATAAACAGAAGGAAGAGACAAAAGCATAGTCAGGTAACGTTCCAAGGTCAGAGTACCAGGAGGATAACGGATCAGAGCTGAAGGGGTTAAACAGGCGGATGGTCAGAACGAAGTCCAAGGTCAGGCAACAGATCAAGCATACAGAACTCAAGGCACAGGAAAGCACAGCACAAACCTCACAGGCTGAGTGTACGTCTGGCAGTGTTCTAGGAAACACAGCTCAGTTAAGAAGCATGGCCATTAACTGGAATAATGAACACATGAGACAGCCAGAGCCTCACAGTCTCAGATTGAGTAGTCAAGCTGTCAATCAACACACTGACAGCTCAGCACTCTCCTGTACTCGATTGGATGGCCAAGCTGTCAATCAAAGTACTGACAGCTTCAGGACACCTCTATAACAGATTGGACAGCCGAGCTGTCAGTAACTGCATCCCAGACACACTGATGGGTGGAACCGTGACAGTACCCTCTCTTCTAGGAGGGGCCATCGGACCCCCAGGCTTCCCAGAAAATTTTAGATAGAAGGCCCTAACTAACCGATCGGCCTTCACATCTCTTCTGGATCTCTCCTCTGGTTCTGGATCTCTCCTCTGGTCCGTATCCCCTCCAGTGAATGAGGTACTGGAGGGAATTACGGACCCTCCGAGAATCCAGAAACTTCTGAACCTCATACTCCAGGCCAACATCTACTGAAATCGGAGGAGGCGGAGATGAGGAAGACAATGCAGAAGGGACATACTCCTTTAATAGGAATTTATGGAATATGCTAGGGATGCGAAGGGATGGAGGAAGCTTTAATCTAAATGCCACAGGATTGACCACCTCCAGGATCTCATATGGACCAATGAACTTTGGACCCAACTTCACCGACGGCACTTTAAGTTTAATGTTTCTAGAACACAACCAAACCTTATCCCCAATCTTAAAAACAGGACCCATCAAACGTCTTCTATCTGCCTTTCGTTTTTAGTGAATCTGGGCAGTCCCAATATTCTTTTGAACCTCCCTCCAGACATCCCCAAGTCTCTGCATGGCAACCTCGACCCCAGAGCATTCAGAAATGATCCTAGAAAATTCACCAAAATGGGGATGAAAACCATAATTACAGAAGAATGGTGAGATCTCGGTAGACTGATTTACACGACTGTTAAAAGCAAACTCAGCAAGAGGTAAAAACGAAGACCAGTCCTTCTGTCAAGCTGCCTCAAAGCACCTTAAAATTTGTTCCAAAGATTGATTTGTCCTCTCAGTCTGACCATTCGTTTCAGTGTGATAAGCAGATGAACAAAGACAAGTCAATCCCTAGTTTGCTGCAAAAAGCTCTCCAAAATTTAGAGACAAATTGTACTCCCCTATCAGACACAATGTTCAGAGGGATCCCATGTAACCTTACAATATGAGAAATAAACTGGAGAGTGTCTCTGCATTAGGTAATCCTGACAAAGGAACAAAATGTGTTTGTTTGCTGAATCGATCAACTACCACCCAGATAGCAGTCTTCCCATCAGACAGAGGTAAATCTGTAATGAAATCCCTGAACAAATGAGTCCATGGTCTTTCGGGAATAGGCAATGGAGCCCATTCCCAGCCGGCCGGCTATGACTTTGGCGAGGGCACGGACTTCACAAGCAGATACAAAATCTTTAATATCATTATGCATGATTGGCCACCAAAAAAGTCTAGCAATGACTTTCCTTGTGGCAATAACCCCAGGATGACCACTTAAAATGGAATCATTAAATTCCTGTAACACCCGCAATCATAGACACAAATAATTTAGACCCTGGGGAAGTGGAAGGAGCCAGTGACTGGATGTTACGAATCTCCTCTTCCTATTCCGAAGTCACCATAAACACCACAATACCAGGAGGAATAATGGAGGACAGAGGTTCTGGAGGAGAAATGGAATCTAGACTACGAGATAAAGCATCAGCTTTCACATTGTTAGACCCTGGCCTGAAAGTAATAGAAAAATTAAACAGAGAGAAAAACAAGGAGCATCTGGCCTGTCTAGGAGTTAACCTTTTAGCTGATTCAATGTAAGCTAAATTCTTGTGATCTGTGATCACCGTAACTGAATGAAACCGCCCCCTCCAAAAAATGCCTCCATTCCTCAAAGGCCAATTTGACAGCAAGTAATTCCCGATTCCCAACATCATAATTTCTCTCTGCCGGTGAAAATTTTTTAAAGAAAGAAAAGCACATGGACACAGGTTAGTCAGAGTTTTGGGCCTCTGCGATAAGACTGCCCCCACTCTGATCACCGAAGCATCCACCGTCACAATGAACGGTTCTTGGAGATCAGGTTGGATCAGAATGGGTGCGGACATAAAACACTCTTTTAATCTTTCAAAAGCCCTGATAGCACCCGGCAACCAAACCTTGAGATTCGCCCCCTTACGTGTAAGGTTAGTAAGTGGTTTAGCAATCTGTGAAAACCCCTTGATAAATTTTCTATAATAGTTGGCGAAGTCCAGAAAATGCTGCAAAGCCTTAAGATCACGAGGTTGAACCCAATCAATTATGGCCTGCACCTTCCCAGGGTCCATCTTAAACCCTTCTGCTGACAAAGTAAACCCCTGGAAAGAGATTTCCTGAACAGAAAAAACACATTTCTCTAATTTAGCAAACAGAGTTCTCCCTCAGTCTCTGTAACACAACACGGACATGTTCCTGGTGAGTGTCCAAGTCTGGCGAGAAAATTAGAATGCCATCGAGGTAAATCACAACATATCTTCCAATGCAATCAGAGAAAATATCATTCATAAAATTTGAAAACATAGCAGGTGCATTAGATAATCCAAAAGGTATGACAAGGTTTTCAAACAGACCCTCAAACATTAAAAACGCCGTTTCCACTCTCCCACTCTCCTCCTCGGTTGTCACCCAGGCTCAGACATTCTCTCAATGGTTTGGTGGCTTGAGGACGAGTTGGGCAATTCTTAAGGCCTCTTTCACACTTCAGTCGCTTGACCTCAGTTAAAATCCGCCAAAGTGTGAAAATGGCGGATCCGCCAAAAAAGGTGAAAAACGGATGCAAACGGATTTGTTTTTTGACGGATCCACCATGAACTTTTCAACCCAGAATCTAACCCGGTAAATGCAGGTACGCATGCCTGGCATGGAGGAGAGAGAGAGAGAGAGAGAGAGAGACCCCGGACAGTATTCCGGGCATTTTGAATGGATTTTCAATGGGAGCAACGGATCCGCTGGCGGATGGTCATCCGTTAGATCCGTTTTTTGGCGGATCCGTCAAAAAACGGACCTAACGGACGGCCATCCGTCAAAATTCGTCACTAATGCAAGTCAATGGGAAAAAAGCGGATCCGCCACAAAAAATGGCGGATCCGTTTTTTTCACACTTTGGCGGATTTTGACTGACGTCGCACGACTGAAGTGTGAAAGAGGCATAAGAAAATGTCCAGAGGACCACAGTATAGACAGAGTCCGAGATCTTGTTTCCATTTTCGCTCAGCAACACGAAGACTGGCAGCTCAAACCTCGGGTAAATGGACCTGCTCCAGGAAAGTATAACATACATCCTGCGGTTTACCATGTCTCTCATGGATTCTGCGTTCCATTTATATGGCCTGAGTAATGGCCTCCATCAGAGAACAAAGGGCGTCATGGAGGACCAGAGCATCCTTGAGTGTATCTGAAAGGCCTCTTTGGAACTGGCACCTGAGAGCAGCATCGTTCTATAGAACTTCGGTGGACCACTGCCGGAACTCAGTACATTAATCCTCAGCTGTGTGACCTCCCTGTGCCAGGTTCACGATCTTAGCCTCTGCGACCTGGATTCTGTCGGGTTCGTCATATTATCAGACCTAAACTGTCAAAGAAGGCATCAACAGAAAACCGTTCTGGGGCTTGTGGGGACAAAGTAAATGCCCAGGTCTGAGGACACCCTCACAGTGGGGACATGATTATTCCCACCCGCTGGAACTCCTCACCTGATGACCAGGGCGCAGGGTAAAAAAAAAACTTACAGCACTCCCTGAATACCCTAAACTGGTCTTTCTTTCCCGAAAATTTATTAGGGAGGAATATGACAGGTTCGGGAGAGACCACCTGTACATCAGAGGGTACTGACGTCACAGCCACTGCCGGCAGTGGGGGGCTATGGGAGATCTTCATCAAGTTATTTATCTGACCCTGCAACTGATATTGCGATGACTTCTGACTCTGGAAATCCTTTGCTAGATCCTGAGTCATCTGCATCAAATTCACCACCTGGTCACAAAATGTGTGAACAGGATCCATACTGGCAAAAAAAAAACATAGGGGCCAGACATAATGTGACACTAGTCACTTCTAACGGCCAAGCCGTGAGTCAGAGTGGTCAAGGAGTCCAAGGTCAGAAGCCAGGAGGGTATGTCATAAACAGAAGGAAGAGGCAAAAGCGCAGTCAGGTAACGTTCCGAGTACCGGGAGGATAACGGCTCAGAGCTGAAGGGGTTAAACAAGAGGATGGTCAGAACGAAGTCCAAGGTCAGGCAACAAATCAAGCATATAGAGCTCAAGGCACAGGAAAGCACAGCACAAACCTCATAAGATGAATGTACGTCAGGCAGTGTTCTTGGAAACACAGCTCAGTAAAGAAGCATGGCCATTAACTGGAATAATGAACACACGACACATCCGATGCCTCACAATCTCAGATTGGATAGTTGAGCTGTCAATCAACACACTGACAGCTCAGCACACCCCTGTACCAGATTGGATGGCCAAGCTGTCAAAGTACTGACAGCTTCAGCACACCCCTATACCAGATTGGGCAGCCGAGCTATCAGTAACTGCATCCCAGACACACTGAGGGGTGGAACCGTGATACTAAACTTTCTACATTTAAATGGAATCTGTCAACAGGATTTGAACCCCCGTTTGTATGTAGCCCTTTCAAAGACAATTCCAGCAATACCTTTACATGACAAGTCCCTTCCTCTGTTACTGAGAAATCAATGTTTTAATTAATATGCAAATATGTCATGTCGTCTCTATTCCGTACCTACCTTCTCCTCCTGCTTGACTAATGGCGCCTTTGCATAAAGTCACACAACATAGAGGCTGTCAGTAAAGAATAAGAATATTGAACGAAGCTAAAATCATCCAAAGGTCGGGAAAAGATCAGTTTTCATCCCACTGCCGAAAAAAGGTGATGCCAGAGACTATGCCAACTATGGAACATTCGTCCTGATCCCACATGCCAGCAAGGTGCTTCTAAACATAATTCAGAAGCTCTTGATTAATATCCTTGATAAGGAACTTCCTGACACGTATGCTGGATTCCAAAAGAGGGAAGAGGGAATCCTTGATCACTTAGCAAAACTGAGGTGGATCATAGAAAAGATGAAGGAGTACCAGAAGAAGCTCCATTGATTATATCAAAGCTTTTGATTGTGTTGACCATTATAAGCTTTGGGAAGCACTAAGTGAGGCAGTGTCAGTGCACCTGATTAAATTATTTTATTTTGATCAAGAAAATCTCTGCGAACCAGGTGTGAAGATATTGAATGGTTCAAGATGTTTAAGGAGTAGAGCAGAGCCGCAGGACGCGGAACAGGAGTTAGCGGAGCCGCAGGATGCGGAACAAGAGTGAAACAGAGCCACAGGATGTGGAACAGGAGCGAGTGGAGCCACAGGATGCAGACAGGAGCGAATCAGAGCCGCAGGATGCAGAACAGGAGCGAATCAGAGCCGCAGGATGCAGAACAGGAGTAGAGCAGAACCGCAGGACGCGGAACAGGAGCAAGCAGAGCTGCAGGATGCGGAACAGGAGCGAAGCAGAGCTGCAGGATGCAGAACAGGGGCGAAGCAGAGCCACAGGGTGCAGAACAAGAGCGAAGCAGAGCCACAGGATGCGGAACAGGGGCGAATCAGAGCCGCAGGATGCAGAACAGGAGAGAGCAGAGCCGCAGGATGCGGAACAGGAGCGAGCGGAGCCGCAGGATGCGAGCAGAGCAGGGAAGGCTACAGACAGGAATACAATCAAGTTTAGATATAGGACTTAGTTCAGACAAGGACAGACACGGGAACATGTTCAGGACAAAGGATTCAGGCCCGGGTAAGCAGCCCCCCAGGGTGGCGGAGACAGGAGCGGAAACAGGACAGGACCTGGCAACTCAGCAGCAGAAAAGCAGCAAACCGAGAGTTTGTTGCAGAGGCATCTGCCTATGGGTGGAGATGCCTTAAGTACCCAATACCTCTTGGCAATAGGCTGGGACCACAGCTGGGAGTCTGCACACTGTCTCTATAAGACTCAGAAGTGCAGGCGCCGCCGCCCTAAGCATACAGCCAGGAAGTATGCACAGCAAGCCAAGGACATGAGGTTCACAGCATGGAGCAGGCAGAGGACAGAACTCACAGCATGGCCAATAGTGGTGAGTAAGATGGTGTGTCAGCGTGATGGGAGATGGAAGCCATGAACTGATGCCGGCAGGGATGTTACATACCTGAACATTAAGAAGACAAAAATCATGATAACTGCCAATGAGGAACTCCACATAGAGGTCAACAATTAAGAAATAGATGTGGTGGATAGCTTTGTTTATCTTTTTATCCATTCCCTCCTGTTACAAATTCTCTCATCTCTTGGCATCACAGGCTTGGCCCTATCCTGGATCTCATCATATCTAACAAACCGAACATTCAGTGTCTCCCTCTCCCACACCACCTCCTCACCTTGCCCCCTGTCTGTCGGTGATCCCCAAGGCTCAGTTCTAGGACCCCTACTCTTCTCCATCTACACCCTCGGCCTGGGACAGCTCATAGAATCCCATGGTTTGCAGTATCATCTCTACGCCGACGACACGCAGATCTACCTATCTGGACCTGACCTCACCTCCTTACTGACCAAAATCCCACAAAGTCTGTCTGCTATTTCTGCTTTCTTCTCTCCTCGCTTTCTAAAACTGAACATGGACAAAACAGAATTCATCATCTTTCCCCATCTCACTCTACCCCCCCCACCAGACCTGTCCATCAACGTCAATGGCTGCTCACTTTCCCCAGTCCCGCGCGCTCGGTGCCTCGGAGTGATCCTCGACTCTGCCCTCTCTTTCAAGCCACATGTCCAAACCCTTGCCTCCTCCTGCCGTCTCAAACTCAAAAATATTTCCCGGATCCGTGCATTCCTTGACCATGAAACTACAAAAACACTAGTGCATGCCCTCATCATCTCCCGCCTCGACTACTGCAACCTCCTACTCTCTGGCCTTCCCTCTAGCACTCTGGCACCACTCTAATCCATCCTGCACTCTGCTGCCCGACTAATACACCTGTCTCCCCGTTATTCCCCAGCCTCTACTCTCTGCCAAGCCCTTCATTGGCTTGCTATCGTCCAGAGGCTCCAGTTCAAAACCCTAACCATGACCTACAAAGCCATCCACAATCTGTCTCCTCCATACATCTGTGACATGGTCTCCCGGTACATACGCACACGCAACCTTCGATCCTCTCAAGATCTCCTCCTCTACTCCCTCTTATCTCTTCTTCCCACAACCGCATACAAAGCTTCTCCCGTGCCTCTCCCATACTCTGGAACTCTCTACCCCAACACATCAGACTCGCGCCTACCATGGAAACCTTCAAAAAGAACCTGAAGACCCACCTCTTCCGACAAGCCTACAACCTGCAGTGATCATCAGTCTACTGAACCACCGCACACCAGCTCTACCCTCTCCTAGTGTATCCTCACCCATCCCTGTAGACTGTGAGCCCTTGCGGGCAGGGTCCTCTCTCCTTCTGTACTTGTGTGTGCCTTGTATTGCTCATGTTTACTGTACTTGTCTATATTTGCCCCTCTTCACATGTAAAGCGCCATGGAATAAATGGCGCTATAAAAATCTATAATAATAATAATAAATGGCTTCACCCAACCACTAACCATGAGTGGAGAAATAGTTTGGTGTTATCATTCATATTCTCTGAAAAAAAGGCCAATAAAGCAAAAATTCTGAAGGGGTATGTAAACTTTTGAGCACAAATGTGTATACGTACACATATGTGTGTGTATATATGCATGTGTTTGTATATACATATATATATATATATATGTGTATATTGTAAGGCGGCGGTGTTCACACCGTGCAGTAACTGAGGCAGTGACCCAAGCAAGTCCAAATTAAACAGCTTTTATTCAGCAACTCACGGGTTAAACAGAAAAGTCCTCCGGTACGCAGCCGGGATAACATCAGTCCATAAACACTGGTTGCCGGGGACAACGGCCGCGCCGGGCCGAACAGAGCCTAACAGGGGAGAGCCGTCCCAGGCGTGGGTTCAGCTACACACAATCCTGTGGAGCTTTCCTGCTATCCTCCTAGCAGGGTCCAAACATAGAACAACACTAATCCTTAGTGCAGGAGTTTTAAAAGACCTGTGGCAAAAGCCACTGGAAAACCCGGGTTGGAGGGAGGAGGCCGCCCCACTGCCTCCTGTGACCTCCTCCCAGAAATGAAGGCCCTGCCGGATTTTACTTAATCTCCTTAGCCAGGTAGTCTGACTAGGTCATTGCTCACCTTCATTCCTGCATTGCAGCCGCAGCTGTGTGTGTGACTGCAATGCACTCCAATGGCTTTAATAGGTCTCTGTACACATTCTGGGGGAAATATAACGTCCCTCGTAAACGATCCCGGTCACTGCCTCACATATCCCCCCCCCTGTTCAAACTTGTGGGGTTGAACATTTGCCACCATACAGGGTGCCCGGGACAGGGCATCCGCGTTTGCTTGCAACTTCCCAGGGCGATGTTCTACAGAGAAACTGAAATTTTGCAGTGACAGGAACCACCTGGTGACTCGCGCATTCCTCTCCTTGGCATTCCTCATCCATACCAAGGGTGAGTGGTCCGTCACCAAGCGGAACTGACGCCCGAGTAAATAATAACGTAGTGATTCTAAGGCCCACTTAATAGCCAAACACTCCTTCTCTACCACGCTATAGTTTTTCTCTGCCGGGACAAGTTTTCTACTCAAGTAGGTGACTGGGTGCTCTTCACCATTCACTTTTTGTGACAACACCGCCCCTAGACCTACCTCCGAGGCATCTGTCTGTACAATGAAGGTTTCATTGAAGTTGGGGCTGATGAGGACCGGCTGTCCACACAGGGCCAACTTCATGGACTGAAAGGCTTCTTCTGCCTGAGGGTTCCACCGAACCATTACCGTTTTTTTTCCTTTCAAGAGATTGGTCAGGGCCGCCGTTCGCCCGGCAAAATTAGGTATAAACCGGCGGTAATACCCAAGTATGCCGAGGAACGCCCTCACCTGTTTTGTACTCGATGGTTTAGGCCAGTTTTTATGGCCTCAATTTTATTGATTTGGGGCTTGATAGCTCCTCGGCCTATCACATACCCCAAATATCGAGCTTCCTCCAGCCCTATCGCACATTTTTTTGGGTTTGCCGTTAACCCCCCCATTCTGGGGGAAATATAACGTCCCTCGTAAACGATCCCGGTCACTGCCTCACAATATATATTCATGTCTTAGTATATATATACATGTCTATATGCATGTATGTATATATACAGTATATGTGTGTGTGCACTGGTGGACAAAGTCAGAAAAGGGCCAATGTGCAAGAACAATACATGGGCCCTTTGCAGCCCAAGATCTCCTAAAAATGCAAAATTGCACCTGCTTTGGAGGTATAAATGGGCAACCTCACCTCTTGGGCCCCTGTGCGGCTGCACAGGTTGCATCAATGATATGTCCGCCCCTGTGTGTGTGACTGAATATATGCGTGCGTTTCCATGTGTGTATATATATATATATATATATATATATATACTGCTCCAAAAAATAAAGAGAACACTCAAATAACACATTCTAGATCTGAATGAATGAAATATTCTCATTGAATACTTTGTTCTGTACAAAGTTGAATGTGCTGACAACAAAATCACACAAAAATCATCAATGGAAATCAAATTTATTAACCAATGGAGGCCTGGATTTGGAGTCACACCCAAAATTAAAGTGGAATGTAATGTCCTTAAAACAAGTCAAAATGATGCTCAGTAGTGTGTGTAGTGTGGCCTCCACTTTCCTGTATGACCTCCCTACTACGCATGGGCATGCTCCTGATGAGGCGGCGGATGGTCTCCTGAGGGATCTCCTCCCAGACCTGGACTAAAGCATCCGCCAACTCCTGGACAGTCTGTGGTGCAAAGTGACGTTGGTGGATGGAGCGAGATATGATGTCCCAGATGTGCTCAGTCGGATTCAGGTCTAGGGAACGGGCGGGCCAGTCCATAGCTTCAATGCCTTCATCCTGCAGGAACTGCTGACACACTCCAGCCACATGAGGTCTGGCATTGTTCTGCATTAGGAGGAACTTAGGGCCAACCGCACCAGCATATGATCTCACAAGGGGTCTGAGGATCTCATCTCGGTACCTAATGGGAGTCAGGCTACCTCTGGCGAGCATATGGAGGGCTGTGCGGCCCTCCAAAGAAATGCCACCCCACACCATTACTGACCCACTGCCAAACCAGTCATGCTGAAGGATGTTGTAGGCAGCAGATTGCTCTCCATGTCGTCTCCAGCCTCTGTCACGTCTGTCACATGTGCTGAGTGTGAACCTTTCATCTGTGAAGAGCACAGGGTGCCAGTGGCGAATTGGCCAATCCTGGTGTTCAGTGGCAAATGCCAAGCATCCTGCATGGTGTTGGGCTGTGAGCACAACCCCCATCTGTGGACGTCGGGCACTCAGACCATCCTCATGGAGTCGGTTTCTAACCGTTTGTGCAGACACATGCACATTTGTGGCCTGCTGGAGGTCATTTTGCAGGGCTCTGGCAGTGCTCCTCCTGTACCTCCTTGCACAAAGGCTGAGGTAGCGGTCCTGCTGCTGGGTTGTTGCCTTCCTACGGCCCCCTCCACATCTAGTGTACTGGCCTGTCTCCTGGTAGCGCCTCCAGCCTCTGGACACTACGCTGACAGACACAGCAAACTTCTTGCCACAGCTCGCATTGATGTGCCATCCTGGATGAGCTGTACTACCTGAGCCACTTGTGTGGGTTGTAGAGTCCGTCTCATGCTACCACGAGAGTGAAAGCACAACCAACATTCGAAAGTGACCAAAACATCAGCCAGAAAGCATTGGTACTGAGATGTGGTTTGTGGTCCCCACCTGCAGAACCACTCCTTTATTGAGGGTGTCTTCAAAATTGCCAATAATTTCCATCTGTTGTCTATTCCATTTGCACAACAGCATGTGAAATTGATTGTCAATCAGTGTTGCTTCCTAAGTGGAAAGTTTGATTTCACAGAAGTTTGATTTACTTGGAGTTATAGTCTGTTGTTTAAGTGTTCGCTTTATTTTTTTGAGCAGTGTATAGATAGTGAGATAGTGCTCACTGTATGTGTTGGGGGACACTCACTCGGCAATGGGATTAAAGTGCTCACTGTATGTGTTGGCGGACACTCGCTTAGCAACGGGATTAAATCACACAGGAACGGTTTCTCACATAAACAGTCTATTCTTATTATTTAAACATCATAAACCGCACCACGAATTATACATTCCTTAACATCAATAGAACATAATAGGCACCAACAGTCTGTTCCAATAGCAGATACATCTCTGCCATCTCTACAACCTCCTTTGTCTGAGGTTACCTTCCTGGAGCTCTGCTCCACACGCTGACTACTCGTCAGTCCTGGCTTCTAGGGAAGCTGCCTCACCGAGATCACCGTCCCACAAGATGCCTTGAGAGAAGGGCACTCCCGACAGTTTCAGACACTCAGAAGGACGGTAGCTTCCCGAACACAACTGCATTGCAGAGTGTCAGATCAGTGATCTGATGTAATACAATAATGTCCCTTACTGGGACAATGTAAAAACGTTTAAAAAAAATTACAAAGTGTAAAAATATTTTTAAAACATCCCTAAATAAAGAAAAAAAAAAATATATTTTTCCAATGAATACATTTATTTATGTAAATAAAAGTGCACATATTTGGTATCGCCGCGTCCATAACGACCCGCTCTATAAAACTGTACCACTAGTTAACCTCTTCAGTGAACAGCATAAAAAAATAAATAAAAACGAGGCAAAAAACAATGCTTTATCAGCATACCACCTAACAAAAAGTGCAATAAAACGCAATAAAAAAGACGGATGAAATTAAAAATGGTACAGCCGAAAACGTCATCTTGTCCCGCAAAAAATAAGTCGCCATATAGCTCCCTCAGCAGAAAAATAAAAAAGTTATAGCTCTCAAAATAAAGCGATGCAAAAATAACTTTTTTCTATAAAATTTTTGAGCAGTATATATATGTGAAAAACTTGTTGCAGCATTCCTAAGAAGACTCATGGCTGTACTAGCTCAAAATACTGAGCAAATGGTCTGTATACTTATGACCATGTGATATTTCAGTTTATCTTTTTTAATAAATTTGCAACAATTTCTAATTTCTGTTTTTTTTCATTCAAGATGGGGTGCAGAGTGTACATTAATGAGAAAAAAAAAGAACTTTTTTGAATTTACCAAATGGCTGCTGTTATGATTTGGTAGCTGAGGAGGGCAGGAGCAAAAAACTGCAAAGGCAGCCAAACACCAGAGAGGTTGGGATCTAATAGGTTGCAGACCCCTAAACTAACCGCACAACTAGAAGCAGCCGTGGGACGTTCCTACGGTGCCCTAGACGCCTCGTCACAGCCGGAGAAATTAGCTACCCCTGAAGATGGAAAGAGGAAAGCTAACTGCCCCGGAGTAGAGCCTCAAAGGAATAGGAAGCCCCCAGACATATAATGGCGGTTAGACAAGATGAAAACACGAACGCAGACAGAAAATATAATGAGCAAACGCTGGGGCCAAAGCTATCTAGATAGGACAGCACAGGAGAGAATACTGTCTGCAACCCAGAAAAACCCTAGGAAAAACTCCAACACTTCTGATTCCAAAAATGCTGAGACCACATGGTCTCGACCATCTATATCAGATCTCTGGTGTGAACATGCAGCTACCCAGCAGTAAAAAATCACAAGAACTGAGCAAATGAACAAATACAAAAAGAGAACAGAGACCAGCACAAGCCCCCAAAGGGGACCCGGCTGAACTCAAAAAGCAAGGCAGCAAAAACAAGGAAAACCAAACCACAGAAAAAAACAGAAAGTAACTTATCTGAATGATAGCAGGAGGCAGAGAAAGTAAGCTGAATTCCAGCCAAGACCAGGAAGTAACAATTGATCACCGGCGAGGATCATGGGAGGTCAGCTCACTTATATCAGGCCAGTCCGTCCCCCCTGATAACCATTCATCAATTGCAGGTGATGGACTTTTGCTGTTCAACATAGGTTCAATACCCTCAGCAACCACCAAAGGAGCCTCAGCTCCGAAGTCATCTCTAACACGTTCACAACAGGTTGCAATGAAATATACAGTTGAGCTCAAAAGTTTACATACCCCTGCAGAATATTTCTTTCTTGGCCTTTTTTCAGAGAGTATGAATGATAACACCAAAACTTTTTCTCTACTCAAGGTTAGTGGTTGGGTGAAGCCATTTATTGTCAAACTATTGTGTTTTCTCTTTTTAAATCATAATGACAACCCAAACAATCCAAATTATCCTGATCAAAAGTTTACATATCCCATTTCTTAATACCATGTATTGCCCCCTCTAACATCAATGACAGCTTGAAGTCTTTTGTGGTAGTTGTGGATGAGGTTCTTTAGTTTCTCAGATGGTAAAGCTGCCCACTCTTCTTGGCAAAAAGCCTCCAGTTCCTGTAAATCCCTGGGCTGTCTAGCATGAAGTGTGCACTTGAGATTTCCCCAGAGTGGCTCAATGATATTGAGATCAGGAGACTGAGATGGCCACTTCAGAAACTTCACTTTGTTCTGCTGTAGCCAATGACAGGTCAACTTGGCCTTGTGTTTTGGATCGTTTTCATGTTGGAATGTCCAAGTACATCCCATGCGCAGCAGTATTTTCTGATAACATCTGCAATCATCTTTCCTTTAACTTTGACCAAGTTTCCTGTGCCTTTGTAGCTCACACATGCCCAAAACATGACCGATCCACCTCCATGCTTTACAGTAGGAATGGTGTTCCTTTTCATCATAGGCCTTGTTGACCTCTCTTCAAATGTACGTTTATGGTTGTGCCCAAAAAGTTCAATTTTGCTCTCATCACTCCAAATTTCCTTGTTCCAGAAGTTTTGAGGTTTCTGTGTGCTGTTTTGCGTATTGTAGGCGAGACACTTTGTGGCATTTGCACAGTAATGGCTTTCTTCTGGCTACTCGACCATGCAGCCCATTTTTCTTCAAGTGCCTCCTTATTGTGCATCTTGAAACAGCCACACCGCTAGTTTTCAGAGAGTCTAGTGTTTCAGCTGATGTTATTTGTGGGTTTTTCTTTGCATCTTGAACAATTCTCTTGGCAGTTGTGGACAAAATTTTTGTTGGTCTACCTGACCGTGGTTTTGTTTTTACAAAGCCCATGATTTTCCATTTGTTAATCACAGTTTGATCGCTGCTGACTGGCATTATCATTTCCTTGGATATCTTTTTGTATCCCTTTCCTGTTTTATACAGTTCAACTACCTTTTCCTGTAGATCCGTTGACAATTCTTTTGCTTTCCCCATGACTCACAATCCAGAAACGTCAGTGGCTGGATGAAAGATGCAAGAGTCTGTCTGGATCCCAAAAACTCACTCAGCTTTTATGCACACACACTGATTACAAGCAAACAGGTCACAGGTGAGGATGTTAACTTTTGTAGCCATTCAAACCCATTTGTGTCAACTTCTGTGCCTGTTATCAGGCCAAAATCACCAGGGTATGTAAAGTTTTGTTCAGGGTCATTTGGATGTTTTGTGCTGTCATTATGATTTTAACCCCTTAGTGACAGAGCCATTTTGCAGCTTAATGACCGGGTCAATTTTTACAATTCTGACCACTGTCATTTTATGAGGTTATAACTCTGGAACGCTTTAACTAATCCCACTGATTCTGAGATTATTTTTTCGTGACATATTGTACTTCACGTTAGTTGTAAAATTTCTTTGATATGACTTGTGATTATTTATGAAAAAAGCGGAAATATGGCGAAAATTTGGAAAATTTAGCAATTTTCAAACTTTAAATTTTTATACCCTTAAATCAGAGAGATATGTCACACAAATTTCTTAATAAATAACATTTCCCACATGTCTAATTTACATCAGCACAATATTGGGAAAAAATTTTTTCTTGTTACGAAGTTATAAGGGTTAAAAGTTGACCAGCGATTTCTCATTTTTACAACATCATTTTTTTTTTAGGACCACATCATATTTGAAGTCACTTTGAGTGGTCTATATGATAGAAAATACCCAAAAGTGACACAATTCTAAAAACTGCACCCCTCAAGGTGCTCAAAACCACATTCAAGAAGTTTATTAACCCTTTATGTGCTTCACAGAACTGAAGCAATGTGGAAGGAAAAAATTAACATTTAACTTTTTTTGCAAAAACTTTACTTCAGAACCAATTTTTTTTTTATTTTCACAAGTGTTAAAAGAAAAAATTAACTAACCACAAAATTTGTTGTGCAATTTCTCCTGAATACGCCGATACCCCATATATGGGGTAAACCACTTTTGGGCGCACGGCAGAGGTCGCAAGGAAAGGAGCGCTGTTTGACTTTTTCAGCACAGAATTGGCTGGACGCCATGTCGCGTTTGTAGAGGCCCTGATGTGTCTAAACAGTGGAAACCCCCAACAAGTGACCCATTTTGGAAACTAGACCCCCTAAGGAACTTATCTAGATGTGTGGTGAGTAGGGTTGAGCATTCCGATACCGAAACCCGGTTCCGATACCTGAAATCCAATGTAAGTCTATGGGAACAAAATATCGGAATTAAAAATATTCAGATATTTTGTTCCCATAGACTTACATTGGATTTCAGGTATCGGAACCGGGTTTCGGTATCGGAATGCTCAACCCTAGTGGTGAGCACTTTGAACCTCCAAGTGCTTCACAGAAGTTTATAACATAGAACTGTGAAAATAAAAAATCATATTTTTTCCACAAAAACATCTTTTCACCCCAATTTTTATTTTCCCAAGGGTAACAAGACCCCAAAAGTTTTTGTGCAATTTGTCCTGAGCATGCTGATACCCAATATGTGGGGGTAAACCACTGTTTGGGTGCATGGCAGAGCTTGGAAGGGAAGGAGCGCCGTTTGACTTTTTCAACGCAGAATTGGCTGGACGCCATGTCGCGTTTGTAGGGGCCCTGATGTGTCTAAACAGTGGAAACCCCCCACAAGTGACCCCATTTTGGAAACTAGACCCCTAAGTAACTTATATAGATGTGTGATGAGCACTTTGAACCTCCAAGTGCTTCACAGAAGTTTATAACATAGAACCGTGAAAATAAAAAATCAAATTTTTTCCACAAAAACGATCTTTTCACCCCAATTTTTATCTTCCCAAGGGTAACAAGACCCCAAACATTTTTGTGCAATTTTCCTGAGCATGCTGATACCCCATATGTGGGGGTAAACCACTGTTTAGGTGCATGGCAGAGCTTGGAAGGGAAGGAGCGCCGTTTGACTTTTTCCACGCAGAATTGGCTGGACGCCATGTCGCGTTTGTAGAGGCCCTGATGTGTCTAAACAGTGGAAACCCCCCCACAAGTGACCCCATTTTGGAAACTAGACCCCCAAAGGAACTTATCTAGATGTGTGGTGAGCATTTTGCACCCCCAAGTGCTTCACAGACGTTTATAACGCCCCGCGTGAAAATAAAAAATCATATTTTTTCCACAAACCTGATCGTTTAGTCCCCATTTTTTTATTTTCCCAAGGGTAACAGGAGAAATTAGACCGCAAAAGTTGTTGTCCAATTTGTCCTGAGTACGCTAATACCCCATATGTGGGGGGGGGGCCACTGTTTGGGCGCACGGCAGGGCTTGGAAGGGAAGGAGCGCCGTCTGACTTTTTCAAACCAAAATTGGCTGGAATTGAAATTCGACGCCATGTCGCGTTTGGAGAGCCCCTGATACGCCTAAACAGTGGAAACCCCCCACAAATGACACCATTTTGGAAACTAGACCCCTTAAGGAACTTATCTAGATGTGTGGTGAGCACTTTGAACCCCAAAGTGCTTCACAGAAGTTTATAACGTAGAGCCCTGAAAATAAAAAATCATTTTTTTTCCTCAAAAATGATTCTTTAGCCTGCTATTTTTTATTTTCTCAAGGGTAACAGGTGAAATTGGACCTCAAAAGTTGTGCAATTTTTCCTGAATACGCGATACCCCATATGTGGGGTGAAACCTCTGTTTGGGCGCATGGGAGAGCTTGAAAGGGAAGGAGCACCATTTTGTAATGCAGACTTTGATGGAATGTTCTGCGGGCGTCATGTTGTGTTTGCAGAGCCCTTGATGTGCCTAAACAGTAGAAACCCCCTGCAAGTGACACCATTTTGGAAACTAGACCCCCCAAGGAGCTTATCTAGATGTGTGGTGAGCACTTTGAACTCCCAAGTGTTTCACAGAAATTTATAAACGCAGAGCCGTGAAAATATAAAATCATTTTTTTCCTCAAAAATGATTTTTTTAGCCAGCCTATTTTTTATTTTCCCAAGGGTAACAGGAGAAATTAGAACCCCAAAATTGGTGTGCAATTTGTCCTGAGTGCGCTGATACCCCATATGTTGGGGTAAACCACTATTTGGGCGCACGGCAGGGCTCGGAAGGGAGGGAGCGCCATTTGACTTTTTGAACGCCACGTCGTGTTTGGAGACCCCCTGATGTGCCTAAATAGTGGAAACCCCTCAATTCTAGCTCCAACCCTAACCCCAACACACCCCTAATCCCAACCCTAACCCTAATCCTAACCTAAATCCCAACCCTAATTCCAACCCTAATTGTAACCCTAACCCTAATTATAACCCTAACCATAAGGCTAGGTTCATTTTGCGTTTTACCAGCCCGTTCAACACATAGCGTTGATGGACTGGTAACGGTATAGCATAACGCGATTGTGTTATGCTATACCCGCTAGCGCAGAGGAATCAGCAGATGATTCATCTACGCTAGCGGTGACGGAGCCCAGACGCTGCAGGCTGCGTCTGAGGCTCCGTCACTGAATGATGGCACGTCGCAAACGCATGTCGCTTTACTGCATGCCTTGCGATGCGCCCTCAAATGGGGGTGAATGGCAGTGTTAACGGACTGTGTTACACCGCATTATACCGCAGTGTAATGCAGTCCGTCTAACGGACTGCCATAACGCAGTATGAACCAAGCCTAACCCTAATGCTAACCGAAACCTTAACCCCTCTCTGCCATTAGACGTGCTATTCCGTCCATGTGACCCTGGACCTAATTCCCATGGACGGAATAGTACGTCATGGGCGGTCAGCTGCGCTCCCGGGGGGAGCGTAGCTGATCGCGGGTGGTGTCAGCTGTATATCACAGCTGACACCCAGCACTATGTGTCAGGAGCGGTCACGGACCGCTCTCGGCACATTAACCCCTGGCACACCGCGATCAAACATGATCGCGGTGTACCCGGGGCACAGGGGAGGATCGCGCAGGGTGGGGACTCCCTGCGCGCTCCCCTGTGACCCTCAGAGCAGCGCGATGTGTCGCGCTGTTCCGAGGGTCTGTCCTCCCTCCAGGTCCCCGGATCCAGTACGGCGCAGGGGTCCTGCAGGGAGGCGGCTTCCTCAGTGCCTGCTGAGAGCAGGCTCTGAGGAAGCCTGCAGCGATGCCAGAGCGATCGCTGGTGTGACAGAGTGCTGTGCACACTGTCACACCAGCGATCTGATAAAATACAGTGATGTCCCACCCTGGGACAAAGTAAAAAAGTAAAAAAAAAAAAAAAGTGGTAAAAAAAATCATAAAAAAAAAAAAATATTCCCCAATAAATTCATTTCTTCCTGTAAATAAAAAAAATAAAACAATAAAAGTACACATATTTGGTATCGCCGCATCCGTAACGACCCCCCCTATAAAACTGTCCCACTAGTTAACCCCTTTAGTGAACCCCTTAAAAAAAAAAACGAAGAGAAAAATCAATGCTTTATCATCATACCGCTGAACAAAAAGTGGAATAACACGCGATCAAAAAGACCGATATAAATAAACATGGTACCGCTGAAAACGTCATCTTGTCCCGCAAAAAACGAGCCATCATACAGCATCATCAGCGAAAAAATAAAAAAGTTATAGCTCGCAGAATAAAGCGATGCAAAAATAATAATTTTTTATATAAAATTGTTTTTATTCTATAAAAGCGCCAAAACATAAAAAAATGATATAAATGAGGTATCGTCATAATCGTACTGACCCAAAGAATAAAACTGCTTTATCAATTTTACCACACGCGGAACGGTATAAACGCCTCCCAAAAGAAATTCATGAATTGCTGATTTTTGTTCATTCTAACCTCCCAAAAATCGAAATAAAAAGCGATCAAAAAATGTCACATGCTAAAAAATGGTACCAATAAAAACGTCACCTCATCCCGCAAAAAATAAGACCTCACATGACTCTGTGGGCCAAAATATGCAAAAATTATAGCTCTCAAAATGTGGTGATGCAAAAAACTACTTTTTGCAATAAAAAGCGTCTTTTAGCGTGACAGCTGCCAATCACAAAAAACTGCTTTAAATAGTAAATCAAACCCCCCTTTATCACCCCTTAGTTAGGGAAAAATAATAAAATTAAAAAAATGTATTTATTTCCATTTTCCCATTAGGGTTAGGGTTGCGGCTAAAGTTAGGGTTAGAGTTGGCGCTAACGTTAGGATTAGGGTTGGGATTAGGGTTAGGGGTGTGTTAGGGTTAGGTTTGTGGTTAGGGTTGGGACTAGGGTTAGGGGTGTGTTGGGGTTAGGGTTGGAGTTAGAATTGGGGGGTTTCCACTGTTTAGGCACATCAGGGGCTCTCCAAATGTGACATGGCGTCTGATCTCAATTCCAGCCAATTCTGCGTTGAAAAAGTCAAACGGTGCTCCTTCACTTCTGAGCTCTGCCATGCGCCCAAACAGTAGCTTACCCCCGCATATGGGATATCAGCATACTCTGGACCACAAGAGTTATTGTGCAATTTGTCCTATTTCTTCTGTTACCCTTGGGAAAATAAAAAACTGGGGCGACAAAATCATTTTTGTAAAAAAAAAATGATTTTTTGTTTTTACGGCTGTATGTTATAAATTTTCTGTGAAGCACTTGGGGCTTCATAGCGCTCACCACACTTCTAGATAAGTTCCTTGTGGGGTCTATTTTCCAAAATGGGGTCACTTGTGGGGGGTTTCCACTGTTTAGGCGCATCAGGGGCTCTCCAAATGCGACATGACGCCCCCAGACCATTCCATCAAAGTCTGCAATCCAAAACGTCACTACTTCCCTTCCGAGCCCAGACGTGCACCCATACAGTCGTTTTCTCACACATGTTGGGTATCAACGTACTCAGGACAAATTGGACAACAACTTTTGGGGTCCAATTTCTCCTGTTACCCTTGTGAAAATACAATATTGGGGGCGAAAAAATCATTTTTGTAAAAAAAAAGGATTTTTTATTTTTACAGCTGTACGTTATAAGCTTCTGTGAAGCACTTCGGGGTTCAAAGTGCTCAACATACTTCTAGATAAGTTCCTTGAGGGGTCTATTTTCCAAAATGGGGTCACTTGTGGTGGGTTTCCACTGTTTAGGCGCATCAGGGGCTCTCCAAATGCGACATGACGCCCCTAGACCATTCCATCAAAGTCTGCAATCCAAAACGTCACTACTTCCCTTCCGAGCCCAGACGTGCACCCAAACAGTAGTTTTCTCCCACATATTGGGTATCAGCGTACTCAGGACAAATTGGACAACAAATTTTGGGGTCCAATTTCTCCTGTTACCCTTGTGAAAATAAAAATATTGGGGGCAAAAAAATCATTTTTGTAAAAAAAAAAAAAGGATTTTTTATTTTACGGCTGTACGTTATAAACTTCTGGGAAGCACTTCGGGGTTCAAAGTGCTCACCACACATCTAGATAAGTTCCTTGTGGGGTCTATTTTCCAAAATGGTGGTCACTTGTGGGGGGTTTCCACTGTTTAGGCACATCAGGGGCTCTCCAAATGCGACATGACGCCCCCAGACCATTCCATCAAAGTCTGCAATCCAAAACGTCACTACTTCCCTTCCGAGCCCCGACGTGCGCCCATACAGTAGTTTACTCCCACATATTGGGTATCAGCGTACTCAGGACAAATTGGACAACAACTTTTGGGATCCAATTTCTCTTGTTATCCTTGTGAAAATAAAATATTGGGGGCGAAAAAATCATTTTTGTAAAAAAAAAGAAAGATTTTTTATTTTACGGCTGTACGTTATAAACTTCTGTGAAGCACTTTGGGGTTCAAAGTGCTCACCACACAGCTAGATAAGTTCCTTGAGGGGTCTCGTTTCCAAAATGGTGTCATTTGTGGGGGGTTTCCACTGTTTAGGCAGATCAGGAGCTCTCCAAACACGACATGGCATCCAGCCAATTTGCGTTGAAAAAGTCAAACGGTGCTCCTTCCCTTCCAAACTCTGCCATGCACCCAAACAGTGGTTTACCCCCACATATGGGGTATCAGCGTACTCAGGACAAATTGCACAATAACTTTTGGAGTCTTGTTACCCTTGGGAAAATAAAAATTGGGGTGAAAAGATCAATTTTGTGGAAAAAATATGATTTTTTTAATTTTACGGCTCTACGTTATAAACTTGTGTGAAGCACTTGGGGGTTCAAATTGCTCACCAAAGATCTAGATAAGTTCCTTAGGGGGTCTAGTTTCCAAAATGGGGTCACTTGTGGGGGGTTTCCACTGTTTAGGCACATCAGGGACTCTCCAAATGCAACATGGCGTCCAATCTCAATTCCAGCCAATTTTGGTTGGAAAAAGTCAAATGATGCTCCTTCCATTCCGAGCTCTGCCATGCGCCCAACAGTGGTTCCCCCCCACATATGGGGTATCAGCGTACTCAGGACAAATTGGACAACAACTCTTGAGGTCCAATTTCTCCTGTTACCTATGGGAAAATAAAAAATTAGTGACTAAGAGATAATTTTTGTGGGAAAAAAATAGGATTTTTTATTTTCATGCCCGGGCATTATAAACTTGTGTGAAGCACTTGGGGTTCAAAGTGCTCACCAAAGATCTAGATAAGTTCCTTAGGGGGTCTAGCTTCCAAAATGGGGTCACTTGTGGGGGGTTTCCACTGTTTAGGCTCATCTGGGGCACTACAAACGGAACATGACCCCCATCAATGTTTGCATTCCAAAACGTTACTGCTTCCTTTCCAAGCCCTGCCGTGCGCCCAAACAGTTTCCCCCCCCACATATGGGGTATCAGCGTACTCAGGACAAATTGGACAACAACTTTTGGGGTCCAATTTCCTCGGGAAAAATCAAAAATTTGGGACTAAAAAATCATTTTTGTGGAAAATTGTTTTTTTTTTTTCACACCCAGGCATTATAAACTTTTTGAAACACTTTGGGGTTCAAAGTGCTCACAACAGATCTAGATAAGTTCCTTAGGGGGTCTAGTTTCCAAAATGGTGTCACTTGTGGGGGGTTTCCACTGTTTAGGCGCATCAGGGGCTCTCCAAACACGACATGGCGTCCAATCTCAACTCCAGCCAATTTTAGTTTGAAAAAGTCAAACGGCGCTCCTTCCCTTACGAGCTCTGCCGTGTGCCCAAACAGTGGTTTTCCCCCACATATAGGGTATTGGCGTACTCAGGAGAAATTGCACAACAACGTTATCTGCCAATTTTCTCCTTTTACCCTTGTCAAAATAAAAAAAAGTTTGTAAAAGCTAATTTTTGTGGCTAAAAAGCTAAATATTATTTTTTTCCTTCCACGTTGCTTCAGCTCCTGTGAAGCACCTGAAGGGTTATTAAACTTCTTGAATGTGGTTTTGAGTACCTTGAGGGGTGCAGTTTTTAGAATGGTGTCACTTTTTTGGTATTTTCTGCTATATAGACCCGTCTAAGTGACTTCAAATGTGAAGTGGTCCCTAAAAAAATGGCTTTGTAAATTTTGTTGTAAAAATGAGAAATCACTGGTCAACTTTTAACCCTTATAATTTCCTAACAAAAAAAAATTTTGGTTCCAAAATTGTGCTGATGTAAAGTAGACATGTGGGAAATGTTATTTCTTAACTATTTTGTGTGACATATTTCTCTGTTTTAAGGGAAAAAAAATTCAAAGTTTGAAAATTGCAAAATTTTCAAAATTTTCACCATATTTGTGTTTTTTTCAAAAATAAACGCAAGTTATATCGAAGAAATTATACTTCTAACGTGAAGTACAATATGTCATGAGAAAACAATCTCAGAATCGCGAAGATCCGTTGAAGCGTTCCAGAGTTATAACCTCATAAAGAGACAGTGGTCAGAATTGTAAAAATTGGCCCGTCATTAACGTGCAAACCACCCTTGGGGGTGAAGGGGTTAATTATAACCCTAACCCTAATTATAACCCTAACCCTAGCCCTAACCCTAACCCTAACGGAAAAATGAAAATAAATACAATTTCTATATTTTATTATATGTCCCTAACTAAGATAAAGAGGGGGTTTATGTACTGTTTTTTTTTTAATTTTGATCACTGTGATAGTTTATCATAGTGATCAAAATGTACTTTTAGGAGAATGAGAATGAATGCACTGTGCATGCGCCCGCCATTTTTTTTTACAGGAAGAAAAGGCCGGGAGCCTGGGACCTGTCGGAGGACGGGGGACACCGGGAGGTACAGGAGGGGGGATTCGGGGACCTGGGGACCCTAATTCTCTCCCCTCTGATATGCGATCACATCAGAGGGGAGAGAAATCATTTTTATTTTTTTGTTCCGGTCGCCGTTATACTGTTATAACGGCGATCGCAACACCGGGGTCGGTAAATACCGACCCGGATCATGTTCTCTGGGGTCTCTGCTACCCTCGGCAGCCGAGTCCCCGGAGAAAATTGACCACCCCCCCGGCAGATTGCGGCGGGCGCACTGAGCATGCGCCCGCCATTCAAGATGGCGGCACCCACCGGAGGAGGCAGGTGGGCCCGGGGGCCACAAGGGGAAGATTGGGGGCCACAAGGGGGGGATTGGGACCCTTTTTCTCTCTCCTCTGATGTCGGATGACATCAGAGGAGAGAGAAATTAAATGGCACATCAGATTTTTTTTTTTGCGATTGCCGTTATAGGGTTAATAACGGCGATTGCAACATCGGGGTCGGTAAAAACCGACCCTATTCATGTTCTCTGGGGTCTCGGCTATCCCCGGTAGCCGAGACCCCGGAGAAAATGCGCCTCTGGGGGGAGCTATTCACTTTTTCCACAGCGCCGTTAATTAACGGCGCTGTGGTTTAAGTACCCTTCATGACCGCCGTGAAAAGGCGTATCGGTGGTCGTTAAGGGGTTAAAAGAGAAAACACAGTACTTTGACAATAAATGGCTTCACCCAACCACTAACCATGAGTGGAGAAAAAGTTTTGGTGTTATCATTCATACTCTCTGAAAAAAGGCCAAGACAGCAAAAATTCTGCCGGGGTATGTAAACTCTTGAGCAGAACTGTATATATATATATTTATATATATATATATATATATATATATACAGACATGCCAATTTTGCAAGTTTTCCCACCAAGAAAGAATGAAGAGGTCTGTAATTTTTCTTAATATTTGGTACAGAAACCATTGTTTGCAATTACAGCGGTCAGGCGTTTCTTGGAGTTCTTGACCAAGTTTGCACACACTGCAGCAGGGATTTTGGCCCATCACTCCAGACAGATCTTCTCCATATATTTCAGGTTTTGGGGCTGTCACTGGGCAACATTGAGTTTCAGCTCCCTCCAAAGATATTCTATTGGGTTCAGGTCTGGAGAATGGCTAGGCCACTCCATGACCTTGAAATGTTTTTTACGTAGCCATGCCTTAGTTGTCTTTGCTGTGTTTTTCGGGTCATTGTCATATTGGAAGATCCAGCCACAACCCATCTTCAATGCTGTTACTAAGGGAGGAGGTTGTTGACCAGAATCTTGCAATATATGACCCCATCAAATCTCCCTTCAATAGGGTGCAGTTAAGGTGTTCCTTTTGTAAAAAAGCACCCCCAAAGTATGATGTATCCCCCACCATGATTCACGGTTGGGATGGTGTTCTAGGGTTGCACTCATCCTCCTTCTGCCAAGCACAGCAAGTGGAGATAATACCAAAAAGTTCTATTTTTATTTCATCTGACCACATGACCTTCTCCTATGCCTCCTCTGGATCATCCAGATGGCTAATGGCGAACTTCAAAGGTGCATGGACATATGCTGGCATGAGCAGTGGTGCCCTGCAGGATTTTAATCCATGACGATGTAGTGTACTACTAACAGTAATGTTTGAGATTGTGGTCCCAGCACTCTTCAGGTCATTGACCAGGTGTAGTTATGGTTAAACATATTCCACAACCACACACATTGAGAGAATTGAAAAATTTGCATTATTATATATATATATATGTGTGTGCAGGAAGTGTGCTGGACACACAGAGTCAATTCGAGCTAGGAGTACTGTATAGGCAGCAAAAACGTGTAACAGTCCAGAAAATATATGTATAAAAAGTATAAACTTTATTTGTAACAATTGTAAGAGAGTTTATCACACAAATATACAGATGAACAGTTATCAATCAAGACATATATCATATAAGAGATAATGAGAAAATTTGTAAAGATAACAAGGTGTCATGCTCGCCCGGCACATTTCCCCTTATCCTGAGATTTATAGAGCCAGAATATATATTAGCCATATCAAAATATGTATAACTGCCAAAATACACAGAATATCACACTGGCGACAGAATCGGACGAAAAATCGTATTGCAGTCTGCCCTATGTTAATCTATGGAGCAGCTCCTAGTACCAGATTTTTTGTGGTCCGTTTTAAACGTCCGTGTGCAATCGCAGCATGCTGCGATTGTCACCGATTGTGGGTCGACTATCGCCAATGCAAGTCTATGGGAGCGATGAAAAATCTGATTACAAACGGACCACACTGTGTGACTTGCGATGAAATCGCATCGGTGTCCTTTAGAAAAGCCGGCAATTCATCCCCGGCTATACTGTAAAATCACACTGACAGCTTTAATAAAGAATAGAAAGAATAGATATATACACATAGAACACATATATATATATATATATATATATATACATGTAATTGTGACATGTGTATATATATATATATATATATTTATAGTTCCTACACTTCTACATACTGTAATAGCCGCTAATTCAATTGCGGCTTTTGTGAAATCACAGAAGCCGACATGAAATGATACATTGTTTCCACACAGTTAACCATGTCATTTCCTGTATTTTGATATTTGTTTAGAACTTACAATTACATGAGTGTATTTGTGCAAAATTTCAGACATGTAGGGGTTAATTAAAGGTGTAAATTTGTTGAAAAAAAATGCGTGGGCTCCCGCTGTATTTTCTCCACCAGACAGACAAAGCAAGCGAGTGGGGGCAGATAATAACAGCCTAGGGAGGGTACATTTTTTTGTGCCCCCCCTGGCTACTAACATCTGCCCCCAGACACCCCAGAAAGGGCAAATCTATAATTAGATTCGCCCTTTCTGGCACTTTGCCCGTCTATTCCCATTGCCCTGTAGCGGTGGCGAATGGGTTAATAATGTCACCTTAATGTCACCTTAGTATTGAAAGGTGACCTTAAGGCAGGTTAATAATTGAGAGCTGTCAATTAGACAACTATCAATTATTAATCCTATTGAAGTAAATAAAAAAACACACACACTTTAAGAATAAATAATTTTAATGAAATAAAAACACATATTTTGACCATCTTTTATTTCACTCTTAATCCGTTCGAAGCCCTTGTTCTTCTAAAATAAATATAAAATAATAAAACAACATTATTCTTAAGGTACTGCCACACTAAACATCCCGCTAGCGATCACGATAACGACGCATACTAATGCGATCGCTAGCGGGATTGTTTCTATATCGCTAAATGCTGCCACATTTAGCGATATAGTTAACGACGCTATCGCCGTTAGCGATCTTCTTAACGACTTTAGCGGTACAAAAGTACCGCTAAATCGCTAAGAAAAGGTGCCACACAGCGATTAAATACTTACCCAGCGGGAGCGCCGACGAGAAAATAGGGTCCGGAGCGATTCCAGCGACGAGCGAGATCACAGCAGGAAGCTCGTCGCTGGAAGCTGCTGCACTGAACAATATCGCTAACGGGATCGCTAAATAGTGACGTTTTTTAGCGATCCCGTTAGCGATATTGTTTAGTGTGGCATACCCTTTACCTATCTGGCAATCTGTCCCGTCCCACGATGTAATCCTTCACAAAGGGTTAACTAGCAATCAGATAAGCAGCGCAAGTAATCCTGCGTGCTCATCTGATAGCTCCTGAATGAATGAGCTTATCTCCTGCCGACAGGAGAGGATGTGATTAATGAATGAAGCTTAATTGATTGTATCCACTTTCACGTTAGGTCAGGTCACTGAAGTGAAAGTGGCAATAAATCAATTAAGCTCCATTCATGAATCTATTCCTCTCCTTTCGCTGGGAGAGTAACTGATTCATTCAGGGGAATACAGGTCTGAGACAGCATTATTAGCTCTCTGAGACCTGTAACCTGTTAACCCTTTCTGATGGATTACACCGTGGGACCTGACTGTACATCGGATTGGTAAGAATCATTTTGCTTTTTTATTTTATTTTTATTACAGGAAATGGTTTTAGCAGGAAAATAAAATATGGTCAAAAACTGTGTGATTATTTCATTAAACTTCTTTTTTATTAAACTGTGTGTGTTTGATTTTTCTATCATACAATAGGATTAATAATTGATAGTTGTCTAATTGACAGCTCTCAATTATTAAGCTGCCTTAAGGTCACCTTTCAATACTAAGGTGACATTAAGGTGACATTATTAACCCATTCGCCACCGCTACAGGGCAATGGGATTAGACGGGCAAAGTGCCAGAAAGGGCGAATCTAATTATAGATTTGCCCTTTCTGGGGTGTCTGGGGGCAGATGTTAGTAGCCAGGGGGGGCACAAAAAAAATGTACCCTCCCTAGGCTGTTATTATCTGCCCCC
This sequence comes from Oophaga sylvatica, assembly GCA_033576555.1. Classification (NCBI taxonomy): domain Eukaryota; kingdom Metazoa; phylum Chordata; class Amphibia; order Anura; family Dendrobatidae; genus Oophaga; species Oophaga sylvatica. Next base: position 141,584,334 of record JARQOD010000007.1, on the reverse strand, counting down.
ACTCGCTTGCTTTGTCTGTCTGGTGGAGAAAATACAGCGGGAGCCCACGCATTTTTTTTCAACGAATTTACACCTTTAATTAACCCCTACATGTCTGAAATTTTGCACAAATACACTCATGTAATTGTAAGTACTAAACAAATATCAAAATACAGGAAATGACATGGTTAACTGTGTGGAAACAATGTATCATTTCATGTCGGCTTCTGTGATTACACAAAAGCCGGCAATTGAATTAGCGGCTATTACAGTATGTAGAAGTCTAGGAACTATAAATATATATATATATATATATATATATATACATGTCACAATGACATGTATATATATATATATATATATATATATATGTGTATATATCTATTCTTTTTTTTGTGATTGAAATACTATTCTTTTGGATCCATTATATGTCAGTTTTGCAAGCCTGCGAGAAATTCTCGCAAGTCGGATGAAAATCGGATGTTACAAGGTACACACACATGCGACTAAATCGCATCTTTGAAGGAAAATCGGATGACAGAAGGATGTGTGATGTTTGCATTTTGATCCGACAATCGACCGACTAAAACGGACCGATTTTTTGTAGTTGTGTGTGACGCCGGCCTTAAGAGCACCATCATTACGGTGCCTATCATAAGTGCCTTTAATTAGGAAAATCTCCAAGACAGTGCACTACATATCAAGAGTAAATGATTAAACGTGTGTCATGATATTTACCAAATGGCAGCAGCGGCTCACAGGTATAAAAGGAGGAACGGTGACCAGGAGGGCAGGCCCATATACATATTTTGATATGGCTAATAAAGTTTATACTTTTTATACATATATTTTCTGGACTGGTACACGTTTTTGCTGCCTATGCAGTACTCCTAGCTCAGGTGTAGTTATGGGCAGATTCCTAACCTTTCTCAGGATCATGCTTACCCCATCCCAGCCTTGTGCAGGACTGCAATTTTGTCCTTGATGTCCATAGACAGCTCTTTGCACTTGGCCATGGTGAAGAGGTTGGAGTGTGATTGATTAATTGAGTGTGTGGACAGGTGTCTTTTATACAGGTAAAAAGTTCAAACAGATGAATTAATACAGTAAATGAATGCAGAGCATGAGGGCTTCTTAAAGAAAAATTAACAGGATGTGAGAGCCAGAATTCTTGCTGGTTTGTAGGTGATCAAATACTTATTTCATGCAATAAAATGCAATTTAATTATTTAAAAATCATATACCGTATATTTTTTAGGGCTGAAAGTGCCCCTCTCGGTTTATACTTGAGTGATATACCAGGGGGTCGGCGGGGGGGAGGGGGAACGTGGCTGTCACATATACTCATACCCTCCTGGCACGGTCTCTGAAGCCCCCCTGCTTCTCCCATGGTCTCCGGGGTGTGTGTTCAGTGGACACGTGGTACTGCTCATTAAAGTAATGAATATGCGCATATTCATGACTTTAATGAGCGGTACCACGTGACCGCTGAAGGAAGGAAGAGCTCTGGCGCCGGAGACCATGGGAGAAGCAGGGGCTGCAGAGACACGCCAGAAGGGGGTGTGTTATGTTTCGGTAGCTGAGGAGAAATTGCAAAAAATAGCCAAAGTATCACGAACACCGCACTGCACTTGCTCACTGAGCCAGTGCGCGTGCCCTGAATAAGACAGACTGCACTCAAAGATACCTGTGGAGCGGGGCAGTAGCGGTGAGGATGCGTGCTTCAGACTAACAGGACCCTAAGCACGTGACTGCCAAGGGGCGGCGCCGGCCACAGGTCTCTCAGAGAAGGCAGTAACAGACAGAGATTGTTTCAGGCCAGAGGACCTTAAGCACGTGACTGCTGATGGGCGTGGCCTAAGCTCCAGAGAGCTATGAGCAGAAGGAAAACTCCTAGAAGGGTAACTACGGGACAGAGTTACCAAGGGGCATAGACAAAACGGATAGTCAGGATAGCCAGGTCATACACAAGGGAGCAACGCAGTACAAGTGGAGCAGGCAGAGAATAACCAGAACGTAGCCAAGGGATCAGAAAACCAGAACGGGCAAATACACAGTACCAAGACAGTAGACAAACTCACAACGAATAGACGGACCGGGTCAAAACCAAACAAGCAACAAGATCAGGCACAAGGCACAGGCACACAGGAGGTCAACTAACTCAGCCGAGGGCAGGAGTATAACTGACACCAGACCTAGGTCAATTGGCAACTAAATAGCCGCCCTCTGCCAGAGAGAGGCTGAAACCATTAACCCCAGTCTGACCAGGACGGGGCAAAGACAAAACCCCGTCCTGGGTCATGACAGTACCTCCCTCTCAACGGGGGCCACCGGACCCCCGGGTTTCTCAGGACACCTGGCATGAAAGGCCCGGACCAACTGATCCGCATGAACAGATCGGGCAAGAACCCACGACCGGTCCTCTGGACCGTAGCCTTTCCAATGTAGCAGATACTGAAGAGCACGACGGACAAACCTAGAGTCAAGAATTCGTTCCACCTCGTACTCAGACTGCCCATCTACCAAAACCGGTGGTGGGGAAGACAACGATCCTTCCCTACAGGACCCCACAGGTTTCAAAAGGGCCCTATGGAAAACGTTGGGAATCCGTAGAGACGGAGGGAGACGCAACCGAAATGCCACCGGGTTAACTGCTTCCGTAATTTCATAAGTACCAATAAATATAGGTCCAAGTTTCGCAGAGGGGACCTTGAGCCTTATATTCCTAGTAGATAACCATACCTTATCCCCAACCTGGAACACCGGCCCCACAGACCGTTTTTTGTCAGCAAAAAACTTATATTTAGACTGAGCCTTCGTAATGTTCCTTTGGACCTCCTGCCATAACTCCCCCAACCGCTGTATTGTCCCATCCGCCCCAGGACACCCAGAGTCCAAACGGGAGAACTCCCCAAAATGTGGATGAAACCCATAATTGCAGAAAAGGGGAGATGTGCCGTAGACTGGTTAGTGCGGTTGTTAAACGCGAACTCAGCCAAAGGTAACGCAGTACACCAATCATCCTGTCGGTCTGAGGTCAGGCAACGCAGGATTTGCTCTAAAGACTGATTGGTCCGCTCAGTCTGCCCATTAGTCTCTGGATGATAAGCGGATGAAAAAGACAGATCAATACCCAACCTCTTACAAAATGCCCTCCAAAACTGGAAACAAATTGTACCCCCCTATCAGACACCACATTCAAGGGTACCCCATGCAACCGCACCACATGCTCAACAAACAATCTGGACAACGTTTCTGCATTAGGTAAAGCCGACAAGGGTACAAAATGTGCTTGTTTACTAAACCTGTCCACCACTACCCAAATGACAGTATTACCCTTGGAAGGAGGAAGGTTGGTGATAAAATCCATGGACAAATGGGTCCATGGTCTATCAGGAATTGGCAGTGGCACCAATTCCCCGGTCGGCCGGTTATGGGGGGGTTTCGCACGGGCACATACCCCACAAGCAGACACAAATTCCCCAACATCAGAGGCTAAAGAAGACCACCAGAATATCCTAGAGATGGCCCTCTGGGTAGCCGAGATTCCAGGATGTCCACCCAGAACTGAGTCGTGGAATTCCCGAAGGACCCTGAGACGAAATTGAACTGGTACAAAAAGTTTATCCACCGGCTTAGCCGGAGGGGCAAGAGACTGAGCTTCCCGAATCTCCTGCTCCAACCCAGCAGAAACAACTGCCACCACCACCCCAGGCTGAAGAATGGAGGATGGAGGTTCGGGGGAGACACCGGATCCAGACTGCGTGACAAGGCATCAGCCTTGACATTTTTGGATCCTGGCCAAAAAGTGATGGAGAACTGGAATCTGGAAAAAAAAAAGCGACCATCTTGCCTGTTTAGGAGTCAACCTTTTAGCAGACTCAATGTAAGCTAGGTTCTTGTGGTCCGTAACCACGGTAATAGGATGGACAGCACCCTACAAAAAATGCCTCCATTCTTCAAAGGCCAACTTCACGGCCAGAAGTTCTCGATTCCCAACATCATAGTTTCTCTCCGCAGGAGAGAATTTCTTAGAGAAAAAGGCACAGGGTCTCAAATTAGTCAAAGTGGCGGGTCCCTGGGACAACACTGCCCCACCCCCACCTCCGAGGCGTCCACCTCAACAATAAATGGTTCAGACGGGTCCGGTTGAATAAGAACCGGAGCAGACATGAAACATTTTTTTAAGAACTGAAACGCCGCCACCGCTGCGGCTGACCAATTCTTAACATCAGCCCCCTTTTGAGTCAGATCTGTGAGAGGTTTAACTACCTGCGAGAACCCCCTTATAAACTTGCGATAGTAATTTGCGAATCCTAAGAAACGCTGCAGAGCCTTCAAATCACGAGGTTGTACCCAATCAACAATGGCCTGCACCTTATTAGGATCCATGCGATACCCCTCAGCAGACACAATGAACCCCAGAAATGACAGTTCCTGAACGAAGAATGAACATTTCTCTAGTTTAGCAAAGAGACAGTTCTCCCGGAGCCTTTGGAGAACTGCCCGAAGATGATCTTTGTGAGTTTGTTTATCAGGCGAGTAGATAAGAATGTCATCCAAATACACAACCATAAAACGCCCAATAAAGTCAGAGAACACATGATTAATAAAATTTTGGAAGACTGCTGGTGCGTTGGTCAGACCGAAAGGCATGACCAAGTTTTCAAACAACCCTTCAGTAGTGAGAAAAGCAGTCTTCCACTCATCCCCCTCCCGGACCCGGATAAGGTTATATGCCCCCCGCAGATCCAATTTCGAAAACCACTTAGCCCCAGACAACTGGTTGTACAAATCAGGAATAAGTGGGAGGGGGTAAGTATTTCTCACAGTTATCTTATTTAACTCTCGAAAATCGAGGCATGGGCGAAAACCACCGTCTTTTTTCTTAACGAAAAAGAACCCCGCCGCCATGGGGGAAACAGAAGAACGAATGTGTCCCTTACGAAGGCTCTCGGAAATGTATTCTTTCATAGCAGCCCGCTCGGGACCCGAGAGGTTATACAAGCGGGCCTTGGGCAATTTAGTACCTGGAACCAGGTCAATGGCACAATCAAATGGGCGGTGTGGTGGTAAAACTTCAGCCTCTTTTTCAGAGAAAACGTCCGCATAGTCCTTCAGGTACTCCGGAATACCTTCCAGACCAACGGACGACACAGACACAGTAGCAAGACATCTTTCAGAACAATTAGATCCCCATTTAACAATATCACGGGAATCCCATTCAATAATCGGGTTATGCCGTTGCAACCAGGGAAACCCTAACACCAGGCCAGCAGAGAGGTTATCCAAAACAAAACATGACATACGCTCCTGGTGAAGGGCCCCCACCCTGAGGGTGAATTCTTCAGAGACAAAATGGACACGTCCTTGGTGAGAGGTGTAGAATCAATGGCCATTATTTTTATAGGAGTCTCCAACCTAACTGTCCCTAATCTACAGCTGGCCAAAAGCTTAGAGTCAATCAGGTTCAAGGATGACCCACAGTCCACAAAAGCTGAAGTAAGGAAAAAGCAGATCTTCACACCAAGTTCCACCTTTAACAGTATCTTAGAAAATGAAGTAAAGGGTACCTGAGAGTCTGAGTGACCTCCACGATGATCACCCAGACTCAGTCGCTTGTTAGTCGGTGGGCAGGAGGGACAGTTCTTTTTCCAATGTCCAGGATCACCGCAGTAAAAACACAGCTTTTCTAAATGCCTCCATCTCCTTTCTTTCTCTTTGAGGTCGATGGCTCCCATCTCCATGGACTCCAATACAGGACTGGCTCCCTTTCCACTGGAGAAAAATGGTGTCTCAACCTGCATCACACCTCTCGCCCGCAGCCTGCGATCCATTCGGACGGCCTGCGTCATGGCGTCCTCCAGAGAATCAGGCGGAGGGTGAAGTGCCAAGGCATCTTTCAGACGTTCAGACAAAGCCTCTACGGAACAAGCCCCGGAGGGCGGCATCATCCCAACAGACCTCAGCAGCCCAGCGTCTGAACTCTGAGCAAAACCACTCGGCTGAGTGCTTCCCCTGACATACACTCATCACCATGTCCTCAGCCATCAGCACTCGATCAGGCTCATCATAAATATGCCCCAGGGCCTCAAAAAATGCATCCACAGTCATTCTCTCAGGGGCAGTGGTAGGAAGGGAAAAAGCCCAAGCCTGGGGGGCTCCCCTTAACAGAGACATAATGACCCCCACCCTCTGACTTTCATCCCCAGAAGTGTGCGGTCTTAAAGAAAAAAAAAGCTTACAGCCCTCTTTGAAAACTTTAAATTCCTTTCTATCTCCAGAAAAGGTATCTGGTAATTTAACCGGGGGCTCTGGGGAAACTAATGTAACATCTTGAACCCTTGTCCCATGAGCACCAGATGATAAAGCCCCCTGCACAGTGTCAGCCATCAGCTGCTGAGACTGAGCCAGAACTCGCTGTTCCTCATTCAGTTTCTGAGACATCTGAGTCAGGTGCTTTACCTGCTCAGAAAGGGCATACATAGGATCCATAACACACACAGGAAGAAAAAAAAAAAAAAAAAAGGTAGCGGTCAGTTATAATATCACGAACACAGCACTGCACTTGCTCACTGAGCCAGTGCGTGTGCCCTGAATAAGACAGACTGCACTCAAAGATACCTGTGGAGCGG
>JARQOD010000007.1:141480964-141577620 GCA_033576555.1 Oophaga sylvatica | reverse complement strand
GAGATGTATTTCCTGGGATATTCTTTGAGGACAACCAGCCCAAGTCCCCCACTTTAAACCGAGGACCATCAGTCCTATGCCGGTTAGCAAACCGCTGGGCCCTTCTCGGGAGGAGGGACATCCTCTCCACTACCTGGTCCCAAATCTGTTGCTTACGCTCAACAACAGAGTCAACACCTGGACAGACAGAAGTTTTCCGTCTGTCCTGAAGAAAATCGAGGGGGGAAAACCAGAATTACAGAAAAACGGAGACATCAAAGTGGCAGAGCTAGCCCTTTTTAAGAGCAAACTCAGCAAAGGCAAAAAGAGACCCAGTCATCCTGATCAGCAGAAAAAAAAGGGCATCTTAGATAAGTCTCTAATGTTGGTTTGTCTCTCAGTTTGACCATTGGTCTGAGGATGAAATGCCGAGGAGAAAGACAATTTGAACCCCCAGTTTAGAACAAAAAGTCCTCCAAAATTGGAAACAAACTGGATCCTCTGTCAGACACAATGTTCTCGGATGCCGTGAAAAACGACCACGTGCTGAAGAAAACAACGGCACCAATTCAGAGGAGGAAGGCAACTTAGGAAATGGCACAGATGTATCTTTTGGAAAACTTATCACAAATTCCCCAGATGGTGGTCATTCTCTGAGAAAACAGGAAGATCGGAAATGAAATCCATAGAGATATGGGTCCTTGGTCTTTGGGGGCACAGGCAATGGCATCAACAAACACTGAGCGAGAGCAAGGCTTGGAGCGAGAGCAAGTCCCGCAGGACTGCACAAATTCCTGACATCGCGAGACAAGGTAGGCCACCAAAAAGGACGACTAACCAAGTCTCTGGTACCAAAAATTCCGGGATGCCACAGCCAATGCGGAACAATGAATCTCAGACATCACACTCTTTTTCCATTGGCCCGGGACAAACAATTTTCCAAAGGGCAGGCTCGGGCCTATCCTCCTGACACCCCCCCAGAGCAAGTCTCAAATTGGGCGAGATGGCGGAAGATTACACCCTCTTTCAAAATTAAAAGAAGGATCAGATTTTAAATCAGGAGAGTCCGCAAGGAAACTCCCCGAGAGGGCATCCGCCTTTAACATTCTTGTGCCAGGAAGAAAGGAAACCACAAAATTAAAACGTGTGAAAAACAAGGCCCACCTGGCCTGTCTAGGATTGGTCGCTTGCAGATTCCAAAATTAAACCAGATTCTTATGGTCCGTGAGAACCACCACTGATGTTTGGCTCCCTCCAGCCAATGTCTCCACTCTTCAAAAGCCCACTTCATGGCCAATAAACTCCCCATTAAACCCCCGTCATTAATTACGTTCAGTAGGAGATAATTTTCGAGAGAAAAAGGCACAAGGGTTACTTTTAGAGGTTCTCTGGATCTTTTTGGGACAAACGGCACCTGCCCCAATTTCGAGGCATCAACCTCCACCTGAAATGGCAGAGAAACATCAGGCTGCCGTAAGAACAGGAGCAGAAGTGAATCTTGCTTAATTTCCCTTTGAAATGCAAGGGGACTGCCTCAGGAGGCCAATTCACCACATCAGAACCCTTTCTGGTCAAATCAGTTAATGGTTTAACAATAACCGAGAAATTACCAATAAATTTACGATAAAAATTGGCAAAACCCAAAAATCTCTGAAGAGCCTTTAATGAAGTAGGTTGGACCCAATCACAGATGGCCTGAACCTTGACCGGGTCCATTTCAATAACAGATGGGGACAAAATGAATCCCAGAAATGAGATCTTCTGTACGCCAAAAAGACACTTTGATCCCTTCACATACAGAGCATTATCCCTCAAAATCTGGAACACAGTCCGAACATGTTTCACATGAGAGTCCCAGTCATTAGAAAAAATCAAGATATCATCCAAATAAACAATCAGAAATTTGTCCACAAAATCCCTGAAAATGTCATTCATGAAGGACTGGAAGACGGAAGGGGCATTAGTGAGCCCAAAGGGCATCACTAGGTACTCAAAATGCCCTTCAGGGGTATTGAATGCCGTCTTCCATTCATCCCCGTGCTTAATGCGAATAAGGTTATACGCCCCCCTGAGGTCAAGCTTGGTAAACCAAGTAGCGTTTTTCACCCTGGAAAACAGGTCAGAAATCAAGGGTAACGGGTATTGATATTTCACAGTAATATTGTTCAAGAGACGATAATCAATACACGGCCTTAATGAACCATCTTTTTTGGCCACAAAGAAAAAACCGGCACCTAAGGGTGAAGAGGATGGTCTGATATGACCCTTCTCCAATGATTCCTTGATATAAGACCGCATAGCGTCATGTTCAGGTACAGACAAGTTAAAAAGGCGACCTTTAGGGAATTTACTACCCGGCACTAATTCAATAGCGCAGTCATAACTCCTATGGGGAGGTAAGGATGCAGATTTACTTTCGCTAAACACATCAGAAAAATCAAACAAAAAGTCAGGAACATCCTGAGCTTGGGGGGAGGCAGAAAAAACAGGAGTGTTGGTATTAACACATTGGCAGCCCCAACTGGTTACAGACACAGATTTCCAATCCAAAACAGGATTATGAGACTGTAACCAAGGGAAACCCAGCACGATAATGTCATGCAGATTATATAGAACCAAAAATTTGCAGCACTCCTGGTGATCAGGTTCAACCCTCATTATCACCTGAGTAGAAAACTGGGGTTTATTCTCAGCCAAAGGGGTAGAATCGATCCCCAGTAGGGGAATAGACTTCTGTAGGGGTATCAAGGGAAACCCACAACGTTTAGCAAAATCATAATCCATCAGGTTAATAGCTGCTCCAGAATCAACGAAAGCCTGAGCAGAAAATGAGGACAGAGAGCATATCAGAGTGACAGTTAATAAAAACTTAGTCTGAACACTACCCAAGACAACTGAGCGTGCAAAACGTCTTCCCCGCTTAGGGCAGACTGAAATAGCATGAGAGGCATCACCACAGTAGAAACATAACCTATTGCGCTTTCGAAACTCATGACGCTGTGCCCCAGACACCACTCCATCACACTGCATGGGCTCAGAAGCTGGCTCACAAGGCAACACCACTCCACGCATACTTCTCCGCTCACGCAAACGTCTGTCAATTTGAATCGCTAATGACATAGAATCATTGAGACCAGAGGGGACAGGGTAATCCCACCATAACATCCTTTACATTATCCGACAGACCCTTCCGGAAAAGGGCCGCCAAAGCGTCGTCATTCCATTTGGTCAGGACTGCCCACCTACGGAATCTCTGACAGTATAACTCAGCGTCATCAAGCCCCTGATTTAATGCCAACAAGGCTTTTTCAGCTTGATCAGTGACATTAGGCTCATCGTACAATAACCCCAAAGCCTGAAAAAACGCATCAACATCACTCAAAACAGGATCCCCAGGTGTCAGGGAAAAAGCCCAATCCTGAGGATCGCCGCGCAGGAGAGAGATGACAATTTGAACCTGCTGCGCTGCGTTTCCTGAGGACTTAGATTTTAAGGCAAAAAACAATTTACAATTATTTTTGAAATTCTGAAACTTAGCTCGATCCCCTAAAAACAAATCTGGCATGGGGATCCTAGGTTCCACAACAGGCAACCCAGCAAGATAGATAGCAATACTCCGAACCTCAGTGGCAAGCTGATCCACACGGCCAGACAACTGTGCAAACTCCATGTGGAGAAAAGATCCTCCCCAGCACCCAGAGATACAGAGGGAAAAAAAAAAAAAATAAAATAAAATGCAACAAACAGAAAAATATCTCTGACAACTCTGACAACCTTTTTTCTATCACAATATTTTTTCCCTTCTGTGAGTACCATACAATTTTAATTTTTAGGCCGGTGATACTGTTATGTTTCGGTAGCTGAGGAGTGCAGGTAAAAAAGGCAATACACCAGAGTAGTTGGAATCTATGGGATTGCAGTACCCTGACTAACCACCACAACTAGAGGCAGCCGTGGAGCGTTCCTACGTTGGTCCTAGACGCCTCGTCACAGCCTGAGAAACTAACTACACCTAAAGATAGAAATAGGAAAGCTATCTGCCCCAGAGCAGAACCCCAAAGATAATAGAAAGCCCCCAAACATGTAATGGCAGTTAGACAAGAGGAAATACTGACACAGAAAGAAAATAGAATGAGCAAACGCTGGGGCCCAAACTATCTAAATAGAAAAGGATAGGAAGGGTACTTACTGCAATCCCAGAAAACCCTGAAAACACCAACTCTACTAATTTCAAAATCACCTGAGATCACACGACCTCTACCACCTAAATTAGCTCTCTGGTGTAACAAAATCAAAACAGCAGCCACTGAAAAAACTGGAAAAAGCAAAAGAACAAAACTCAGTGGCTGAACTAAACTGAGAAGGCAGAAGCCCCCGGAGGGGACCCAGAAGGCCCCCAAAGAAGTGCAGGACAAAATGCAAAAATATAGCAACAACACAAAAGAAGAAAAATTCTTATCTGGTAGCAGGAGATGCAGACACGACACAGCAGGCTACAAGGGAAACTGGAATGAAGGATTCAGACCAGAACAATTGATCACCGGCAACCCTGATGGGAAAATGACTCCCTTATATAAGACCAGTCAGTAACACCTGATTCCCAGTCCTCACAATCTTCACTAGTACCGCTTGTAACCACCAGAGGGAGCCTCTGCTCAGAACTCATCTCAAACCCATTCACAACAGTACCCCCCCCTTGAGGAGGGGTCACCGAACCCTCATTTGAGCAACCAGGTCGGTCAGGATGAGTTCTATGATACGCACGGATAAGTCTCCTAGCATGGATGTCCGAAGCAAACACCCAAGAATTGTCTTCCTGACCATAACCTCTCCATTTAACCAAATACTGGAGTCTTCGTCTAGAAAAACGAGAATCCAATATTTTCTCAACCACATACTCCAGATTGCCCTCAACCAAAACAGGGTCAGGAGGCACAGTAGCAGGAACCACTGGCTCAACAAACCTCTTCAACAAGGACTTGTGGAACACGTTATGGATCTTAAATGTCCCTGGAAGAAGCAAACGAAAAGAAACAGGATTAATAATCTCCATGATCTTATAAGGTCCAATGAACCTAGGCTTAAATTTAGGAGATGCTACTCTCATAGGAATATTCTTTGAGGACAACCAGACCAAGTCCCCCACTTTAAACCGAGGACCATCAGTCCTATGCCGGTTAGCAAACCGCTGGGCCTTCTCCTGAGAGAGGGACAACCTCTCCACTACCTGGTCCCAAATCTGTTGCATACGCTCAACAACAGAGTCAACACCTGGACAGACAGAAGCTTCCGTCTGTCCTGAAGAAAATCGAGGGTGAAAACCAGAATTACAGAAAAACGGAGACATCAAAGTGGCAGAGCTAGCCCTATTATTAAGAGCAAACTCAGCCAAAGGCAAAAAAGAGACCCAGTCATCCTGATCAGCAGACACAAAGCATCTTAGATAAGTCTCTAATGTCTGGTTTGTTCTCTCAGTTTGACCATTGGTCTGAGGATGAAATGCCGAGGAGAAAGACAATTGAACACCCAGTTTAGAACAAAAAGTCCTCCAAAATCTGGAAACAAACTGGACTCCTCTGTCAGACACAATGTTCTCAGGAATGCCGTGTAAACGAACCACGTGCTGAAGAAACAACGGCACCAATTCAGAGGAGGAAGGCAACTTAGGTAATGGCACAAGATGTATCATTTTGGAAAACCTATCACAAATTACCCAGATGGTGGTCATTCTCTGAGAAACAGGAAGATCGGAAATGAAATCCATAGAGATATGGGTCCATGGTCTCTTGGGCACAGGCAATGGCATCAACAAACCACTAGAGCGAGAGCAAGGCTTGGAGCGAGAGCAAGTCCCGCAGGACTGCACAAATTCCCTGACATCGCGAGACAAGGTAGGCCACCAAAAGGACCGACTAACCAAGTCTCTGGTACCAAAAATTCCGGGATGCCCAGCCAATGCGGAACAATGAATCTCAGACATCACACTCTTTTTCCATTGGTCCGGGACAAACAATTTTCCAACAGGGCAGCGCTCGGGCCTATCCTCCTGACACCCCTCCAGAGCAAGTCTCAAATTGGGCGAGATGGTGGAAAGAACTACACCCTCTTTCAAAATAACAGAAGGATCAGATAACTCAGGAGAGTCCGCAAGGAAACTCCTCGAGAGGGCATCCGCCTTAACATTCTTAGTGCCAGGAAGAAAGGAAACCACAAAATTAAAACGTGTGAAAAACAAGGCCCACCTGGCCTGTCTAGGATTGAGTCGCTTGGCAGATTCCAGATAAACCAGATTCTTATGGTCCGTGAGAACCACCACCTGATGTTTGGCTCCCTCCAGCCAATGTCTCCACTCTTCAAAAGCCCACTTCATGGCCAATAACTCCCGATTACCCACGTCATAATTACGTTCAGTAGGAGAAAATTTTCGAGAGAAAAAGGCACAAGGGTTACTTTTAGAGGTCTCTGGATCTTTTTGGGACAAAACGGCACCTGCCCCAATTTCAGAGGCATCAACCTCCACCTGAAATGGCAGAGAAACATCAGGCTGCCGTAGAACAGGAGCAGAAGTGAATCTCTGCTTAAGTTCCTGAAATGCAGAGACTGCCTCAGGAGGCCAATTCACCACATCAGAACCCTTTCTGGTCAAATCAGTTAATGGTTTAACAATAACCGAGAAATTACCAATAAATTTACGATAAAAATTGGCAAAACCCAAAAATCTCTGAAGAGCCTTTAATGAAGTAGGTTGGACCCAATCACAGATGGCCTGAACCTTGACCGGGTCCATTTCAATAACAGATGGGGACAAAATGAATCCCAGAAATGAGATCTTCTGTACGCCAAAAAGACACTTTGATCCCTTCACATACAGAGCATTATCCCTCAAAATCTGGAACACAGTTCGAACATGTTTCACATGAGAGTCCCAGTCATTAGAAAAAATCAAGATATCATCCAAATAAACAATCAGAAATTTGTCCACAAAATCCCTGAAAATGTCATTCATGAAGGACTGGAAGACGGAAGGGGCATTAGTGAGCCCAAAGGGCATCACTAGGTACTCAAAATGCCCTTCAGGGGTATTGAATGCCGTCTTCCATTCATCCCCGTGCTTAATGCGAATAAGGTTATACGCCCCCCTGAGGTCAAGCTTGGTAAACCAAGTAGCGTTTTTCACCCTGGAAAACAGGTCAGAAATCAAGGGTAACGGGTATTGATATTTCACAGTAATATTGTTCAAGAGACGATAATCAATACACGGCCTTAATGAACCATCTTTTTTGGCCACAAAGAAAAAACCGGCACCTAAGGGTGAAGAGGATGGTCTGATATGACCCTTCTCCAATGATTCCTTGATATAAGACCGCATAGCGTCATGTTCAGGTACAGACAAGTTAAAAAGGCGACCTTTAGGGAATTTACTACCGGCACTAATTCAATAGCGCAGTCATAACTCCTATGGGGAGGTAAGGATGCAGATTTACTTTCGCTAAACACATCAGAAAAATCAAACAAAAAGTCAGGAACATCCTGAGCTTGGGGGGAGGCAGAAAAAACAGGAGTGTTGGTATTAACACATTGGCAGCCCCAACTGGTTACAGACACAGATTTCCAATCCAAAACAGGATTACGAGACTGTAACCAAGGGAAACCCAGCACGATAATGTCATGCAGATTATATAGAACCAAAAATTTGCAGCACTCCTGGTGATCAGGTTCAACCCTCATTATCACCTGAGTAGAAAACTGGGGTTTATTCTCAGCCAAAGGGGTAGAATCGATCCCCAGTAGGGGAATAGACTTCTGTAGGGGTATCAAGGGAAACCCACAACGTTTAGCAAAATCATAATCCATCAGGTTAATAGCTGCTCCAGAATCAACGAAAGCCTGAGCAGAAAATGAGGACAGAGAGCATATCAGAGTGACAGTTAATAAAAACTTAGTCTGAACACTACCCAAGACAACTGAGCGTGCAAAACGTCTTCCCCGCTTAGGGCAGACTGAAATAGCATGAGAGGCATCACCACAGTAGAAACATAACCTATTGCGCTTTCGAAACTCATGACGCTGTGCCCCAGACACCACTCCATCACACTGCATGGGCTCAGAAGCTGGCTCACAAGGCAACACCACTCCACGCATACTTCTCCGCTCACGCAAACGTCTGTCAATTTGAATCGCTAATGACATAGAATCATTGAGACCAGAGGGGACAGGGAATCCCACCATAACATCCTTTACATTATCCGACAGACCCTTCCGGAAAAGGGCCGCCAAAGCGTCGTCATTCCATTTGGTCAGGACTGCCCACCTACGGAATCTCTGACAGTATAACTCAGCGTCATCAAGCCCCTGATTTAATGCCAACAAGGCTTTTTCAGCTTGATCAGTGACATTAGGCTCATCGTACAATAACCCCAAAGCCTGAAAAAACGCATCAACATCACTCAAAACAGGATCCCCAGGTGTCAGGGAAAAAGCCCAATCCTGAGGATCGCCGCGCAGGAGAGAGATGACAATTTGAACCTGCTGCGCTGCGTTCCCTGAGGACTTAGATTTTAAGGCAAAAAACAATTTACAATTATTTTTGAAATTCTGAAACTTAGCTCGATCCCCTAAAAACAAATCTGGCATGGGGATCCTAGGTTCCACAACAGGCAACCCAGCAAGATAGATAGCAATACTCCGAACCTCAGTGGCAAGCTGATCCACACGGCCAGACAACTGTGCAAACTCCATTGGGAGAAAAGATCCTCCCCAGCACCCAGAGATACAGAGGGAAAAAAAAAAAAAAAAAAAATGCAACAAACAGAAAAATATCTCTGACAACTCTGACAACCTTTTTTCTATCACAATATTTTTTCCCTTCTGTGAGTACCATACAATTTTAATTTTTAGGCCGGTGATACTGTTATGTTTCGTTAGCTGAGGAGTGCAGGTAAAAAAGGCAATACACCAGAGCAGTTGGAATCTATGGGATTGCAGTACCCTGACTAACCACCACAACTAGAGGCAGCCGTGGAGCGTTCCTACGTTGGTCCTAGACGCCTCGTCACAGCCTGAGAAACTAACTACACCTAAAGATAGAAATAGGAAAGCTATCTGCCCCGGAGCAGAACCCCAAAGATAATAGAAAGCCCCCAAACATGTAATGGCGGTTAGACAAGAGGAAATACTGACACAGAAAGAAAATAGAATGAGCAAACGCTGGGGCCCAAACTATCTAAATAGAAAAGGATAGGAAGGGTACTTACTGCAATCCCAGAAAACCCTGAAAAACACCAACTCTACTAATTTCAAAATCACCTGAGATCACACGACCTCTACCACCTAAATTAGCTCTCTGGTGTAACAAAATCAAAACAGCAGCCACTGAAAAAACTGGAAAAAGCAAAAGAACAAAACTCAGTGGCTGAACTAAACTGAGAAGGCAGAAGCCCCCGGAGGGGACCCAGAAGGCCCCCAAAGAAGTGCAGGACAAAATGCAAAAATATAGCAACAACACAAAGAAAAATTCTTATCTGGTAGCAGGAGATGCAGACACGACACAGCAGGCTACAAGGGAAACTGGAATGAAGGATTCAGACCAGAACAATTGATCACCGGCAACCCTGATGGGAAAATGACTCCCTTATATAAGACCAGTCAGTAACACCTGATTCCCAGTCCTCACAATCTTCACTAGTACCGCTTGTAACCACCAGAGGGAGCCTCTGCTCAGAACTCATCTCAAACCCATTCACAACACAAGAGTGTCCGGTGTGCTGCTGTGGGTGGGGGTGGAGGGAGACTGTGCCAGAACCCGCAGCAGCACCCTGGACACTCTTGTGAATCTTTAGGTATAGGTAAACAATCCCTTTTATAACTTATGATTCATTTTTGATTATCACTGTGTTTACTAGGCAAATTAGCCGCTGGGCATAAATTGCAATAGCCTTTCCAAACATGAATGGGGTTGTCTTACTAAGATTATAATACATTTAATTGTGCATGAATGGTTCGGTCTCTGACCTGTCTTCCCTGACACAAGAGGCATATTTTGTAATATTTATATATTAACTTTTTTGTAGTTTATTATTGAGAATTTTAATTGTATAAATAAAATATTGAAATATTTTTTAATTAAAAAATCTTTTATGTAAGTGGTTATCTTTGTACGTTTTGGCATTATTAGGCAATAGATCATGCTAAATAAAGATGAGTGACTTTGCCTCTGTGTGGGTCGAGTCGGGTTTCAGACCACCCGACTTTATCAAAAGTCGAGTCAACGAAATCAGCCGACTATCGGAAAAAGTCGGAGTTCCGACTGAAACTTGACCCGACCCCAATGCAAGAAAGCAAATTGGTGAAACACCAAAGAAACGACAACAGATACCTTTCTAGTTGTTCACCGTTTTAATACACCTGTCCGTCTATATACATGTAATTAAATGAATAAAAATTTTGGTATTTTTTCTATAATACAATTGGATCTGTTGTCGTTTCTTTGGTGTTTCACCAATTTGCTTTCATGTATTATTTAGCGATAGATCCTTCAATTTCCCACTAGCAGCACTGAATGATTATTATATATCCTACTACAGCAATGCTGCGTATATCAATGCTGCTTATAGTTGTGTGTCATATTTCTGCACCGACCCCAATGCAAGTCTATAGGGAAGAAAAGTCGGCAGGGAAAGGGGGAGAGTAAACACACCTACAGTGCCCATTTCAATGCCAACGACATCAATTCTTATTACTTAAGCTTGTCAACCTTAATTTACTTTATAATAATAGTAACGCATTGAAAACTGGGGGTTATTTGGCTAAAGTTGTGGGGGTGGGTAGGGCTGGCTCCAGGTTTTCGTGGGCCCCGGGCGAAAGAGTCTCAGTGGGCCCCTTTAACACATACCACAATTAATGATGCTCCGATACCGCAGAGAAATATAGGTATAGTACAATGCCAAATACTTCACTTCTTACATTACATGAGTGATATCTATTGTAAATTCTACAATAGCTCAAAAACCGGACAGTATAGTCCTCCATACAATATTATGGGCACCACACAGTGCGCCATACAGAATAATGAGCCCCATATATTGCTCCATACATAATTGGTCCCATATAATGTTCCATACAGTATAGGATGAGCTCCACATAATGCTCCAGTATATGATGGTCCCCATATAATGTGCCATACAGTATAGGACGGTCCCCATAGAGTATAATGAGCCCCACATATTGCTCCATACACTATAATGAGTCGCATATAAAGCTCCATACAGTATATGATGGGCCCCATATATTGCTCCATACAGAATGGGCTCCATATAATGCTCCATACAGAATAGGCCCCATATGTGCTCCATATGATGCTCCATATATAAAGGTCCCCCTATATGATGCCCTATAATAATGAACCCTATATGATGCTCCAGTGTATGATGAGCCCCATATAATGCTTCAAATATAATGGTCCCCATATATAATGCTCCATATATAATGGGCTCCATGTGATGCTCCATATATAATGGGCCCCATATGATGCTCCTGTATATGATGTGCCCCGTATATGATGCTCCAGAGTATGATGGGCCCCATTTATAATGCTCCAGTGTATGATGGGCCCCACATATAATGCTCCAGTGTATAATGGCCTATCTATGATGCTCAAGTGTATGATGGGCCCCATATATAATTCTCCAGTGTATATGCTCCCATAATTGCCAAACATTAAAAAAAATGAAATACCTCTCCTCGCTGGGCACTGCTCTACTCTGGACTCCTCAGCGTCGGCATCTTCCAGCTCTCTGCACTGTGACTGTTCAGGCAGAGGGCACACAGACGTGACTTCATCGCGCTCTCTGACCTAAATGTCACTGTCAGGAAACTCGGAAGACATCACAGCGGTGAAGCAGGGAGAGGTAAATATTGCAAGTGCTGGGGCCCTGAGCAAGCAGGGGGGGAACACTCATGGGCGCCGGCACTGGCACAGGGCCTCTCATAGTACGCCGGTGTCTCTGACGGCGAGTGGGCCCCACCTGCTCCGGGCACCGGCACTTGCCCGGGTGTGCCAGGTGCTGACGCCAGCTCTGGGGGGGTACAGCCCAGTTAGGGAGGTGGAAAAACTGGCATATGTTGAGGTGTAGGCTGGACGTTCAGCAGCTGCAAATGGAAGAATTGGAGAAGTCGAGTAAGAGGAGGGCAAAGCGAGCCATTTTGCTGGCAACCTATGTGTCATAAGGGGAAGGTGGTACAATATCCTTTGAAACCCAGGCATGGTTCATTTTAATGCAGGTGAGATCACCTACATTTTGGGTCGACAGCCAGGTCCTTCTTTCTGTCAGGATTGATCCAGCAGCACTGAAGACTCTTTCTGATAGCACACTACCAGCAGGGCAAGCGAGCTCCTGTAAGGCATATTGTGCCAATTCAGGCCAGGTGTCCAGTTCACAGGCCCAGTAGTCAAAGGGGAATGAACTGTGAGGGAGAACATCGATAGGGGAGGAAAGGTAATTTTGAACCATAGTTGACAACTGCTGTCTCCTGTCTGTTGCAATCGATTCAGTATTACCAGTCGTGTGAGCGTTACTCTAGAAATCAGACCACAACATGGTCATGAAACCCCTGTCTCCAATGCCACTTCGGCTGTGTGCACCACGAACACCACTTCCATGTTGCTCAGTACGGCACGTGGTAGAACCTCCACCGCTGCTGTGTGCTGGGAATGCCTCTAACAAACGGTTTACCAGAGTTGCTTGTTTGTTCGCCAATATTAGCTCTAGGTTCTCCTGTGGCATGATGTTCTGTAATTTGCCTTCATAGCGTGGATCGAGGATGCTGGCCAACCAGTAGTCGTCATCCTTCATAATTTTGGCAATGCGGGGGTCCCTTTTTAGGATCCGCAAGACATAATCACACATGTGGACCAATGTTCCAGGTATCAATGATGCACTGCCAGTTGTGGGTGTAGGAGCACTTTCTGCCAAATCCACATCCCTCCAGTCACGCACAAACCCTGTACCTGACCTTGGCAAGCCAACATTTTCTCTTGCCCCCTGAGAAGCATCCTCCTCCCCAAAATAATCATCCCCCTCATCCCTCATCCTCCTCCTCTTCTCCCCCCACCTCATCCAGGACAGTTCCCTGAGCAGACAATGGCTGTCTGTCATCAAGGCTTCCCTCCTCCTCCTCCTCCACTGAAGACGCCTGATCCTTAATGTGCGTCAAAGTTTGCATGAGCAGACGCATAAGTGGGATGCTCATGCTTATGATGGCGTAGTCTGCGTTTACCAGCCGTGTGCATTCCTCAAAACACTGAAGGACTTTACAGAGTTCTTTCAGCTTTGACCACTGCACATCCGACAACTCGATGTCTGCCCTCAAACTGCCTGCCCGTGTATCCTCCCACAAGTGCATTACAGCCTGCCTCTGTTCGCACAGCCTCTCAACCATGTGCATGGTGGAGTTCCACCTTGTTGCAACGTCTATGATTAGGCGGTGCTTGGGGAGGTGGAGCGATCGCTGCAGCCTCTGCATACGACTGGAGTCTACGGGCGAGCGACAGATGTGCGAGCACAGTCTTCACACCTTATGGAGCAGGGCTGGTAATGCCGGATAATTATTTATGAAGCACTGCATCACCAGGTTCAAGGTGTGAGCCAGGCAAGTTATGTGTCTGAATTTTGCCAGGGCTATGGCCGCCACAAAATTACGACCGTTGTCACTGACTACCTTGCCTGGCTCAAGATGTACACTGCCCAGCCATGACTCAGTTTCTTGCTGCAAGTAGTCGGCCAGTACCTCCGCGGTGTGTCTGTTGTCGGCCAAAGACATCATCTTTAAAACAACCTGCTGATTCTTACCACTAGCTGTTCGATAGTGGGACACCTCGTGTGCAACACTGGCAGCTGTGGATGGAGTGCTCGTGCGACTGCGATCTGTTGACGAGCTTTCGTTTCTGGAAGAGGGTCAAACTCCTACAGCCAACTGTTGCCTATACCGTGGGCGAGGCAGCAGTGTCCCACCGCCGCTGTCCCCTATGGACCCTGCATCCACCACATTAATCCAGTGCGCAGTGATGGACACATAACGGCCCTGGCCATGCCTACTGGCCCATGCATCTGTTGTGAGGTGCACCTTTCCACTCACTGATTGTTTGAGTGCATGGACAATGCTGTCTTTCACATGCAGATGGAGGGCAGGGATGGCTTTCCTAGCAAAGAAGTGCTGACTGGGTAGGTCATAGCGTGGGACAGCGTAGGCCATGAGCTCTCGGAATACTGTGCTTTCAAACAAAAGGAAGGGCATCATCTCTAATGAGATCAGTTTGGCAATGTAGGCGTTCAAAGCCAGTGTACGTGGATGAGAGGATGAGTACTTTCTTGTCCTACTCAGAGTTTCTGCTACGGTGAGCTGGACTTGAGAGCTACATATGGTAGAACTAGCGGTGGACATGGCGGAATGAGAGGGGGTTGGTGATGGTGATGGAGGTGGTGGTGGTGGTGATGGCCTAGATGCAGTCTTTCATTGCAAAAACATTGTGATTCCCTGACTGCTTTGGGCTTGCGACGACACCTCAACATTTCTTGCTGGTGGTGTGCTAACCGGTGAGCTTACAGTGGGGGAAGCGATGTAGCGTTGCTGGCTACCTTCAGTCGGAGCAGGTGCACGTGTGCTACCTGAGGTTTTGTAGTCTGTCCACGCTTGCAAGTGCATGGTGTTTACATGTCTAAGCATGCAACTGGTATTCAAATTTCGGAGATTTTTCCCTCAGCCAAAGGTCCTTCTGCACTTCTTACAGATAACCTTTGCCTCATCAATAGGATTTTGGTAAAAAAAAGTGCCACACTGCACTCTTCCTACTATGGGAAAACTTTTCAGGGCTTGCACACTGTGCTAATTTGACAGTCTGGCCAAGCTGTCCTGCAACTCTTTTTGTTTTTTTAAGACTTTTTTGACTGCTATGGGCCTGCCAGATAACAGCAGATGCGATGTCGATGCCTGCTGCGGATCCTCCTCCTCTTCTGAGCGGCACCCTCTTCCCCCAATGGATGCCAATCCGGATCAACAACTGGGTCATCCATCACCTCCTCTTCAATTTCATCTGCACTTTCCTCTGTGTCACCATGTAAGATGGTATAGTATGCGGGAAGGGGCACCTGAGTTTCATCAAGGTCAGATTCTGGGTCAGTAGACTGCGAGGGCAATGTAGTGCTCTGGGTGAACGTACCAGCAAAATCATATAGCAGTGGCTGTGCATCACTGCACTCCATGTCATATTCATCTTGGACTGGGGAATTCAGGATTTGACTTGAAAAGTTAGGCATGGTATGTGAAAAGAGCTCCAGGGAGTAATCTGAAGTGTGGCTTGCCGCATCCTTTACTTTTGGTGGGGGTGAAGAACACTTCAGAAGAGGAGGCGATAGAGCTGGAGGCTGTTTCGGCAATGTAAGCGAAAACCTGTTCCTGATGCTCCGGCTTTAAAAGCGGTTTACCTACTCCCAGAAAAGGGAGCCTTCCAGGCCTTCTGGAGCCAGACGATGACGCAGGCTCAACACCTCCTGCCTTAGGTGCTATTGTACTTTTGGCACTACCAGCAGATGCACCACCACCACCATCAGTACCAGCTGGCCCCCCGCCCACGTCCGCGGCCTCTTCCACCATACCATGTTTGGGAAAATGTACCAAAAATACCAGCAGATATATGGTACTTTATGAGGAGCGTACAGCTGTATACGTTGTAGGGGAAAATTTAAATCTCTGTATATATTTCCGGAGTCACACACAGACGCTCACTCAGTATGGATTTGACCGTAATACAAACAGCAGATATACGGTACTGTATCAGAAGCGTACAGCTGTATACGGTGTAGGGAAAAATTTAAATCTCCGTATATATTTCCAGAGTCACACACAGATAGTCAGTATGTGTTTGTCCGTGATACCAGCTGGTACACGGTAGTGTGTGAGGAGCGTACAGCTCTCTACGGTGTGGGAAAAAAATGAACGGTTGGTAACTATGCAGAAAAAAAGAATAAAAGTATTAGTGCTGTGTAAAAAGCAGTCTGCACAGCAGTGTACACACAGCAATACAGCTATCAGGCAGCCTAATAACCAGCGCTGCTGCACACAAGAAAATCCTCCCGTCACTGCACACTAACTGTACAGCACAATTGCTATCAGCACAACCACATAAGAACTTCTCTTTCCAGCCCTAACTCTCTCCCTACTGATAAACAGCAAGCAACCTCTCCCTACTGTTAAGATCGGCAGAAGTAAAATGGAGGTCGGCAGTCAGGGCTTTTATAGACACTATGACACCCCCCAAAGCAAGCCAATCACTGCAATGCCCTTCTTTATGATGGTGGTGGATGCTGCCCATGTCATCTCGTTGCCCACAGTGTACGTCCTTGCTCATTGGGTGAAAAAAATCACCTGCAAGTATTCTGGGAAATCCGACTTTGGCGCTCGTTTTGCCGACCGCATGGTCGACCTCACGCTATGGTCGGGTTTCGGTCAGCGAAACCCGACTTTGGCGAAAGTCGGCGACTTATGAATCTGACCGACCTGTTTCGCTCAACTCTAATGGTAAATGATTTGTTTCAGTATGTCTATGATACCACAATACTGGGACTTTTTCTTTTGATGATTCAAGTTCCTTGGGGGTCTAGTTTCCCAAATGGGGTCAATTGTGGGAGATTTCTACTGTTTAGGCACATCAGGGGCTCTGCAAACGCAACTTGACGCCCGCAGATCATTCCATCAAAATCTGCATTCCAAAACGTCACTACTTCCCTTACAAGACCCGACGTGTGCCCAAACAGTAGTTTTCTCCCACATAAGTGGTACCAGCATCCTCAGGACAAATTGGACAACAACTTTTTGTGGTCCAATTTCTCCTGTTACCCTTGCGAAAATAAAAAATTGGGGGCTAAAAGATCATTTGTACGGAAAAAAAATGATTTTTTTATTTTCACGGCTCTGCTTTATAAACTTTAGTGAAACATTTGGGGTTCAAAGTTCTCACCACATACCTAGATAAGTTCCTTGGGGGGTCTAGTTTCCGAAATGAGGTCCCTTGTGGGGGTTTCCACTGTTTAGGCATATCAGGAGCTCGCCAAACGTGACACGGCGTCCAATCTCAATTCCAGCCAAATTTGGTTAGAAAAGGTAGTGCTGTTTTTCCTTTCACATTTCATTAATTCCTGTGAAGCACCTGAAGGGTTAATAAACTTCTTGCATATGGGATTGATCAGCTTGAGGGGTGCAGTTTTTAGAATGGTGTCACTTTTGGGAATTTTCTGTGTGACATATTACTCTGATTTAAGGGAATAAAAATTCAAAGTTTGAAAATTGCAAAATTTTCAAAATTTTTGCCAAATTTCCATTTTTCACACAAATAAACGCAAGTTATATTGAAAATTTTTTACCACTAACGTGAAGTACAATATGTCACGAAAAAATCAGAATCGCCAAGATGCGTTGAAGCGTTCCAGAGTTATAACCTCATACAGGTATAGTGCTCACAATTGTAAAATTTGTCCCGGTCATTAACGTGCAAACCACCCTCAGGGGGGTAACGGGGTTAAGCACAGAATAGACAGTGATCTAGTGACAATGACAAAATTAGCAGAAAATGATGTAAATGTTTGGTAGTTCCAGGGTTAAAGCCATAATTATATTGTTTGGGAGTGTCAGGTCTACAATTATTTAGTTCCAGACACAGATCAGTGCCAAATAACTTATCCAGCTGTTCCATTTTTACAACATGTTGTATCTCTGCCACCTTATTTTTCCTGCTTTTTGTACAGTTTAATGACTTGCTGACATGTTGTAGGTGGGGGTTAAAAGGACACTTACACTTGAGTTTGCTGTTATTCTGCTTTCCCTGATTAAAAACCGCGGGGGGTCCAAAATGTCAGATCATTCCTACCTTTACCTATTATTGTGTCAATGAGGAATGTGTCTAGTGCTCCATTTTTATAAAGACTTAATAGTTTGAGGTTTGAACCGTGTTTAAGGTGAAGCGCAACCATAAATACAGATGCTTAGGCCCCAACCATGTGTCCGATTTTCACGTTGGTGTGCTGTTTTTTTTATTTTTTATTTTTTGAATAGCAAATGCACACATTATAGTATGTGGCCTTTTCCCATGTCTCAGTTTGGTTTCCTTTTCCAAATATAAAATACAATGGGATTGGTGCTGTCATACCACATTTTTCCTGTAGGGGAAACCTAGAGCATCCGCTGGCGGTACCAGATGATCCCCAGAGATTTTAGCTAGCAGTCTTGTGTCGATCTGATAATTGTAATATGACAAACAAGTTGTCCAAATGTAGATAGTACAGCAATAGAATCACTTAGCTGTCACATTTAACGTAGTTTTCTATTATGTAACCAGGTAATCACAGGTTACCAACGCTCTCAATATCCCTATGTGATATTTATTACAAACTGATCAGTTGTTCAAGAAAAATCTAAAATTCTAAATATAAAAACTCCTAAGCGTAGGGCTCATACATATGCAGGATGCAGACATGAATGCAGAATCCTTATCGCAGCGGTCCAGAATACAACAACATTGCATTTCAATGGGGTCTTTCATACTGTCACATAAAAAATTGCTGCATGCTGAGGCTCCTTAAACTGACATTTGTTGGACCACATGCTAAGCATAGCAATAATTACTACTCAAAACACTATTTTAATGAAATGGGTGGGACGGGGTTATACAACCCCTGGCAAAAATTATGGAATCACCGGCCTTGGAGGATCTTCATTCAGTTGTTTTATTTTGTTGAAAAAAAACAGATCACAGACATGGCACAAAACTGAAGTCATTTCAATGACAACTTTCTGGCTTTAAAAACACTAAAAGAAATCAAGAACAAATAATGTGGTAGTCAGTAATGGTTATTTTTTTAACCAAGGAGAGGGAAAAACTTATGGAATCACTCAATCTGAGGGAAAAAATTATGGAATCATGAAAAACAAACAAACAAAAAAAAAACACTCCAACACATCACTAGTATTTTGTTGCACCACCTCTGGCTTTTACAACATCTTGCAGTCTCTGAGGCATGGACATAACGAGTGTCAAACAGTTCTCTTCATCAGTCTGGATCCAACTTTCTCTGATTGCTGTTGCCAGATCAGCTTTGCAGGTTGGAGCCTTGTTATGGACCATTTTCTTCAACTTCCACCAAAGATTTTCAATTGGATTGAGATCCGGACTATTTGCAGGCCAGACATTGACCTTATGTGTCTTTTTTCAAGGAATGTTTTCACAGTTTTTGCTCTATGGCAGGATGCATTATCATCTCAAAAAAAGATTTCAGCATCCCCAAACATCCTTTCAATTGATGGGATAAGAAAAGTGTCCAAAATATCAATATAAACTTGTGCATTTATTGAGGATGTAATCACAGCAATCTCCCCAGTGCCTTTACCTGACATGCAGCCCCATATCATCAATAACTGTGGAAATTTGCATGTTCTCTTCAGGCATTCATCTTTATACATTTGATTGGAACGGCACCAAACAAAAGTTCCAGCATCATCACCTTGCCCAATACAGATTCGTCGATTCATCACTGAATATGACTTTTATACAGTCATCCACAGTCCACGATTGCTATTCCTTAGCCCATTGTAACCTTGTTTTTTTCTGTTTAGGTGTTAATGATGGCTTTCGTTTAGCTTTTCTATATGTAAATCCCATTTCCTTTAGGCGGTTTCTTACAGTTCGGTCACAGACTTTGACTCCAGTTTCCACCCATTCGTTCCTCATTTGTTTTATTGTGCATTTCCTGTTTTGGAGACATATTGCTTTAAGGTTCCGGTGTTGACGCTTTGATGTCTTCTTTGGTCTACCAGTATGTTTACCTTTAACAACCTTCCCATGTTGTTTGTATTTGGTCCAGATTTTAGACACAGCTGACTGTGAACAACCAACATCTTTTGCAACATTGCGTGATGATTTACCCTCTTTTAAGAGTTTGATAATCCTCTCCTTTGTTTCAACTGACATCTCTCGTGTTAGAGCCATGATTCATGTCAGTCCACTTGGTGCAACAGCTCTCCAAGGTGTGATCACTCCTTTTTAGATGCAGACTAATGAGCAGATCTAATTTGATGCAGGTCTTTGTTTTGGGAATGAAAATTTACAGGGTGATTCGATAATTTTTTCCCTCAGGATTCAAAATACTATATAAACTTTATTTAGTTCCCACTTTTGTTATGAGCCACCCAAAGGATCTGACAATTTGAGCATAGGTTTTCAGTCTATAAAACTGAAGATTCTAAAAACAGATGCTAAAATTGTAAAGAAGCACTCCTCCCATCAAAATTTGTATCCTCTTTATCCACTGTGTACTTACAATTGTTCATTTTGCCTTTCTACCCAGTTAATTCTTCTAAGTTTTCCATTAGGTCTGTAAAATCACATGATCAAAAACTGACTAGCTGAATCCTTCTAAGCTATATGAAGAAACAGAAGGTCAATTTTCTCTGTATAAGTCATCAGTTACAGAAACCGTCTATGGGGTGAGGAGAAGCAGCTGGGTCAGGAGTTGAAGATGGGCATGATAAATGCAAGGACAAGATGCTTCTTGTTTCTACATAGACAAAGAAAATAGAAGAACTAACTGGGTAGAAAGGCAAACTGAGCAATTGTAAGTACATAGTGCTATAGAATATGATAACTGCAATATGTTAAGAGGATAAAAACTTTGAAGGAAGGAGTGTTCCTTTATGAAGGTGTGCAAGTATATAATAATGTATAACCCCAATTCCAAAACAAGATGGGATGCTGTGTAAAATATAAAGAAAGCTAGAATGCAATGATTTGGAAATCTCTCTATCCATATTTAATTTACAACAGAAAATAGAACACAGATTACAAGTTAAAAAGGTTGTCCAGGTGGTTTGGCACAAAAGTCTGCAATCACTCCTATGTGACTGTAGAATTGTGAATCTTCACAGCGCACAAAATGCACTGCCAGGATTCTTTGGTTCTGATGCCAGGAGCTGGCAGTCATGTGACCACAAGATATGCATACTACTGGTTACATTCCGACTAGATGTGCATGACCTCGCTTTATACATATAAAATCACACGTCTAGTCTGAATGTGGCCGGAAGTATGCATATCACATACTTGTGGTCATATGACTGCCTGCTCCTGGTGCCTGGACCAGAAATTCCTGACAGGAGCACTTTGCCTGACTGGAGTAAGATTCTGGCCTAGCTTGCAGAGGCGCACACCACTCGTCAGATGTTCCAGCTACATGAAGAGGAGCTTCTGACACAAGCATGCCTTCTCATCAAGACAAGTGTGAACAATGCCAGTCATTATGAATCAGGCCGTATGTCTACTCTAAAATGTCCTCTAAACTCATACAACACACTGTTTAACCAAGTACATATTGGCTTTCAGCTTCGTCACTCTAACCAAATGACCTGCCAACTCTTCAAAACCAAGCAACATTATTCCGTGCTCCTCTTCCTAGATCGACCCTCTGTCTTTGACACAGTCGACCATTCCCTTCTATTTTAAATCCTCACCTCTGTGGGCAACAGATACTTGACCTTCCCTGGATCTCATCATTCCTTATTAACAGAATATTTAAAGTCTTTCACTCACACATTTCCTTGTTTTACCATCTTTCTGTTGGTCTCCATCTAGGCTCTCTCCTGGGACCCCTACTCTTCTCCATCTACAGCTTCAGCCTGAGATGGCTCATAAAACCCCATGGCTTCCATTACCCCTTCTATGCTGATGAAACTCAAACCTGCATCTTTGGCCCAAATATCACCTGTTTGCTGTCCAGAATCCCACAACTTTTTCAGCGATCTTATCTTCCTTTTTCTCCTCCTGCTTTCTCAAACAAAACATGGAAGAACGTAACTAATCATTTTCTTCCATCGCACTCAGCACCCGTACTAGACCTATCCATCACAGTTAATATCTACATACTTCTGTCTGTCTCACAAGTTCACTGCCGTAGTGTAACCTATGATTTTGCTCTGTCCCACTAACCACATATCCAATCCCTTACCACTCCTTGCCCATTCTTACGCAAAAGCATATTCTTGAATACAATATTTTCTCAACCTTAAAGGTCCACTACAGTATTTTTTTCTGAATTCTTTATAAGTGTGATGCATGTAATGCTTGTCTGATCCCTAACCAAGGGATGAAAAAAATACTGGAGTTGTGCTGTAAATTAACAAAATTGCTAGTACAAGCCCTTATAATCTCCAGCCTAAAATACTGCAATATACTTCATAGTGGCCTACCATCTAACACTCTTTCACCCCTCCAAACCATCTTCATATCTGATGCCCAATTAATCCACTTCTCCTTTCACTACTCTTCTGCCT
Source organism: Oophaga sylvatica (assembly GCA_033576555.1). NCBI lineage: Eukaryota > Metazoa > Chordata > Amphibia > Anura > Dendrobatidae > Oophaga > Oophaga sylvatica. Next base: position 141,555,273 of record JARQOD010000007.1, on the reverse strand, counting down.
CTTTCCTCTGCCTCACCATTACCCAGAGAATTCAGTTTAAACTATTAGCAATGACTTACAAGCTGTCTACAACCTACATATGACATACATCTCCGACCTAATCTCCGGATATCCCTCCATACATAATTGCTGGTCCTCACAAAACCTCTTTTACTGCTCTTCTCTTGTTTGCTCATCACACTGCGTTCCCAGCCGGTCCCCTGAACTGCGGTGATCCCGCTGAGATTAGTGCTGCACCATGAGACTTTTTCTCACTGTGCAGTTAAAGGACCCGGCTGGGAACGCAGCCTCAGTGATTGGCGGAACCCAAATAACGTCACCGCCGGTCACTGAGGCTGCGCTTGCAGCAGCTCATTCACCAGTGGTTCTCAGCCTGGACGGACTCATCTTGGCGCCGTCCAATTTGAAAACTGTTTTTCCCCAGACATGCATTAAAGTGTTGGACAGAAAGATGGACAGGTAAGGGATAAGTTTGTTTTTTTAGGTGAGGGATATGTTTGTTTTTTATTTTTGTTTTTATTACAGGAGACCAAGGCTTCTGAGGACTGGGCGATGACATGAGTATGGTTTAATTTGGATACAATAAAGGAGTCTGTGTCTTTCAATTAAAGGACTTTATTCTGGCTGTGCCTTTATTTACCATGTAACTATAGGATTAGTAATGGATAGGTGTCTTATAGACGCCTCTCTATTACTAAGATGTGGGCTTGATGTCACTGGACAATACAAAGGTGACATAAACCCCACAGATATGAACCCCCCTTGCCACAGCTACAGGGCAAGTGGGAAGAGCCAGGTAAAGCCCCAGAATTGGAGCATCTAATGAAATAATTAAAAATACAGCATGGGGACCTCTCTATTCTTGATTACCATCCTTGCTGAAGCTGACAGTTGAGGGTTGCAGCCCGCAGCTGTCAATTTTGCCTGGATGGTTATCAAAAATACAATGCAACCCATGTCATTTTAAAAAAATATATATATTTATAGCGCAGGTGGCAGCTGGTGAATACTCCCATCACTGCTGCCTGCTCTCGCTGTTAGCAGTTGAATACAACTCTCAACATTGTCTTCCACTAGCGCTGATTGAAGCACAAGCAGGGGACCGTGATGAGCTGTCTTCACTTCAGCACCCAGCGTCGGAGAACAGCGTGAACAGTACTGCTAATTCCCAGGCGCTGGTATGTGTCACACTGGTGACACATGGATGAGTGTTATCAGTGTGCTGGACGTTTTGCAGCCCTTGCTGATACCAGAAACACTGATGTCTGAAAGGGCCCTTAGTGAACTCGATCATTTCCCGAACTTTGGCTGACTTTGGCCGATTTTTAGGAAAAACGTTGGGAATCCGAACACTAGTTCAAATGTGTAACGTTCGTGCCGAATTTGAGATTGGCGAATGTTTCCTGAACAAGTTCGCTCATCTCTAGACATTATTACAGGATGGGAACATTTTTATAGGACAGGAACATTATTATTGGACAGTGGACATTATTACAGATAGGGGCCAAAATGGAGGACATTATTAAATGGACCCATTGGTCTGACCAGCATGCTGATGGGGCCCCAGTAAATATTTTGCACCTGGGCCCATAGGACTTTGCCACTGCATGAAGTTAATGGTGCTTTAACATAAATAATAATAATAATAGACAATAATAACCAACAAGCTTTTGTGCCAATGGATTGCAACCATAAATACCTGTACCATTTACCCTAACCACCAAGCTAAAGGACTTTGTTGTAACAATTTTCCTTTTCCTCCAGGTTGCAATCTCTTGAACTGTGTAGGGTTTACACACATGTACATATTTATGATGTGATAAAGTACTGAACACAGGGCAGATATTTATTTCTGTTAGTAATCCTATTGATGAACACCACAGTATGCCAGGCTTTTGCTAAAAAACAACACTGGATTGTATTAAACTGCACAATAAATGATCCACAATAAATGATCCATAATATTGCTTCTCTCAAGTTCTAAGCTAAAATCCCAATCTGATTCCCTTGTTGCGCTATAAACCCAAACAAACTAAGTCACGTCCGATCACGACTCCCTTCTGTGACGGTCCATCCACATTATTACAGCAATTTTCTATGATTGTTGGCTTTGAAGTGCTGATTTAATTTTCATATTCTGGATAAACAGCTTGTGTCAGTGTGTGGTCATAAGGGGCTGTGTGTAATACCAGTTTCCTGTGGGTCCATTTAATTCTCTTTTAATTATGTCTTTTCTCATTTTGTTTGCTTTCTAAGCTGCACATGGCCTCTCATGGAAAATGTTCATTTGTATGTATTACAGCCGACATGAAATCAATCTGGTTTGCCATGAAAAGGGTTGTCAATTGTAACCAAACTATACTTCTATACTCCTTTTGGTCATTTTTACCCTGTTCCCGACATAGGATTAGTGAGCTTGTCATAAGCGGCACCATGACCATCATACTTGTCATACAGATCGTAGCAGCAGTTGCAACACAATAAATTTCAAGACATGAAACAATATAGTCTTACTTGATATTCTCACATTTGCAATAACCTACACAAAGCATTTATAACATTATTATTTTTATTATTTATTTTTTTACATCTTTACCAACTTTAAAATGAAGAGTAAAAGGGTTGCACCAAGTTTTGATAGGAACTAGGATAATTTTCCGGTCCATGGTGGTCAAGCCACTGAGACCCCCATCGATCCCAAGAACCAGATCTCTGAAGAGTTCCATCTGAATGGAAAGGAGGTCAAGTATGTGTGCGTACTTCTGGAGCGCCCGCCTGGGCCATGGGGTACCCGGTACCGGGCCGCTTCTTAAAGGGGTAGTGTCACAGCAGCAGTGACCTGGTCCGTGGCCCTGTGCGTCTAATAAAAGGGGATGATGAAAAGGGAAAATAAAGTTTGTAAAAGATTTAATGTTCGTGACGCCACCCGTGGTGTTTGGTCAGGGGACCGACGCTGCAATCCTCTGGGATGATGATAGGGCAGCAGAGATGGTTAAGCTCTCCACGGGTAGAGCTGCGTCCCAGGGCAGTTAGGATGTTAAAGGTGATGATGGTAATGATGATGGTGGTTGTTGTGGTGCAGGGTGGGTGACGCCGGAATGACTCAGAGGACACAGCAAGGTACAGTTTCCAACGCTTTACTCACAGTTCACTCGTGTGCAGATGCCCGCTTGGTGCCGTGTCATCCAGGTGAGGGGTCCAGCAAACTCCCAGGTAAATTGGGCTGCACCTCTCCAGGACTCCCTTCAGTGTGTACCTCTCCTGGCCGTCTCACCATGCTGGTTTCTGCCCTCCTGCCCAGCACCATCACAAACAGTGTCCCAAGCCAGCAGCCGTGGACCTTGTTGGGTGATGTCCTCAGAGTCCCCTGGCTCCTATATGGCTGCCTTTTCGGCGAACAATTGTGGATGTGGCAAGGGCACCTACAACTGCCCCTGCCTCCGGCTTGCTAGCTGAGTCTTGTAGTCCTCCACTAGTCTTGGGGGCTGGCTCCCCCACTGCGACCTGGTCCCTCCACTTCTGGATACGGGCTCCATGGGTGGCTTCGGCACTTCCCGTGTCCCTAGGACCTCTTCTGTCCTTCCGGGATCTTCTTTCTGTTTCTCCCTTTTGGTTCTTTCTTTCTAGTCTCCCCTCACAAGGAGCTCCTTCTCAGCACGTCTGCACTCTTCAACTTCTCCTCACTCTCTCCGTCTGGGGGCAAGCTCCTCACAGCTTGAGTTCCCCTTCTAGACTCTTCTCTCTGATCTCACAGACCACTACTCTGTCCTCTAAGGTCCTCCCCTTCTTCCTACCTTCTCCACCCACACCCCAACACCCTTTTCTACCCAGCCTGAGATAAGGCCCTCCTCCCTAAGGGTACGCCCAGGTGCCCTGACTGAACTGGTGTGTGTTGGTGCGAGAGTTAGCGTCCCGGGTAGTGCTCCCTCCTTACCTGAGAGTGGGATACCACACCTCTGGATGAGGTGCAGTACCTCTGTGGCGACTGGACCCTCAGGGGCACCACACTTCCCCTCCATTCATTCTTAATGGGAGTCTCAAAGACCGAGCAGAGTGCAGTGCTCAGCTTTCTCGGGTGCTCCCAATGAGAATGAATGGAGCACAGGGGCAAATTCTTGACCTCTTCTCCACTGATATTGAGGTCTTTAAGGCCGACCGATGGGACACGCAGCAATCCTGAGATCAGGATTTAGGCACCACAAGAAAGGGGTTCTCCACCTCCGTTTTAAAGTAAGCAGAGGGGCACATGTATGGCCTCAGCTCCTTCATTGTAAATGGGATTGCCAGAAACACACGACTATGGTGCACAGCTTAATCCAGCAGTCCAACAGACAATGAATGGAGCAGACAACGAACATGCGCACCTCTGCTCCACTGAAGAAGGGCATGAGCAGCCCCTTTATCAGGGTTTCAGATTCAAGATCTTGGGATCTCTTGGTTTTCCAGTGGTCCTACCCTAAGAGATCAGAAAGTTATCCCCTATCCTATTTATTGACAACTTGTGATTTTGGGAGTAACACTTTAAAATTAAATACTGATGAAAAGTGCTTAGCTAAATTAAACATAAGAGTATATGTATATGAACTAAAACATGGTGCACATAATACATGACCACTGGAATGCAAAGAGGCAAAAAAAGCAGGACCGATTCTAAATCATTTATTTTTTATTTTTTATGGTGTAGGAAAGATGGGGTGAATATGAGACTGTTTTTTCCTTTATCCCCCACAACCACCTCCTAAAAAAAAATAGTAAAAGCAGATACTGCTACTAGGCATGGGAAAATGATGATGCTGAGGTCACAGGAGTTCAGCTGTCAGCGAGCACAGGCTAAGTGATGTCACCGCTACTCACTGAGCCTGTGCGCGCTGCTTCCATTTATTCCCCAGTAGTTTAGAGTCGGAGTGGCTGCATTAGCAGCGCTCCGGCTGTAAACTGATTAACCCCCCGAGATGGATTGCACAGTGGGACTTGATTGTACGCCGGACAGGTATGAGTATATTGTTGGTTTATTTTTTTTCCATGAGATTGAGGGATTCGCAATGGGATTAGGAGTATAATAAAGATTTTAAAACTGTGTAGTGTATTCTTTCATTAAAATACTTATTCCTTATTGTGTGTTGTGTTTATTTAACCCTTAAATAACTCTAGGGTTAGTAATGAAGAAGTGTCTTATTGACACCTTTTCATTACTAAGCCAGGCTTAATGTCACCTTACAATAGAAAGGTGACATTAACCCCTTATTAATCCCACTTGCCACTGCTACAGGGCAAGTAGGAAGAACCCGACAAAGCTCCAGAATAGGCGCATCTAATAGATGTGCCTTTTCTGGGCAGCTGCGGGCTGCTGTTTTTAGGCGGGGGGGCCATATTCATGGCCCTTTACCAGCCTGAAAATAGCAGCCCGCACCTGTATAGTTTTGCCGGGTTGATTCAAAAACTAAGGGGGACCCCACGTCGGGTTTTCTTTCACTCATTCTCCCTGCTCGCTGTTGCCAGCAGAGCAAGGAGAATAATGACAGCCGACTTCAGCACCACAAGCAGGGGAACAGCAGCTTACAGTAGCGCTTCTTCTGCTGCGGCCGGCAGTGCACACGGAGGACAGTGTGAACTGTTCTCCATTTGCCATGTACAGCATGTTTTGCGTACCGTGCGCTCCCACGAACACTGACATGTCTCCGTGTTTTGCACACAGACACACCATCCATCAAAACACGCTGACATGTGCAGAGACACATTCATTTTAATGAACGTGTGTCAGTGTCTCCGGTACATGAGGAAACTGTCACTACACGTACTGGAGCCACTGACGTGTGAAACCGGCCTAATACGTAGCCTGAGGGAGCTTAGTATTCTGCAAGAAGAGCTTACCCATGAGTTTACAATCTAAAGATATATTACATACACAGCCCCACACATCTACCATCCTTGGTTCTCCTTGTTGCAAGGTTTCATCTCCTGCAATCTCATGATTACAGATGGCAACACTTACAGTGTACATTGCTCTCCACCTTACACGTGAGAATCACTCTGCCACCAAACCATCATGCATCCTGTAGACTGCACACAATGATGCCAGGCTGATCCTGCTGCTCTTAAGTACAACAAAAAACAGCATAGAGTGAGTAGCGTCAGGTACCATATGGAGCCCAAAACTGGATCCCGTGTTCTAGATGTGGCCTCACCAGTGATTTTCTGAAGGGGTAACAATAAATTGGGATTGCAGGATTTAATCTCTCTTTTTATACATCCTAAAATCTTGTATACTTTTGCGGCTGCTGCTTGACATTGAGTACTACTGCTCAACTTATTTGTAACCAGAATACCCAAGTCCTTCTCCTGTTCTGTAGTCCCGAGTACACTCCCATTTAAAGTATATGCAGAAATAGGATTACTCCGTCCTAGGTGCATTACTCTACATTTATCTACAAGTGTTTGCCCATTCGGTCATCTTATTCAGATCGTTTTCCAGTATTGTAAAGTCAAGGTCAGATTTTAACCCCTCTCTGACATCCGACGTACTATCCCGTCCATGAAACCCGTGACAATCTGACCATGGACGGGATAGTACGTCATAGCGATCAGCTGCGCTCCCTGATTATCACAGCTGACACCCAGCACTATGTGTCAGGAGCAGTCACGGACCGTTCCCGGCACATTAACCCCTGGCACACCGCGATCAAACATGATCGCGGTGTACCGGGGGCACAGGGGAGCATCGCGCAGGGAGGGGGCTCCCTGCGAGCTCCCCTGAGACCCTCAGAACAGCGCGATGTGATCGCGCTGTTCTGAGGGCTTCCTCCCTCCCAGGACCCGGATCCAAGATGGCCACCGGGTCCTGCAGGGAGGCAGCTTCCTCAATGCCTGCTGAGAGCAGGCACTGAGGAAGCCCGTAGCACTGCCTGTGAGATCGCTGGTGTGACAGAGTGCTGTGCACACTGTGAGACCAGCGATCTGACATTTTACAGTGATGTCCCACCCTGGGACAATGTAAAAAAGTAAAAAAAATAAAAATAAACATGTGTAAAAAAAAATTCCAAAATAAATAAATAAAAAAAAATATTCCCCAATAAATTCATTTCTTTCTGTAAATAAAAAAAAATAAAAACAATAAAAGTACACATATTTGGTATCGCCGCGTCCGTAACGGCCCCCCTATAAAACTGTCCCACTAGTTAACCCCTTTTGTGAACCCTTAAAAAAAAAAAAGCAAAAAATCAGTGCTGTATCATCATACCGCTGAACAAAAAGTGGAATAACACGCGATCAAAAAGACCGATATAAATAAACATGGTACCGCTGAAAACGTCATCTTGTCCCGCAAAAAACGAGCCGCCGTACAGCATCATCAGCTAAAAAATAAAAAAGTTATAGCTCACAGAATAAAGCGATGCAAAAATAATAATTTTTTATATAAAATTGTTTTTATTCTATAAAAGCGCCAAAACATAAAAAAATGATATAAATGAGGTATCGCCGTAATCATACTGACCCGAAGAATAAAACTGCTTTATCAATTTTACCACACGTGGAACGGTATAAACGCCTCCCCCAAAAGAAATTCATGAATTGCTGATTTTTGTTCATTCTAACCTCCCAAAAATCGAAATAAAAAGCGATCAAAAAATGTCACGTGCTCAAAAATGGTACCAATAAAAACGTGAACTCGTACCGCAAAAAATAAGACCTCACATGACTCTGTGGGCCAAAATATGCAAAAATTATAGCTCTCAAAATGTGGCGATGCAAAAAACTTTTTTGCAATAAAAAGCGTCTTTTAGCGTGACAGCTGCCAATCATAAAAACCCGCTATAAATAGTAAATCAAACCCCCCTTTATCACCCCCTTAGTTAGGGAAAGATAATAAAATTAAAAAAATGTATTTATTTCCATTTTCCCATTAGGGTTAGGGTTAAGGTTAGGGTTGAGGCTAAAGTTAGGGTTAGGGTTGGCGCTAAAGTTAGTATTAGGGTTATGGTTGGGATTAGGGTTAGGGGTGTGTTAGGTTTGTGGTTAGGGTTGGGAATAGGGTTAGGGGTGTGTTGGGATTAGGGTTGGAGTTAGAATTGGGGGGTTTCCGCTGTTTAGGCACATCAGGGGCTCTCCAAATGTGACATGGCGTCTGATCTCAATTCCAGCCAATTCTGCGTTGAAAAAGTCAAACGGTGCTCCTTTTCTTCTGAGCTCTGCCATGCGCCCAAACAGTAGTTTACTCCCACATGGGGTATCAGCGTACTCTGGACCCCAAGAGTTATTGTGCAATTTGTCCTATTTCTTCAGTTACCCTTGGGAAAATAAAAAACTGGGGGCAAAAATATCATTTTTTTTAAAAAAAATGATTTTTTTTGTTTTTACGGCTGTACGTTATAAACTTCTGTGAAGCACTTTGGGGTTCAAAGTGCTCACCACACATCTAGATAAGTTCCTTGAGGGGTCTAGTTTCCAAAATGGTGTCATTTGTCGGGGGTTTCCACTGTTTAGGCAGATCAGGAGCTCTCCAAACACGACATGGCATCCAGCCAATTCTGTTTGAAAAAGTCAAACGGCGCTCCTTCCCTTCCAAACTCTGCCATGCACCCAAACAGTGGTTTACCCCCACATATGGGGTATCAGCGTACTCAGGACAAATTGCACAATAACTTTTAGAGTCTTGTTACCCTTGGGAAAATAAAAATTGGGGTGAAAAGATCATTTTTGTGGAAAAAATATGATTTTTTAATTTTACGACTCTACGTTATAAACTTGTGTGAAGCACTTGGGGGTTCAAATTGCTCACCAAAGATCTAGATAAGTTCCTTAGGGGGTCTAGTTTCCCAAATGGGGTCACTTGTGGGGGGTTTCCACTGTTTAGGCACATCAGGGGCTCTCCAAATGCAACATGGCATACAATCTCAATTCCAGCCAATTTTGGTTGGAAAAAGTCAAATGGTGCTCTTTCCATTCCAAGCTCTGCCGTGCGCCCAAACAGTGGTTCCCCCCCACATATCGGGTATCTGTGTACTCAGGACAAATTGGACAACAACTTTTGTGGTCCAATTTCTCCTGTTACCCTTGGGAAAATAAAAAATTAGTGACTAAAAATAATTTTTGTGGGAAAAAATTAGGATTTTTTATTTTCATGCCCGGGCATTATAAACTTGTGTGAAGCACTTGGGGGTTCAAAGTGCTCACCAAAGCTCTAGATAAGTTCCATAGGGGGTCTAGTTTCCAAAATGTGGTCACTTGTGGGGAGTTTCTACTGTTTAGGCTCATCTGGGGCACTGCAAACGGAACATGACCCCCATCAACGTCTGCATTCCAAAACGTTACTACTTCCTTTCCAAGCCCTGCCGTGCGCCCAAACATTCCCCCCCCACATATTGGGTATCAGCATACTCAGGACAAATTGGACAACAACTTTTGGGGTCCAATTTCCCTGGGAAAAATCAAAAATTTGGGACTAAAAAATCATTTTTGTGGAAAATTGTTTCTTTTTTTTTTCACACCCAGGCATTATAAACTTTTGTGAAACACTTGGGGGTTCAAAGTGCTCACAACAGATCTAGATAAGTTCCTTAGGGGGTCTAGTTTCCAAAATGGTGTCACTTGTGGGGGGTTTCAACTGTTTAGGCGCATCAGGGGCTCTCCAAACGCGACATGGCATCCAATCTCAATTCCAGCCAATTTTAGTTTGAAAAAGTCAAACGGCGCTCCTTCCCTTACGAGCCCTGATGTGCGCACAGACAGTGGTTTTCTCCCACATATGGGGTATTGGCGTACTCAGGAGAAATTGCACAACAACTTTATCTGTCCATTTTCTTATTTTACCCTTGTGAAAATAAAAAAAAAGTTTGTAAAAGATAATTTTTGTGGCTAAAAAGTTAAATATTCATTTTTTCCTTCCACGTTGCTTCAGCTCCTGTGAAGCACCTGAAGGGTTAATAAACTTCTTGAATGTGGTTTTGAGTACCTTGAGGGGTGCAGTTTTTAGAATAGTGTCACTTTTGGGTATTTTCTGCTATATAGACCCCTCAAAGTGACTTCAAATATGAGGTGGTCCCTAAAAAAATGGCTTTGTAAATTTTGTTGTAAAAATGAGAAATCGCTGGTCAACTTTTAACCCTTATAATTTCCTAAGAAAAAAAATTTTGATTCCAAAATTGTGCTGATGTAAAGTAGACATGTGGGAAATGTTATTTCTTAACTGTTTTGTGTGACATATTTCTCTGTTTTAAGGGAATAAAAATTCAAAGTTTGAAAATTGCAAAATTTTCAAAATTTTCGCCATATTTGCATTTTTTTCAAAAATAAACGCAAGTTATATCGAAGAAATTTTACCAATAACGTGAAGTACAATATGTCACGAGAAAACATTCTCAGAATCGCGAAGATCCGTTGAAGCGTTCCAGAGTTATAACCTCATAAAGAGACAGTGGTCAGAATTGTAAAAATTGGCCCGGTCATTAACGTGCAAACCACCCTTGGGGGTGAAGGGGTTAATATCCTACATAGTTTGGTGTTATCAGAAAAGACTGACACTTTACTCTCAATCCCATGGCAAATATGCCATTGTAGTACCCAGTACATTGTAATGCCCGTATATTGTAGTGACCAGTATGTTGTAGTGCCTGAACATTGTAGTGCCCGTATATTGTAGTAACCAATACATTGTAGTGCCCGTGTGTGGCCCAGCTATGTCAGGCACACATAATCCAGGAAAATGCACAGGAAGGTAACCGCAAAAGCTTGATATCCATTCACTTCACTCACACTTTCAGACACACCCACTAGGGGTATAAGAGGAAGTGACACTTAGCAATCAGTGTTCAGTCTGTTTCCTGTCTTCGGACAGAGGAGTTCAGTGATTCAGTTTCCTGTCTTAGTACAGTGCAGTTCAGTGTCAGTCCAGTCTGGACTTGGAGGATACTGAGAGCTATTCAGTGAGCTCTAGAAGAAAGCTGACATTTCCATCAAAAGCTACAAGTGCTTATGCTAAGAGCGAGAGCAGGGCGAAGGGCACAGTGGAGAAGATAGATGCTAGTGCACCAGGTACCGGATTACCTGCACTAATTCACCGGACACCGGGGTCCGAAGCGTTGCTAGTGCTTCATGCTTAGTAACAAGATAACCGGAGGCTTTCTGGACTACAGGTCGCAGAAGGTAGCCCCAAGTGCTGATACGTAAACAGAGTCAGGGGGAACAAGGACTTTTAGCTAGGCCAAGCATAGAAGGACTTCGTTCTTGTCAACATCTGATAATCAGAGATATAGAAGGTTCTACCACAATGTCAGCCGGGCATTGCAGCTATTGAGAAAGCTGGAGATTGCAGAGTTAACTTCGCTTCATGCAAGTTTGGACTCAGATATATATGAAGTAAAGGAGGCCTCTAACCTGCTCAGCGGTTATCCCGAATGTGCATTCTCCACCCCGACCAGCTCCCCGGGACCTGCCTGAACCATCTACAAGTAAAAGTATGGAAAGAAGCTGCATTGTGTGTGACTGAATTCTTAACTACACCCTGCACCATCACCATAGACTTCCAGGGACCAGTCTCACCTGTGGGAGACTTACCACCCAGCTGCCCCATAACATCCCCTGTGAAGATCCTCATAGCAGCGCTGGTCCAATTGATCAGATACCACAGGTGGCGTCACGAACTACCTATCCTTATAATCCCCTGTAAATATCCCCCATTGCATGACCGCCAGGGCCACGGACCGAGTCCCGCTGCCAGTGACATCTCCCATAGAAATCAATGGGCTCGGCTCCGAGTACCCCATAGCCCTGGTATCCACAATTGTGGTGCGAGTCACCCGTACATTGTAGTGACCAGTATATTGTAGTGCCCATATATTGTAGTGACCAGTATATTGTAGTGACCCTACATTGTAGTGCCCCTACATTGTAGTGACCAGTATATTGTAGTGCCCCTACATTGTAGTGCCCATACATTGTAGTGACCAGTATATTGTAGTGAACAGTATATTGTAGTGCCCGTACATTGTAGTGCCCGTACATTGTAGTGACCAGTATATTGTAGTGCCCATACATTGTGCCCAGCTCGTGCTTCTGGAGACACTTGCCTTGTAAATAAGTGGGCTCTTCTAGCTACAGTAATCCCAAAGATGCGGACTCTAACTGCGATTTAGGCAAACTGTGGGCCTCAGGAGGAGGCAGCATTTGAATTTTGGAGAGCAGATTTCGCTGGTTTTTTTTTGGTGGGAGCCACATCACTTTTCCAGAGACTTTGTGCTACCAGTAATGTGGAAGCCCCCTATAATTCAGTTAACAGATGACAAACCTGAGTGGGGACTTTACATGCAGTGACAGTTTTAAAGCATGATGGACTTAACGAATCATGCTGTGGGAACTGACACCAGCTCATGACGCTCTATGTCCATCATTGGTTGAAAAGGGGTTAAATAAAAAAATCCAGTGAAAAGTACTCTATAATTATGTGGCACCCCGAGGGGTCCAGTAGCCACAGAGGTACTGCACACCATCCAGAGATGTGGTACCCCACTCTCAGGTAAGGAGGGAGCACCACTCAGGACTCTAACACCTGCACCCAACACTGACTATAGTAGCAGGGCACCCTGGACGTACCCTACGGGAGGATGGTTTTACCTCAGGCTGCATAGTAAAGGGTGTTGGGAGAGTGGGTGGAGAAAATAGAAGAAAGGGAGTGCAGCTTAGTGAGCGGGAACGAGACTGCAGAGTTAGAACAGGAGGGGAGCTCAAGCTGTGAGGAGCTTGTCCCCAGATGCAGAAAGATAGAAGTAAGCACGAGACAGAAAGAAGCTTTCGGAAGGACAGAAGAGGTCATAGGCGCACGGATAGTGAGCAGTCCATCCGTGGGGCCCGATCCAGTAGTGGAGTGACCAGGTCGCAGTGGGGGTACTGGCCCCCAAGCCTAGTGGAGGACTTCAAGACTCAGCTAGCAAGCCGGAGGCAGTGGCACTTGTAGGTGCTTCAGCCACAGCCACAGTTATCTTCGCTGAAAAGGCAGCCATATAGGAGCATGGGGACGCAGATAGGACGTCGCCTGACAGTGTCCATGGCTGCTGGCTCGGGACACTGACTGTGAGGTGCTGGACAGGAAGGGTGGAAAGTCAGCACAGTGAGACGGCCAGGAAAGGAACATATTGAAGGGAGTCCTGGAAAGCTGTATCCTGAACTACCTGGGAGTTTGCTGGACCCCTCACCTGGAGGACACGGCACCAAATGGGCATCTGTGCATGCAAAAACTGTGAGTAAAGCTTTGGAAACTGCACCTGACTGTCCTTTCAAGTTCTTCCAGCAACACCCACTCAGCAATGCTACATCCTTGCCAAATACTACATCATTACTATCTTGTACATACTACATCTGCCCTGTGACATAGCCCTGCCTGTGGAGGGCTGGACCAACTCTGCTGCATCAACAACTGTCCCAGTGGACTGGATCTGCAGTGTCGGCTAGCATCTTTATTGCCGAGTACCACAGGTGGCGTCACGAACACTTTATTATTATTATTATTTATTATTATACATTTATATAGCGCCATTTATTCCATGGCGCTTTACATTATTACAAAAACTCTTTATTTTTCCCTTTTTCATCGTCATCCCTTTTTTTTTATACATCATCCCCTTTTTTTCTTGGACCCACGGACCGGGTCACTGCTGCCGTGACACTGCCCCTTTAAGAAGCGGCCCGATACCGAGTATCCCCACTGCCCTGGTGGGTGCTCCAATTATAATATTTAAACATTAATTTTCAATAATATTTCTCCCAAATCCTCCAAGTAATGAAACTTCACTGGTTAAAAAAGAATGATGGTAGTAAGGGAATTTTACATTGGGCAGGTGTCAGGATTCTTGCCACTGCTAGGCAATTATTGGTCAACTAAAAAAAGGATATAAATCAAAAACTGATTAATACATTACAGAATAATTCATAATATTCTTTCACTACACAGTAGTATTAATATTTGTATTTTCTAGTAACTGCATAAAGAAAATAAAAATATGTTTTATACTATAAGCCACATACAGGACCATAGATGGACATGAAAACTATTCTAAATCTGGCAAATCATCAGATCAGAGTGTTAATCTGTGTTTCTTTAGTTATAATAATCTATAGCTACAGTGGGAAAATAGTATTGAAGCCAATTAGAAATGATTTTTGCTCTCTCGTCATTACTACTACAATCATGGCACTCAGCTCGGAGATTCCCTTTTACGGTTTTGCACTGTTAAATTCTTAATCTTATCTCTGTTCCGCATAATTTTCTCAGAAGAAACAGTTACATTAGTAAAAATATATATTGGATTATGTTATATATTGTATAAAGATCACTTCAAGTTACAATAGTTTACAGTACCAAAGGGCTGGGTCACAAATAGAAATAATGAGACCTCATAGCAGAAGTCCTAACTGCCCCCTATCCCACCGTTAAAACACACCACCAAAAAATGGCAGAGTAGGCGGGGACGCAGTTTGGGTTCACATAGTGTTTCTCCTACGGTCAATGGCTCTGTCAAGGTTTACATCCAAACACCTACAGAACGGGATTCATGGTCCCCATAGAGTATTATTCCACCCCAAAAAGCCCCCCCACGCAAAAAATATAATATGCTCACAGTGAATTTTCCCTCATTTGTCCACACAAGCATATTGATGGCCCCCTCATTGCCCCTGGCAAGGAATTATGCCCTGAACACAGTTGGATGCCGTTACAGTGACCCCCTACCACGGTATGGTGCCCCCACAGTTACCTATGACTGTCACGATGCCTCCGCTCAGTGAATGATTGCTATGCTGTTCTATGGGAACTGTCTTGCTGAGTTGCCTGTGTCTTGATTGACAGCTTGGCTGTTCAATACTGTGACTGGAAGGTGCGGGACATTCTGCAGGTGTTCAGTGTTCTGGTGATTGCCTAGCTACTTAACTGAGCTGTCTGCCCCTGAACCCTGCAGATGTATTTTGTGCTTCTTCGTGAGTGTTAGCCTGATTCTGTTGCTCTGAGTTCTGATCTTCTGCTGCCTGTCCCTTTGGACTGTGTTCTGACTATCCCTTTGTCTTGTTCTTCGGCTTTTGATCCCTTATCTTTTGTTATTGACCCTAGACTGTGACCTGTCTTACGCCTTCCTCTTTTCCCTTGGTTATCTACATACTCTTTTGGTATTGAACCTGGAATGTCTGACTCTTCTGCCTCACGGTCTATCCATGAGATGAGATCATCTCCCGAGATCTTGGTGCCGAGATCTCCATCTGGTGGCCATTTTCCTGGAGTCCACCGCACAGGAGGAAACCATGGAATTGTGAGGGGCTCTGGCCTTTCACAAAATGTTGGCAGAGCCCCCTGCAGCACCGGAGACACCCGTAGCACCACCGGGCACCCGCAGCAGCATCAGCCAGAAGCTCCAATACCCCTGTAGCACCGGCGACACCTGCAGCAGCGCTGGATACTTGCAGCAGCTCCAGACACCTGTGGCAGCACCAGATACCTGCAGTGGCGTGCTGCACATTGGAACACCCCCCCATCCCAGCCTGCAGCATCACCCCACTCCTGCCTCCTCTAGCAGCGACCGTGGAACCCCGCTTCACCGCAACCACCACCCCCGGTAAGCAATAAGACGCATGGATTATAAGAAGCACCATTTTATTTAAAAAAAAATTCCTAATTTTTTCCTCAAAATTTGGGGTGCGTTTTATAATCCGGAGAGTCTTATAATCCGAAAAATATGGTATGCATTTTTTGTCTGCTGATTTTCTGCATTTCATTAAAGTCTATGGGAAAACCCGCAAATAAAATACAATAAAGGCCCCTAGGCCTTTATTGTTAAAAAAGGCCAGGGGCATGAGATTTACAAACGGCAGAAGGAAAAACATGCAATGATCATCTGAAACGCGACAATCATCTGAAACACGTTTGCATAATTTTTTAATGGTTTTTAGAGGAGAAGTTGCGACTTACTTTCTCTATTTTTGCACTATTAAGTTTGGCTCTTAATAGAAGATTCTGATGCTGATCACTGTTCTTTGCTTCTGCCGACCTCTTGCCCATTACGAGTCTCCATGCATGGATCTTCTTCTGGGGGGCTGAATATCCATCAAGGATACAGACTCACACCTTCATAGTAAGTACCGTATATACTCACGTTTAAGCCGAGATTTTCAGCCCATTTTTTAAGGCTGAAAGTCCCCCTCTCGGCTTATACGCGAGTCATATACCGGGGGGTTGGCGGGGGAGGGGGAGCGGGGGTGTCAGATCATACTTACCCCTCCGCCGGCGCGTCTCTGCAGCCCCCCTGCTTCTCCCACGATCTCAGGCTCCTTCCTGCAGCAGTCACATGGTACCGCTCATTAAAGTCATGAATATGCACATATTCATGACTTTAATGAGTGGTACCACGTGACCGCTGTAGGAAGGAAGAGCTGTGGGAGAAGAACAGGGGCTGCAGAGACGCGCCGGCGGGGGGGTGAGTATATGCGATATTTACCTGTCCCCGTTCCACCGCTGCTCGCCGCTGTGTCCTCGCGTCCTCTAGCTGTGAATGTTTAGGCAGAGGGCACGATGACATAGTTAGTACGCCCGCGCCCTCTGCCTGAGCATTCACTGTTAGAGGACTCGGAAGATAGCGGCGCGCAGTGGTGGACCGGGTACAGGTAAATATCTCAGGTGCCGGGGCCCTGAGCGAGCGGTGACACCGGCACCTGTCCCCCATAGCGCCGGTGTCCCCGCCTGCTCAGGACACGGCACCTGGCCCCCAGCGACGAGAGGTGATTATGTCATTTTTTTTTTTAGTTGCAGCGGCAGCAGCAGCATAAGGGACCTATACTATGGGGCATAATCTATAGCGCATAGGGGGCATAATCTGTGGAACATATGGGGCATAATCTGTGGAGCATATGGGGCATAATCTGTGGAACCTATGGGGCATAATCTGTGGAGCATATGGGGCATAATCTGTGGAGCATATGGGGCATAATCTGTGGAACATATGGGGCATAATCTGTGGAGCATATGGGGCATAATCTGTGGAGCATATGGGGCATAATCTGTGGAGCATATGGGGCATAATCTATGGAGCATATGGGGCATAATCTATGGAGCATCTTATGGGGGCATAATCTATGGAGCAGCATATGGGGCATAATCTATGGAGCATCTTATGGGGCCATTATTAACCTTTGTGCAGCATTATATGGGGAGTATTTTGTATGGCGCATCTTATGGGGCCCATCATTAACTGTACGGAGCATTATATGGGGCTCCTGATTCAGTATGGATATTCAAAAACATTTAACCTACTGATGTCTCAATTAATTTTGCTTTTATCGGCATCTATTTTTATTTTTGTAATTTACCAGTAGCTGTTGCATTTTTCACCCTAGGCTTATACACGAGTCAATAAGTTTTCCCAGTTTTTTGTGGCAAAATTAGAGGGGCCGGCTTATACACGGGTCGGCTTATACATCAGTATATACGGTAGCTTTATTTTAAGCTTCCCTGTGCTTTCTTTAGGGTCTTTTTTGCCCTATTGTATGATTTTGCAAGTGTAGCCATATTCCTCACATCAGGCCATTCCTACAGGATATTTTACCTGTCATTTAATCAGACTGAAAAATGTGTGGCTATTTCACTTTGGTTATCTACTGAACGGACCCAGTTTTGTATTTGCTACTATATGACAGTGTATTTAATACTATAATAATGTGGTGTTGTGGCACTAAGCACTTTAAATCATTAGTCTTTTACTCTCCTGTTTTGTTAGCTAAGCAGTCTCTGTATTTTACCATGCATATTTTAAATTGATGAAATAAATATTATTTTTAGGATTACACTCTTTGAGCTTGCAGCACTTTATTTTTGTGTTAATAATTAAATACATGTACAGTAAGCTGCACACACACTGCACTAATTGTATTTGTCACAGACATCTATATATCTACCTATTCCATTTGTATTTACTGTATGTAATCCATCTCTTCTATCCTGTCGGCTCCTGCAGTGATTTTACAGAACACGGCACATGAATTGCCGGCATTTCTTCTATGTATCTATGTAATTGATACATGTATATATGTGTGTGTGTGTCACTGACATCTATATATCCATGTATCCTATGTGTATATATCTATTCTATTCTAACCTTTCAGTGTGATTTTACTGTACGCGGCATATGAATTGCCGGCTTTTGAAAGGATCTAGAGGTATGGTTCTACAGGAAGTTTGTTTTTTTTCTCTGGGGGGCACTCAACTTTATAAGCATGCTGTGAGACAGTGAGAATATGTGTGTTGAATGGGGTGTACATTTCACCTAGATACTTTGCTGACTGGTATAAGGGAAATGTATGGCTTTGTAAACCTAGTGGTAGAGAAAGGTCACTACACCTTACATTCAGTACACACTTGCAGCTCAGGCCTGAAACCACTCAGCTGTTAATTAGGAGACCAGAAGTAGGTGTCTGCGAACACAGACAGAGAGCTCGCTTAGTCTGGACAAGGAGTCCAGGCACAAGAAGGAGTCTCCAGGAGTATGAGCTGTCTCAGTCTGGGTGCTCGATGTACCCCGGACACAGGAGTAGTCTCTGTGAGAATCCATGCGGATAGCTGCTGAATAGGAGGGGAGCTCTCTCAAGTCTGGACGTTGAAGGTGCCTTCAGACACAAGGAGGAGACTCTGTGAAACTCCATGCTGGTAAATGCTGAACATATGTGTTGTTTTGGGGACAGGCTGTTAGAGTCTGGACCCGGATAGAGAGGGAAATCTGTCTAAGTGTAGTAAGTGGCTGGACAAGCCCAGGCTTTATGTTTATGATTTGGTTTTGATTATGTTCTGTTTGCTGTGGACTTTAATAAAACTGGTTGCGGCCAGTTTTTACCAGAACTGCTGTCTGTGAATGAACTGTTTCCGTGCCACTCCGTCTACCCGGACGGCGATCCCAGAGCTATATCCCCTGAAAAGCTTACAATTGGTGGAGAATGCGGGCAGCACAGTGGCTTAGAGACAGCAATAAAGGAGAGAAGTCTGTTGAAGCAGCAGCAGAGAAAAAAAAGTGTGTCAGCAAAAAACGTCTGATTGGAGCAGTCTTAAAGAGACAGTAGCCCTAATAGACTTTGCAAAGAAAAAAAAAAAAAAAAGTGTCTGCACAGCAAGGCTGAATTTTCTGTGGAAAAGACTGTGGAGTGTGTATGTCTTGAGTGAAGACTGCCGTTGTTGAGACAGAGAAGTCTGACAGCATGGATGACAGCATGGAGGTGCTGTTTGAACAAATGGCGCAAGTTAATGTGCAACATAAGACTTCCGTGGTTGAGACAGATAAGTCCGGCAGTATGGAGGAGCTCGTTGAGTACCTGGTCCAGGCCCAGCGGAGCATGCAGCAGAGCATGGAGCGGCAGCGCCTGCAGCACCAGCAGCGCATGCAGCAGGCCCAGCAGCAATTCCTGCAGCAGCAGCAGGAGAATAACCGGTTGTTTTTTGAGCAGGTTGCAGCACTACAAAAGACTTGCAGCGCATCATCCCAAAGTAATGTTGCAAAGTCACCTGCATTGTCCGCTGTAAAGAAGGCGGTAAGACGGTCTCTGAAAAAGATGACACCTCGTGACGATGTGGCGGTATATCTCACTAGGTTTGAGGGACTGGCAGAGAAGGAGAATCTGCCATTATCTGAATGGGCCATGATGGTCGCACCCTATCTGATTGGAGAACCCCAAAGGGCCTATGCTGACCTGAGCGAGCAGAACAGCCAAGACTATGCCAAGCTGAAAGCGGAGATTCTTACCCGGCTGGGTGTTACCGTGACAGCCCGTGCCAGGGGAGTTCATGACTGGAGATGCAGTTGGGAGTCTGCAGTCAGCAAACCTGATTATGGAGTTGAAAAGGTGATAGTGGACCGCTACACACAAGCACGTCCTCCTGAGGTACAGCCAGAGGTCGGACAAGGAGACCACCAGGACGCCAATCGTTTGGTCAGCCTGATGGAGAGGGCCTTCGCCACCAAAGACTGCCTCCGTGACCAGCCGTCTGAGAGGTCGTCACTTCAGAGTTCCTGGACGCCGAACTCTCCCGGTAAGAGCGTTCCAGCTGTTGGGGTCGTGTGGGTGGGAGAGTGTGATGGACAGTGTTGGAGATGTCGTGAAATTGCAGCCAACTGTCCAATAGAGGGGGAGCCTATGTGTTGTGATGTTGGCGGATCCCTCTCTCCCTGCGCAGAGCCTGTGTGTGTGTCCACCTCAGCCGAAGAGACTGGACCACAGGGGTCCCCGGTGGTTGTAAATGACTGCCCAGCACAGGCCCTCTTGGACTCAGAGAGTCCAGTGACTTCCGTATGGGACAGCCTGATTGATAGGGACTTTATCCCTGATAAACACCTGAGTGTGGTGTGCGTCCATGGAGACACCAAAGTCTACCCAGAGACTGTCGTGGACTTGATCCCCAAACGCGGGGAGGTTTCATGTGAAGTGGGGGTAGTGAAGAACCTGGTGCCCCCCGTCATATTGGGTAATGACTTTCCCCGGTCTAAGGATCTCTGGGGGAAAAATGTTTCTGATGGACAGTGTGATGAAGCTCCTATTGAGGGTGCGAAGTCCCGAGGGGCGGAACACAATGCTAGTGGGCCGTTAAACTTATGTGATAATGATGATGATGATAATGATAATGATGATGATGATCATGATAATGATGATGACCATGATAATGATGCTGATGCTGATAATGATAATGATGATGATCATGATAGTGATGATGATACTGATCATAATCATGATAATGATATTGATAATAATGATGACTGTGATAGTGCTGAAATTCCTTTGCAGGTGATGTTGGGAGACGAGGATGGTGGTTCTCGGGAACCGAGTGTCCCTGACTTACCTGTGTCCTGTGACAATTTTGAGAGTGAGCAGTGGCGAGACCCCTCTCTTAAAACGGCCCAGGAAAATATAAATGTTCTAAATGAGGTTTCCCAAGAGCCTGGCTCTGAGGAGAGGTTTCCTCATGTTGCCATAAACACTCACCTGTTGTATAGGGACACTGAAGTCCAGGGAGAGGTCGTGAGCCAGCTCCTAGTACCTGAGCTATATGGAAGTATAGTGCTGGGGTTGTCACATAGTCACATACTTGAGGGACCACCTGAGGGAAACCAGGGACCAGATGGTGAAGTTAATGTTGTGGATGACATGTTAACTAAGGTTCCAGATCAAGATGTGAATGAGAATGAATTGTATAACCCTGACAGTGAGCAGGATGTGAATGAAAATGAAGTGTATAACCCTGAAAGTGAGCAGGATGTGAATGAGAATGAATTGTATAACCCTGACAGTGAGCAGGATGTGAATGAAAATGAAGTGTATAACCCTGAAAGTGAGCCAGATGTGGCTGAGAAAAAGGGGTCAGACAGGGATAGTGGTAGTGATAGTGAATCATCTGATGACAATCAAGCAACCAGTGCAAATGAGGAAGGCATGGTAGCAGAGGAGGTTGAGAGTCCTGAGAGGAAGGCTGATGCTGACCTTGCAGTCGGACAGAAGATGTCATCTGAAGATGTTTTACAGTTGGCCGGTTCCCTGGCGAAGACTAAGGTGAAAGGAGGAGAGCTGAGCTTTAAAGGCAGGACTCTGAAACTGAACACAGCCCAAGTAGATGCTGTTGGAAATGTGAAGTTACCAAGGTATGGTGTGGATCTGTATCGTGCCAAGGACTCTGAGGGAGATGCTGCAGAGGTGGAAAAAGCCATAGAAGTGGTAGTCACCAAGCCAGATGCCTCATCAGAAGCTGAGGTCTCAAGTGAAGCTGTGAGGAACAAGACTGAAGATATGGGGACTGACTCTGTCCAGGAATCTGTTTCTGCCGAAGACAGCGGCGTGGACGGGTTGCAGTTCGGATCAGTAGCTGCAACTCGTGAAGCTCAGGCTGGAAGTTCGGCGCCCGGAGCCCCAGCGGTGTTCCCGAGTGACACCAAGGATCTGGATAAGTCACAAGATGAGATTTTGAGACATCAGGCTGGCGTTGGTGAGCTCAAGCGCACTTTCATGGAGTCTACATCGGAGCCACGTCCCAACAAATGGGAAAAGCGATGTGTCACTCCGTTGCCGCTGCAGACACACGGGAGCTCAGATGGGATGCAGAACGTGGTGGAAGAGAAGAATCCGGCGGGTTCTGAGTATACAGATGCAGCTATCAAGGAGAACTTGAAAGCCGGAATAAATGGAAATATTGGAGACCATAATGATGTGACTGAAGAGGTAGAATGTAAGACTGACGGTAGGGCTTCTGAGCATGTTCTACCAGAAGAGCCTGAAGAAGGGGCCAAAGACATAAAGGACGTCCAACAGGTACCAGATGAATTGATTACTTCTCAGAAAAAACTCCAAACTGTGATGAAGGAGTGTGATGAAAGCCATGAGCATCTTCGTGAGAAAGTCAATGAAGTAAAAGGAAGAATACAGGGAATCTCTTCGTTGCAAGAGCAAATGCTGCTCAATAAGTCTAAGGCTCTATATAAGAATGCTGTTGTCACGGTAGAACATTACAATTCAGCTGGAGACTTAGCGGATGAATTATGTGTACTGCAAAAGAAAAACGATCAGCTCCTTCTACAGTCCCAATCATTTGAACAGTGTAGCTTAAAATGGTCAGAGACCATGGCAGAGGAGCTTAAGGTCTGTGAAATAGACTTTATGAGTCAACCGATATTCAAGAAAATAGATGTGCTAAAGAGGGTTCAAGGGGAACTAGAGAAAAGTGAAAAACCCCCTATACCTTCTGTGATAGTTGGTGACACATGGTCAGTGCACCAAGGACAGGAGGTACGTGAGTTTCTGAGGAAGAGTCAGCAGAAGTGTTCTGATGTGCCGGGTCGTACTTCTCTGGCCAGGCACTATATCGAAACTGAGCCTGGCCCTAAGGTCAAGATGAAACCGTGCAGGATACCCGAGGCCCGCAGAGAGCATAGGCCTGGGAGGGTACAGGGTAGTGCGGATGCTTCAGATGAAGAGAAAGCTGATGTTGGCTATGGCTCAGGTGAAGATACAGATGACAGTAGTGAAGATGAAGCTGATGAAGGCCATGACTGGTCCAGAGTTCACTGTCTCTTTTGGATTGTTGACCAGCCCTCCGGTCTGGATGACCAGCCCTCTGGTCTGGAGAAGAGGGGGGGGAAATGTGAGACAGTGAGAATATGTGTGTTGAATGGGGTGTACATTTCACCTAGATACTTTGCTGACTGGTATAAGGGAAATGTATGGCTTTGTAAACCTAGTGGTAGAGAAAGGTCACTACACCTTACATTCAGTACACACTTGCAGCTCAGGCCTGAAACCACTCAGCTGTTAATTAGGAGACCAGAAGTAGGTGTCTGCGAACACAGACAGAGAGCTCGCTTAGTCTGGACAAGGAGTCCAGGCACAAGAAGGAGTCTCCAGGAGTATGAGCTGTCTCAGTCTGGGTGCTCGATGTACCCCGGACACAGGAGTAGTCTCTGTGAGAATCCATGCGGATAGCTGCTGAATAGGAGGGAAGCTCTCTCAAGTCTGGACGTTGAAGGTGCCTTCAGACACAAGGAGGAGACTCTGTGAAACTCCATGCTGGTAAATGCTGAACATATGTGTTGTTTTGGGGACAGGCTGTTAGAGTCTGGACCCGGATAGAGAGGGAAATCTGTCTAAGTGTAGTAAGTGGCTGGACAAGCCCAGGCTTTATGTTTATGATTTGGTTTTGATTATGTTCTGTTTGCTGTGGACTTTAATAAAACTGGTTGCGGCCAGTTTTTACCAGAACTGCTGTCTGTGAATGAACTGTTTCCGTGCCACTCCGTCTACCCGGACGGCGATCCCAGAGCTATATCCCCTGAAAAGCTTACAATGCACAAAGAGACACAAGTTAGCCCCAAAAGCGCACGTAAAAAACGCAACAAAACGGCAAACAAAAACGCACCAAAACATGCATTTTTGCCGCAGCTTTTTTCCTGCCAAGAAATCAGGTTTTGCTGCAGAAAAAAAATGCAGCAAAAACGACCAATGTGAACTTACCCCAACGCTTCCAGCCTCTGCTGCTTCACTGTAACTCACACTGTCAGATCAGTCAGTGAGGATTTAGGGCACTTTTACATGACGATATTTGACATCAGTATTTATTACCAGACGCCTGGAGAGGATCCAAAACACACAAGAGGTGACAGTGATTCCGTTATTATTTCTCTACTTGTTCCCTCTGGTACAAATACTGATGTAAATGACTGCCCCAAATTCTCACTGTGTGAATGAGGCGAGGAAGCTGCTGGTAATCCTGTAATATATTGTGAGTCCTTACTCCCACGATGAGTGCACACTCACAGGTGCTGAGGCCGGCAGATGTCCAGACATATGATCCTGTAAGGTTCTAGCAGGAACACGGGATGCAGTGACTAGCAGGAGGCAGAGAAAGAGTTAACGGGTTTTTTATAACAGGATATTATAACAGCAAATACTTCACGCAGGGAGAGAGAGTGAGGGAGTATGGGCAATATAGCGTATACAGTTATAGAAAGAGAGTATAAGTTCAAATAAAGGGTTAACTTATCAGTCTGTGCTTCCCGGACGGAGGAGGCTGGAAAATCCCACGATGGCGCCGTGACGCGAGAAGTCTCTGAACTGGTCCCGGAGAAAGGTGAAGCACTGTCTCTTGACGGCAGCGACGTATCCTGGCCTTCCTAGACGTAGTCTTGTGGTCCTGGAGAGAGGCACTGCTCGAGAGGGTGTCTATGGCACCATGGTTGGAGGACGAAGTCCTGGAGAGCAGGCCGAGGCAATGCTACCTGATACAGCGTGCACCGCTTGGTCAATACTGTGTCGTGTGCAGGCAAGTCAGCGGAACGGGCCGGTTTGTCCTATGAGCGTCAGCGGTGAGCGGAGTCGTTGTCTCTAAAGGTTTACAGTCTGCCTGCGTGTGGGCTGGAAGGCTGTAGCGTGGGCCTGCTTGCTGGTGTTGGCCTGTGGAGAGTGAGTCAACCTTCTCCTGCAGCTCACACTGTCTTCCCGCCAAAAGCCCCATCCTGGCGAGCTCCCTCCCTTTTATCTCAGACCCGCCTCCTACAGTCAGGTGCAAAGGTCTCTTCCAGTCAGAAAGTTCTTCCCCCGGCAACAATGGTGACAGCCCCGACAGTTCCGGCCCTGACACGAGAGAAATACCACTAGCCCGGTCCATCTTCCTACAGTCCAGTAATGCGTGATGGACCCGACCCCAAACATGAATCAGACATACACAAAATAACTGTATGGAGTATTGTAATTAGGTGTCAAACGTTCTCAACTTTATTTATATTCACATGACACCGAAAATAGCACAACCCCCAATTCACGGAGAGTCACCCCCCAGCACTCAGGAGAGTTAAACCCCCCTGTGGAGGAAACCTCTAGGGAACCATGGATAGAGGATCACCCTTCCTTTGGGCTTAGAAAGTTAGTGCCGATATATCAGATGGAACGGCAGAATTTTACAGTTTGTACATTTTACTAGAGAACGACATAACAAATATAGACTATAAATGTGATAAACCAGATGTGGGAGAGATCCGGCTGCGATATCTGCCACCACATGGCTGGCTAGACCCAATGTGGCTGATCTGATTCCCAGGTGGATGTACAGGATCATTTCTTCCTTACAGATCAAAGTCCAAGTCTTAAAAAGTTGAACACTTGATTTAAAGGATTGTTCATCATGGATGACCCTTAATAGGATAAATATCCCATCCCCCTCCCAATTTATCACCCATTAACATCATAGATCCGTCCATGAGCTCCCAAAGGAGAGCAGCTCTATGTAGAGAGTAACATAAGAGGATCCTGTTCTGGGGACCCCCTCTGTCGCCTTCCCATGCCCTGGGGGGTCTAAAGCAGACAATCCCTTTCCCTGCTAGAACCTCCAAATTACCCCAAGCTCGGCACATTACATTGGGTGGTCAAGCTCAACGTCCACAGGCGCATCAGAAATTACGCTGATCGTGGCAACCCGCCCATCTATTATGGAATCTTCTTTATGACACTTGTTTACAGGGACTATTACTGATGCCGGGCCCAAGTATTAACCCTTTCATCATTGGTCATTCGCATTCATTATAGAGGCAAATATCTACACTTATTACCAGCAGGCGCCTATCATTATGGCTTCCCTTAAGCACCATAAGAAATAAAGGTGAGAGGCAGAGCCACGGCCATAGTCCAGAGAGGCCGTACGGGGCCCCTGACCATCGAGGGAGGCCGCCATGACGGGGTGACGTGGGAGTATAGGGAGCCCTTAGGTCCCAGGCAGCATTAGGGGTTAACATAGAGACATGGGTGGTATTAAGGGGAGGTTAGTGCTTGCAGGTAGGAGGGGTCAGGGGAGGAGCATAGGGTTAACAGTCAAAGGGATCAGCCATATTATAACGGCAGCCATTACACGTGGATCCCTTCAACTGAAAAGAAGCTCTGTGGTACCTGATAACTATGGACGTTGAAGCCTTGCTGCAGAGACTGCGGGATGCGGCGGGCACTCAGGGCACAGCATGGCTGCAGCAATCTGTGAGTGGCCTGCTACATGGTGTGGTGACGGATGATGCCCAGGTCCCTTCTGACGGGCGCCGGCCGCGGAGGTCTAGGCCTCCGGCGCGCTTAAGCCCCGAGATCACCACCCGGGCCCAGCGCCGACGCAGGAGCCCCTCAAGGGACCCTCCGGCTCAGTGTGCAGGCAGCAGGTCCACGCTGACACGTGGCAGAGCTGGGAGGAATCCATCCTCACGGCGGGGCCTGCAGCAGGGGGAGGTGTCGGCCTCCCTCACGTCTGACTCATCGCCCAGGGTGTCAGGAGCTGGAGCGGCAGGCACAAGTGGAGTTTGTGGGCCTGCTCGGCACAGAGTGAGTGAAGCAAGGAGGCGGGGGCCTTATCAACAGGCCTCTCAGCGTGGGGGACGCAGCGGGTGGCAGTCGGCTGGCCTAGCAGGGAGCGCGCTGTCCAGCACACATCAGGACTCACATGAATCGAGCTCCACAAGCCTGCGGGAGCATTCTGCAGCGCAGGGGGGGCCGTCTGACTCCAGGGCTGGCAGTGCTGTGTCCACACTGCTAGAGTTACTGAGCGCTCATCAGCACGGGCAGCAGGACGCTGGCCTTGGTCCTGAAACTACATCTGCAGCAGCGTCGGCTCTGGGGCTCTCTGCACAGATGGCTGGCACTCCTCCTGCTATCAGTCATCTGTCTGTGGGACAGGGAGTCCTGGGAGCTATTGCTTCTTCTGAGGATCAGCGCAGAAGGAGATTAAATCAGGGTCACCTACAGCAGGATACAGGATCTTCGGCTGCCGGGTTCACAGCGCCTGGGCAGCTAGGTGAGAGCGATCATTTAATTTATCATAACCCTCCGTTAGCTTCGCAGGGGGTTAGGAGTCAGGATATGTTTTCTGGGGGAGTTAGCGGGGGTTTAGGGTTAATTTTGCATGGGCTCAGAGATTTAGCTATGTTATGGGGGAGCGGAGACGTGCAAGGTGGGCTATCGCCGTCCGCCGCCTGGATGGGAAGTGTTAGGGATGCTTTAGGGGTTGGAGTTTTATCAGGAGGGTTGGGGGACCTAGCAGGGTGTTTCCTCAGGACGGGATATTGGCGTCTGCAGAGGGAGCTACGGCGTCGTCGGGTGCTACTGGTCCATCAGCGGAGTTGGCATTGTCACCGGTAGCGGGGGGTAGTGATAAGGAGAAGGAGGATACAGTGCGGCTGGACGATTCAGCAAAGGGAGAGGTCTATGTTTGTTTCGAAGGGCCATTGGGAGCACACCTGAAGCAAGAGGTTAGGGAAAGGATCTGGAAAGGGAGTATATAGAGATATTTTCATTACTTCCCTTAGAACGTTTTAATTTAGATAGGTTGCGGAGGGAGGATAATAAGAGGGAAGACGAGGAAAAGAGGAGGTACCGGTTAATTCCCAGAACCTTCTCTAATTGGCTGCATACATTTGCCATTTTAGCTAGCGTAATTGGTGAGAAGGCCACGGAGAATTGTTCGGGACTTTTTTGTTATATGGATGCAATAGGTGAGGCATATCGGGTTTACGGGGGTTAGGGCTGGTTAAGGTATGACAAACAATTCCGTCAGCGTAAGGCAGTTCGACCAAGCATTCGGTGGGATCATAAAGATATAGCTCTTTGGATGAGGGTTATGGTTCCGTCCAGGATGGGCCAAGGTAGTCAGCCTTTTCTAGGGGGCACTGGGGGTCAAGGACAGTCGGGACACTCAGTGGTCATGCAAAAAGGACTGTGCTTTGCGTTCAATGAGGGGTTATGCAAGTTCGGGGCGAAATGCAAGTTTAAACACGAGTGTTCAGCTTGTGGAGGCGCACATGGAGCATCAAAATGTTTTAGAGGGGGCAGACAGAAGGGAGGCGACGGCGTTGAAAAAAGGAGTGACGCCAGTTCAACTGGACGCGATGGAGGGATTTCTAAGTAGATATCCTGATACAGCGGCAGCTACTTTATTAAGAGAGGGTTTTAGAGATGGTTTCAAGATTCCGTCAGTCGAATCAATGGTTTGTTTTTCCAAAAAGAATTTAAAATCAGCATTGCAGTTCCCGGACGTCGTCACTGATAAGTTAAAGAAAGAGGTTTCCCTGGGTAGAATGGCGGGCCCATTTCCTTTGCCCCCCATCAGTAATTTGAGGGTTTCCCCTCTGGGTGTGGTCCCGAAAGAAGAGCCCAATAAGTTCAGGCTGATCCATCACTTGTCCTTCCCAAAAGGATCTTCGGTAAATGACGGCATTGATCCACAACTGTGCTCGGTGCTTTATACGTCATTTGACGCAGCCATGGATTGGGTGCGATTATGTGGACGAGGAGCATGGTTGGCTAAGACTGACATAGAAGCCGCATTTCGACTACTGCCAGTACACCCTGACAGCCTGCACTTATTGGGTTGTTTTTGGGATGGAGGATTTTTTGTCGACCGGTGTCTTCCTATGGGCTGTTCTCTTTCTTGTGCTTAGTTTGAAACGTTCAGCATGTTTTTGGAGTGGGCTGTGAAACAAGTGTCCGGTCTGGGGTCATGCATTCATTACCTCGATGACTTCTTGTTTGTCGGTCCGGCTCAGAGTTCTAATTGCTCATTGTTACTTCATACAATGGAGAGTTTGGCAAAAAGGTTTGGGGTGCCCCTAGCAGCTGAGAAAACGGTGGGGCCAGTGACTACATTGAGTTTTCTAGGAATTGAAATAGATACTTTGGCAATGGAGTGTAGATTGCCTGATGAGAAGGTGATCGCATTGCGGGAGGAGGTGTTGAGAGCCCGAAGTTCGAAGAAAATATCTTTACGTGATTTGCAATCGTTACTGGGCAAGCTAAATTTTGCATGCAGAATTATGCCTATGGGCAGGGCTTTTTGTCGAAGGTTGTCACTGGCAACAGTGGGAGTGAGATCCCCAGTACATTTTATTAGGTTGAAGAAAGAATTGCGTGAAGATTTGGCGGTTTGGGCAAAATTTTTGGAAATCTACAATGGAAAATCTATCTGGATCCAGCCAGTAGTGAACGCGGATACTTTGGGGTTATACTGGACGACGATGGAAGGTCGTGGTTTTTGCTTGTTTTTCCATGGTAGTTGGTTAGTGGTGGATTGGCCTTCTTCTTGGAAAGAACAGGACCTGCTATCAAACCGGGTTTTGACTCATCTGTTTCCTATTGTAGTGGCACTGTCCTTGTGGGGTGGGAGGGTAAAAAATAGGAAAATTCGCTTTCCTTGCGTGCTGGAAGGAGTGGTAACTGCGGTGAATTCATTGTCATCGGCATCCCCTGCGGTTGTGAAAATGTTACAACGTTTGGTCATGTTGGGATTAAATCTTAACCTATGGGTTGTGGCAGAGGTCAGATCAGTGGTGTTTAATCCTGTCATTGTTGCTCTTTCCAATTTACAGTGGGAACGTTTCCGGGAGCTGGCAGGCATGGAGTGTCCAATGGAGTTGTGGAATCTTCCTTGCGTGCAGTAGGGCATTTGTTTTCGAAGTCCTTGTCAAGCAGGTCATGGAGGCAGTACGGGCAGGCCTGGAGTATTTGGGAAGGTTGGAGGGTTTCGTTGGGAGAAGGGATGGAGGATGAGAGCAGATTGTTGTTGCTGGTTGGACATTGTAGGGAATCGGGTTGGTCAGTGTCGAAACTGAACAAGTTGTTAGCGGGTCTTGCTTTTGGTTTCAAGGTTAGAGGTCTCAGTGATGTGACAAAGTCCTTTTTAGTGCTTCAAGCAGTGAAGGGCTGGAGGAAGGGTTGGAGAGCGTTGGATATGAGACGCCCAGTTTCATATGAAGTGTTATTAGTTCTGGGGAATCAATTGCCAGTAGTATGTTCGTCACATTGGGAGATAGATCTATTTAAGGCAGCTTTTGCATTGGCTTTCTTTGGGGCATTTCGTTTGGGGGAGCTGGTTAGCCCATCCAAGTTAAAGAAAGGGGGTTTGCTGAGGGAAGATTTGGATGTTTATAGTGATAGAGTGGTGGTGTTTATTCGGTCATCCAAAACAGATGTGGAAGGAAAGGGTTGTAGAGTGGTGCTATTTGGGGTTACAGGGTCACCTGTGTGCCCGGTGGTTTGCGTAAGTGAATTTATGAGGCGGGGGGGTGCGTTGCATAACCCATTTTTGTCACATGAGGACGGTTCCTTTTTATCACGTTTCCAGTTCTTGGCGGTATTTAGGCGTTGTCTGGAGTTAGGGGGCATTTCGGCAAAGGACTATAGTGGACACTCTTTTAGGATCGGAGCTGCCACAGAGGCGGCCAGGAGGGGTTTAGGAGAGGAGGTAGTGAAAAGGATTGGGCGGTGGGAATCAACAAGGTTTAGGTCATATATCCGCCCGAATTTAATTTAAGAATGTGGTCTGTTTATTTTGGAACCCTGGCTTAAAAGATTGTTTTGTTGTTTTGTTTCAGACGGCGGTCAGCGGCTTATTTGGATAATGGGACACTCTTTCGTGTTTTGGGCCGCGATACGGGCAGCGGTTCGTCCGGATGGGCGTCAGCTGGGCATCCCGCGGGAGTCGGCGATTCTGCGTTGGATCGGTAAACGCGGGATGGTCTGGAGTCAATTTTTACCAGAATTTCACCGTTTTGTGCGTTTGGACAGGGCTCCTGATGTGATGGTTTTACATCTAGGTGGGAACGATTTGGCCAAAAGGCCCTGCGGGGAATTGATCAGGGACATCAAGTTCGATTTCCTGAGGCTTTGGGCGATGTTTCCCAAGCTTTTAGCAGTGTGGTCAGATATTATTCCCAGGAAGGTCTGGCGGGGGGCTCGCTCTGTTGAAGGGGTTAATAGAGCCCGAATTAAGGTAAATAGGGCCGTGTCTCTTTTTATGGCGAGAAATGGTGCGGTTGTGGTGCACCATAGGGAGCTGGAGTCGGGAATGGGGGAATTTTGGAGAACTGATGGGGTTCATCTCAATGCTGTCGGCACCGATATGTGGTGCCTGGCCATCCAGGAAGGGATTGAAACAGGTCTGAGAGTTTGGAGGGACATAAATGTTTAAGGGAGTCAGAACATTTATGTGAGTGGCGTGGGGGGAGGTCCTCGAAGTTGGTGGAATTGGGGAATGGTGGATTGGAGGGGGGGATCTCAAGGGGTCCTGGACTCCCCCTGTGTGATTTCAAGTGGCTGGGACAATTATTCCCGCGGTTTTGAAAAAATTAAGGGGCTTGTTAAGAGGTTTCATTTGGCCGGGATTGGTTACTATTGGCCTCCGAGCTGGTGCAGAGCGGCTGGGGGTAAAACCTATCCTGGAGGCCAAGGTGGACGTTGCGCATTTGCAGTGGATATATTTCGGGGCTTCGAGGACCACCCCTCCCGGGAGGATATTGTTTAAAAAATTATTTTGTTTGTAAGCTATGTTTAATAAAAGGCTGCTGTGGCCATTAAATCCAGTTGGGGTCTTGTGTTTTCTTTTAAAAAAGAAGATTTATGGGGAAAAGTTAATCTGTGAACAAGGAGTAGGGGAAGTTGGGTTTTTGGTTATAAAGGCTCACACGAATCACGGGTACCCCTTACGTCAAGAGAGGCCGTACGGGGCCCCTGGCCATCGAGGGAGGCCGCCATGACGGGGTGACATGGGAGTATAGGGAGCCCTTAGGTCCCAGGCAGCATTAGGGGTTAACATAGAGACATGGGTGGTATTAAGGGGAGGTTAGTGCTTGCAGGTAGGAGGGGTCAGGGGAGGAGCATAGGGTTAACAGTCAAAGGGATCAGCCATATTATAACGGCAGCCATTACACGTGGATCCCTTCAACTGAAAAGAAGCTCCCACCCACCCTCCCTTTTATAGTTTTAGTAATAGGACTCAAAATTCTATTCCAGTAATGCATATTTGTCACGGCAGTGGGGTGTGGGGGGAGGTCCTCGAAGTTGGTGGAATTGGGGAATGGTGGATTGGAGGGGGGGGGGATCTCAAGGGGTCCTGGACTCCCCCTGTGTGATTTCAAGTGGCTGGGACAATTATTCCCGCGGTTTTGAAAAAATTAAGGGGCTTGTTAAGAGGTTTCATTTGGCCGGGATTGGTTACTATTGGCCTCCGAGCTGGTGCAGAGCGGCTGGGGGTAAAACCTATCCTGGAGGCCAAGGTGGACGTTGCGCATTTGCAGTGGATATATTTCGGGGCTTCGAGGACCACCCCTCCCGGGAGGATATTGTTTAAAAAATTATTTTGTTTGTAAGCTATGTTTAATAAAAGGCTGCTGTGGCCATTAAATCCAGTTGGGGTCTTGTGTTTTCTTTTAAAAAAGAAGATTTATGGGGAAAAGTTAATCTGTGAACAAGGTGTAGGGGAAGTTGGGTTTTTGGTTATAAAGGCTCACACGAATCACGGGTACCCCTTACGTCATGGCTGAGGCTAGTGGTTTTGGCGTGCCCTGGCTCCCAATCACATGTAAATACTGTCCCTTCTGTAGCATACCTTCCATATAACCCTCTGCACCGTCAGGGTCCCATTGGGCTTGCTGAAGCTCTGCTGCTTGCGTTCTGGGACATAAAGAGACAGAGTACATTGCAAACTTAAAACACAGAACTTTACTCTTTCCTTGTCGCAGCACATCCTTGTCAGTAACAACATCAGCATACGGTTCCACACAGTTCACATTAATAACTTCTGCACTCTTCTCTACATCCTTCAGTACATTGCGGTAACTCAGCATCCTCCCTGACCAGACTCACTGTGCTTGGGGGTACCCTCGTACGTTTCGCCCCGGTTACGAGGGCATCAGCCCATGCAATGACCTGCCACATGATGAGCGACCTATGTCCCTGTACTGATATGGGACCTCCTCAAAAAGCTTCTGCTAGCAATTGCGGTAGCACTGCTGCTTCTGCTGCACCTCTGTCCATACGGACTCTGAATGGCTGGGTAGGTCGCTTGAACGTTGCGGAGCTGACCGCCCTACATGGGCCCTAGGCCCTAACTGACTGCAAACAGGTAGACTTCTACACTTAACCACGGTCAGCCCCTCTTAAGTTAGCTATTTACAGTACTATCTTACGTGGACTAACATGCCCCATCTAGTGTCCAAATAAGTGTACTACACCTACCCCCATATCTACACATCATCACAATATACAACACATCATCACAATATACACATATAGCAGCAACATCAGATAAACATATGTACATAGAGGCATATACATTACAAATATATGACAAAACGGAAGAAACATTATTTACACATACAGCAGCAAGACTTATACTACACTTTAAGGGGGTAGAGGCATGGCACTCCCTTACATACACATTACAGATTAAATGTGCGATTGTTTCAGGAGGGTTGTGCGCTTTTTAGATGCAAAGATTGTATTTATAACTAGGACTTTACAAAGAAAAAAATTAAGAGGAAATTACTTTACAATAATTTTATAGGCAACTGCATTTCAAGCATTTCCCTAAGGTACAATCTACATAGTTACATAGTTATACAAGGTTGAAAAAAGACTGAGGACCACAAAGTTCAAATTATCTTCAAAGTTATACATTTTCTATTACTAAATTATTTATAACTCACAATGTCATGTTTTGTTAAAAAAATATCCAGCCCTTTTTTAAATGCTGTTATAGTGTCTGCCATTACTACCTCTTGTGGTCAGCATTCCAGTCTGACTGCTCTAACTGACAAGAACTCTTTCCTATTTAGCTGCCAGAACTGACTTTCCTCCACGTGTAACAAGTGTTCCATTGTCCTTTGCAAGGTACTGGAAAGTGATAAATCATGTGCCAATACTATGAATTGACCACATATGTATTAATACATAAAAATGAGATCTAGTAATAATGTAATAATCTAGTTTCTGCCTTTAAACTGACCCTAAATTTCATTTTTTTAAAGATGTGGAGTCCAAATTGGGTCCCATATACAAGATGTGGCCTTACAAGGGATTTATAGAGGGGTAATAATACTTTTGGATCACAGGATTTTATCTCTCCTTTTATCCACCCTAAAATCTTATTTGCTTTTGCAGCTGCTTACTGACATTGAGTGCTGCTGCTCAGCTTACTTGTAACCAGAATACCCAAGTCCTTCTCCTGTTCTGTAATCTCTAATATATTACCATCTAATGTATATCCAGCAGTATGATTACTCCCGTTGCAGTGCATTAGGCCTCTTTCACACATCCGGCGGGCGCCTTGCGGCGCCCCCGGCATTTTCCCGCAGCGCCGCATCTGAAAATCTGATGCGCCGCATGCGGCTTTTTTCGCATTGACATGCATTAGCGACGGATGGCGCCGCATGTCAATGCGTTGCATGCGGTTTTGTCCGGATGCGGCGTAAATGTACATTGCGGCGGCCGGACAAAACGCTGCATGTAACGTTTTTTTTTTTTTTGCCGGATGATTTCTTATCTCTCCAAGAATCAGAAATCATCCGGCAAAAAACCGCATTTTGGGCGCCGGAAGTGTGAAAGCTTTTCACATGCGGCGCTGCGGTAAAATGCCGGGGGCGCCGCCAGGCGCCCGCCGGATGTGTGAAAGAGGCCTTACTCTACATTTATTAACATTAAACTTCATCTGCCATGTGTTTGCCCTTGCAGGAATCTTTTCCAGATACTTTTGTAATATTATACTTAGTGATGGGCAAACGTGCTCGAATTACGTCTTATCCGAGCACGTTTGAGTGTTACCTAAGTATCTTGGGCGTGCTCATATATTATGCTTGCATCCCTGCAGCTACATGATTTGCGGCTGTTAGACAGCCTGAATACATGTGGGGATTCCCTATCAAACAGGCAATCCTATTGCTACCACTAAGCAGGAGTGGTTTTTTATCCAAGCTGAGGATTTGCTGGCTAGTTCAACGTGGGTGATCTGGATTACTCTTTCTTATTTATTGCCTTGATCCATTCCTTTTAGATTCATAACTGCAGAGTTAAAACAATTTTTACTTAAAGGGAATCTGTCAACATTTTTTGGCTCTTTCATCTGAGAGCAGCATAATGTAGGAAAATAGAGCCTGAATCCAATGATGTATCACTTAGATTACGGGGTGCAGTCGTTCTGACACAATCCAGTTTTTAGATTTAGCAACGCAGCAGAGCAGAGAAAGCTAACCCTGCCCACACCACAGATAACCCCGCCCACACCAGGCTCCCATGCACAGAGCTATAGACAGTGAGGTGCTAATCAAAGAAGGGGGCGGAGTTGGACCAGGGCTCACAAGACCAGCATAGACATCAGCACACAGCCAGATATGTGACACATCATTGAGTTCAGTGTTTTAACCCTTACCTCATGGTGTCTTCAGATTACATCGCAAAAACCTGCTGACAGATTCCCTTTAATGCTGACATCTGTGCCGCTTACTGCAGTGGGGCACAGGGCAGCAAATATTAAGGAGATGATAATTACCTTCATAGAGGGATTATGATCATCCATAAATTGCTTTCATAGGTTTGATCTCCAGGATTAGGAGGGATTTTGGGTGTAAACATAATAAACAATGAGTAAAACATCAAAGCAACAGAAAAAGGGTCTGTGACCCAAACTGGCTGATAGACCTGTTCTTAGACTTTTTGTAACCATTCTTTTAGAAAAGATGGAGTCTAATGACCTCTAAAATGAGCTCACCGAGTCCAAACAGTGAGGAGAGAAGACCATAATGGCCCAAGGACAGAAAAAGCAAGATCTCTAAAGTAGGGCTCTGTTCACATGTCCAGTGTCATCAGTTAGAACGGATCCAGCAGTAATCTGTTAACAAAAAAGTGGTGCAGACTGACTGTTTTGTACGGCTAAAAAAACCTGATTTCAAATGGATCTGTTTTTTTAACAATGGAATCCATGGAAAACTGACTAAACAGTCCGGCCCCTGCGCACCGAAATCCCATTAGCAGAAAACTTCACATGGTGATTAAAGAAGAACAACAAAGTGGATTTCTTCACCAAATATAACGATGTAATCAGTATTACAGCGCCATTATAGCCAGGTCTTTACTTGATGACAGGTTCCCTTTAAGATGCATTCATAGTAGCTGACCACAGCCATTAAAGGGGTTTTTCACCCTAAGGCCGGAGTCACACACAACATATAAAAATACGGACCGTATTTTATGGTCATAATACGCAGAAATGTTCCCTGAACAAGGTTCTGTATGTCATCCGTTGTCAAGGTGTGGCTGCGTATTTTGCGCATGTAAGCATCCGTATGTCATCCGTTTTGCATCCGTATGGCGAGAGTTTCCCGCCGGCTTGCAAAACCGACATATAATGGATCCCAATGACAGATTTTAAAACACAAAAGAATAGATATATACACATAGATTACATGTATATATATCTATAATATAACGCTGGGAGCGTCACACTGTCTGAAGCCTTGATAGACGCGACGCGCGACGCGCCTGCGAAGTCTGGACAGAGTAACATACCCGGGGATGAGGAGGGTGGCCCAGGAGATTGCGGTCTGCGTAATCACTGAACGCATACCGCGGTCTCCGGCACAACACCTTTCCGATCCTGTGTTGCCGCTGGGTCTTGCTGAGAAGTTAGGAGAGGGCGGGTTGTGGCGCCGGAATCGGCGCATGCCCAGTCCGTGCTTTCCGGTGCCATTTTGTAGAATACATACTGCAGTGCGTCTTCATGAAAATGGCGCACAGGCACCGATTTCGC
Organism: Oophaga sylvatica; assembly: GCA_033576555.1. NCBI lineage: Eukaryota > Metazoa > Chordata > Amphibia > Anura > Dendrobatidae > Oophaga > Oophaga sylvatica. Next base: position 141,518,186 of record JARQOD010000007.1, on the reverse strand, counting down.
AGGCACAATCCAGCCCTCTCCTGACATCACGGCACAACAACTTACCGATCAGGTAATACCAGAATTGGAGGGTGAGGGGACCATGCATACTAGGATTGGGGGGTGAGGAGACCATGCATACCAGGATTGGGGGGGTGAGGGGCCATGCATACCAGGATTGAGGGGAGAGGAAACAATGCATACCAGGATTGGACAGGTGGTGGCTACCATGCATACTAGGATTGGAGGGTGAGAGGACCATGCATACCAGGATTGGGGAGGTGAGGAGACCATGTATACCAGGATTGGGGGATGAGGGGACCATGCATACAAGGATTTGGGGGTGAGAGGACCATGCATTCCAGGACTGAGGGAGAGGGAACCATGCGTACCAGGATTAGGGGGTGAGGGGAACATGCATACCAGGATTGGGGGTGAGGGGACCATGCATATCAGGATAGGGGGTTGAGAGGACCAAGCATACCAGGAGAGGGGGGTGAGGGGACCATGCATACCAGTAAAGGGGGTGAGAGAACCATGCATTCCAGTATAGTGATGAGGGAGTACCATGCATTCCAGGATTGGGGGGTGAGGGGACCATACATACCAGGATTGGGGGTTAGGGGACCATGCATATCAGGATTGGGGTTGAGGGGACCATGCATGCCAGGACTGGGGGGAGAGGAGACAATGCATACCAGGATTTTAGGGGTGATAGCTACCATGCATACCAGGATTGGAGGGTGAGAGGACCATGCATACAAGGATTTGGGGGTGAGAGGACCATGCATTCCAGGATTGAGGGGAGAGGGGACCATGCATACCAGGATTAGGGGGTGAAGGGACCATGCATACCATGATTGGGGTGAGGGGACCATGCATACCAGGATTGGGGGGTGAGGGGACCATGCATACCAGAATTGAGGGGTGAGGGGACCATGCATACAATGATAGGAATGAGGGAGTACCATGCATACCAGGATTGGGGGGTGAGGGGACCATGCATACCAGGATCGGGGGGTGAGAGGACAATGCATACCAGAATTGGAGGGTGAGGGAGCCATGCATACCAAGATTGGGGGATGAGGGGTACCATGCATACCAGGATAGGGAGGTGAGGGATACCATGCATACCAGGATTGGGGATGAGGGGACCTTGCATATCAGAATTGGTGGCTGAGGGAGTACCATACATCCTACGATAGGGATGAGGGGGACCATGAATACCAGGATTGAGATGTGAGGGGACCATGCATACCAGGATAGGGTGTGAGGGGACCATGTATACCAGGATGGGGGTGAGCGGACCTTGCATACCAGGATTGGGGGGTGAGGAGAACATGCATACCAGGATTGGGGGGGAGAGGAGACAATGCATACCAGGATTGGAGGGGTGATGGCTACCATGCATACCAGGATTGGAGGGTGAGAGGACCATGCATACCAGGATTTGGGGGTGAGAGGACCATGCATTCCAGGATTGGGGGGAGAGGGGACCATGCATACCATTATTGGGGGTGAGGGGACCATGCATACCAGGATTGGGGGGTGAGGGGACCATGCATACCAGAATTGAGGGGTGAGGGGACCATGCATACAATGATAGGGATGAGGGAGTACCATGCATACCAGGATTGGGGGTGAGGGGACCATGCATACCAGAATTGAGGGGTGAGGGGACCATGCATACAATGATAGGGATGAGGGAGTACCATGCATACCAGAATTGAGGGGTGAAGGGACCATGCATACCATGATTGGGGGTGAGGGGACCATGCATACCAGGATTGGGGGGTGAGGGGACCATGCATACCAGAATTGAGGGGTGAGGGGACCATGCATACAATGATAGGGATGAGGGAGTACCATGCATACCAGGATTGGGGGCTGAGGGGACCATGCATACCATGATAGGGATGAGGGGGTACCATGCATACCAGGATTGGGGGGTGAGGAGACCATCCATACCAGTATAGTGATGAGGGAGTACCATGCATACCAGGATTGGGGGGTGAGGGGACCATACATACCAGGATTGGGGGTTAAGGGACCATGCATACCATGATTGGGGGTGAGGGGACCATGCATATCAGTATAGGGGGTTGAGAGGACCAAGCATACCAGGAAAGAGGGGTGAGAGGACCATGCATACCAGGATTGGGGGGTGAGGGGACCATGTATACCAGTATTGGGAAGTGAGGGGACCATGCATACCAGAATTGAGGGATGAGGGGACCATGCATACCATGATAGGGATGAGGGAGTACCATGCATACCTGGATTGGGTGGTGAGGGAACCATGCATACCAGGAATAGGGGATGAGGGGACCATGCATACCAGGATTGGGGGGTGAGGGGACCATGCATACCATGATAGGGATGAGGGGGTACCATGCATACCAGGATTGGGGGGTGAGACCATCCATACCAGTATAGTGATGAGGGAGTACCATGCATACTAGGATTGGGGGGTGAGGGGACCATGCATACCAGGATTGGGGGGTGAGGGGACCATGCATACCAGGATTGGAGGTGAGGGGACTGTTAGGGCTGGCAGAATGCACAAAATAAATATAAATAATAAGTGCGTTCGCAGCCCGGGGTCCACCATGCAGGCAGAGCCTGCTGCTAGTAGAATGGCGGTACGGTGAACTCTGTTACTTCACAGAGTCGCAACCACAGACACTGTGGCACTATATTGCGGTATAAGCGACTCTGTTACACCACAGTGTCGCTAAGGTAGAGACGCTGAGATATGGACTGTGTCAGGAATGCACAGACAACTGCTGTGCGGACAGCAGTCCGTAGTAACGCAATCAGCAACGCTATCAGACAATCTCCTCACCGGAGAAGCCGGTATTCTAGGGGCTTATTTTAGCCGAGCCCTAGCACATGCGTGCAAGATCACACTGGCGCAAAGCACATAATGTAATTGATACTAGCGCATGGCAGCACGACCATGCCACCCTTTTATAGTAGCAACTACAGGGCCTGCCAGATAAGGACCAATAGGAAACTGTTCCAGAACACCAGTAGTTTCAGGACCTTCCTGGCGGACCAATAGGAGCTACTGCAGTACCTGAGCATGTGACCCCTGATCTCCAAAGAGAGATCTCACCCTGGGCATACTCAGAAAGGGAAAACAAGGACATTGTCCTAAAGACGTCTGCTCGCCGCTAACCAGTACTGGCCACAATAGCAGAGCCTGGAGAGGCAGCAGTAATCCTCTGCACACTGTTAGACTGGGCGAGACGCTGTGACCGACGTCTAAGCTGAGCAGAGTCCACTGCAGCCGGAGACGGATGGGAGACCGCAGCAGGAATGGCTCGAGATTCCCCTTGTGCAGAAGCGGGAACTCGATCCTTAACAGGGGACCATGCATATCAGGATAGGGGGTTGAGAGGACCAAGCATACCAGAAAAGAGGGGTGAGAGGACCATGCATACCAGTATAGGGGGGTGAGAGGACCATGCATACCAGGAGAGGGGGTGAGGGGACCATGCATACCAGGATTGGGGGGTGAGGGGACCATGCATACCAGAATTGAGGGGTGAGGGGACCATGCATACAATGATAGGGATGAGGGAGTACCATGCATACCAGGATTGGGGGGTGAGGGGACCATTCATACCAGTATAGTGATGAGGGAGTACCATGCATACCAGGATTGGGGGGTGAGGGGACCATGCATACCAGGATTGGGGGGTGAGGGGACCATGCATACCAGGATTAGGGGGTGAAGGGACCATGCATACCATGATTGGGGGGTGAGGGGACCATCCATACCAGTATAGTGATGAGGGAGTACCATGCATACCAGGAATAGGGGGTGAGGGGACCATCCATACCAGTATAGTGATGAGGGAGTACCATGCATACCAGGATTGGAGGGTGAGGGGACCATACATACCAGGATTGGTGGTTAGGGGACCATGCATACCAGGATTGGGGGTGAGGGGACCATGCATATCAGGATAGAGGGTTGAGAGGACCAAGCATAACAGGAAAGGGGGATGAGAGGACAATGCATACCAGGATGGGGGGTGAGAGGACAATGCATACCAGAATTGGAGGGTGAAGGGGCCATGCATACCAGGATTGGGGGATGAGGGGTACCATGCATGCCAGAATAGGGGGGTGAGGGTACCATGCATACCAGGATTGGGGATGAGGGGACCTTGCATACCAGAATTAGGAGGTAAGGGGTGCCATGTATGCCAGGATTGGGGATGAGGGGACCATGCATACCAGAATTGGTGGCTGAGGGAGTACAATACATCCTACGATAGGGATGAGGGGGGACCATGAATACCAGGATTGAGGAGTGAGGGGACCATGCATACCAGGATAGGGGGGTGAGAGGGCAATGCATACCAGAATTGGAGGGTGAGGGGACCATGCATACCAGGATTGGGGGGTGAGGGCACCTTGCATACCAGGATTGGGGGTGAGGAGAACATGCATATGAGGTTTGGGGGGGTGGGGGGCCATGCATACCAGGATTGGGGGAGAGGAGACAAAGCATACCAGGATTAGAGGGGTGATGGCTACCATGCATACCTGGATTGGAGGGTGAAAGGACCATGCATACCAGGATTGGGGGGGTGAGGAGACCATGCATACCAGGATTGGGGAGTGAGGGGACAATGCATACCAGGATTTGCAGGTGAGAGGACCATGCATTCCAGGATGGGGGGAGATGGGACCATGCATACCAGGATTAGGGGGTAAGGGGACCATGCATACCAGGATTGGGGGGGTTAACCGGACCTTGCATGCCAGGATTGGGGGGTGAGGAGAACATGCATATGAGGATTGGGGGGTGAGGGTACCATGCATACCAGGATTGGGGATGAGGGGACCTTGCATACCAGAATTAGGAGGTAAGGGGTGCCATGTATGCCAGGATTGGGGAGGAGGGGACCATGCATACCAGAATTGGTGGCTGAGGGAGTACAATACATCCTACGATAGGGATGAGGGGGGACCATGAATACCAGGATTGAGGAGTGAGGGGACCATGCATACCAGGATAGGGGGGTGAGAGGGCAATGCATACCAGAATTGGAGGGTGAGGGGACCATGCATACCAGGATTGGGGGGTGAGGGCACCTTGCATACCAGGATTGGGGGTGAGGAGAACATGCATATGAGGTTTGGGGGGGTGGGGGGCCATGCATACCAGGATTGGGGGAGAGTAGACAATGCATACCAGGATTAGAGGGGTGATGGCTACCATGCATACCTGGATTGGAGGGTGAAAGGACCATGCATACCAGGATTGGGGGGGTGAGGAGACCATGCATACCAGGATTGGGGAGTGAGGGGACAATGCATACCAGGATTTGCAGGATGGGGGGAGATGGGACCATGCATACCAGGATAAGGGGGTAAGGGGACCATGCATACCAGGATTGGGGGGGTTAACCGGACCTTGCATGCCAGGATTGGGGGGTGAGGAGAACATGCATATGAGGATTGGGGGGGTGAGGGGCCATGCATACCAGGATTGGGGGGAGAGGAGACAATGCATACCAGGATTGGAGGGGTGATGGCTACCATGCATACCAGGAATGGAGGGTGAGAGGAACACGCTTACCAGGATTGGGGGGGTGAGGAGACCATTGTCACGCTGTCTAATGATATGAATACAATGTCAGTAAACTATTTATACAGGAACCACACTCTATACAACATATAGTTTAGCAACATCTGAATGTAAGTATAAAATAGATTTACCTGACACAATCTCTGCAGAACTTAGGGTTAATCTTGAGGACTTGATGTGCAGAAACGATATAGTTGAACTCAGAGTTAATCTTGAGGACTTGATGAGCTGTAACAGGAAAGAGGAGGACCGGGGTCTAACCTGACCCTACACTGGGGTCCTAACTAATCCCTTACCTTGGAGGTACTGATAATGGTTCAGAGGTCCAAGTCTCCAGCCTAACCCTGTCTCCTGTCAGACCCTGAACCCTGTAATCAGTCCTAAGAAGGATCCTGATTACCACCAAAGGGATATGGGCTGATCTCAGCTAAATACACAGATTAGACATATAAGACAGACAGGATAGCACTCACTTGCATACACACTCAAACACCGAAGGAACATAAATGGTCTGGGAAATAAACTCTAAGTAAGTTGAGCTTAAAACAGCTAAGGAGCTCTCAACTTAAGTCTATACAGATTCATTCCTATCTGTGGTCTGCATGAAGGATTTCACTGGCAACTCCCAAAGCAGACAACCAGGAATTTAAAGGAAACCAATCAACAAATAATCAATTGCAGCCGGGAGAAACTGCACCCAGTCCCAGCACCGAGCACAGACAGAATTAACTCCCTAGCTGCCAAACACAAAGAAACAGCAACTCAGCTGTGAGAAGTCAAAATGTGCAACCGCGACGATCTTCGTGGCAATGCACACATGACAGTACCCCCCCTTCTACGAGGGGCCTCCGGACCCTCAGGGCCAGGCCTGCCCGGGTAAGTTCTGTGGAAGGTCCGAACCAAACAATCTGGGTTAACATCAGACGCAGGGACCCACGTCCTCTCCTCCGGACCATACCCCTTCCAATGCACCAAGTACTGAAGGGACCGGCGATTCAGACGAGAGTCAATGATTTTTGATACTTGAAATTCCAAGTTACCATTGACCAACACTGGAGGAGGAGGTAGAGGTGACGGTATGACTGGTGCCACATACCTTTTAAGTAATGACTTGTGGAACACATTATGAATTTTAAACGTAGAAGGGAGTTCCAGACGAAATGCCACAGGATTAATTATGGAACTGATCCTGTACGGCCCGATGAATCTGGGACCCAGTTTCCAGGAGGGCACTTTAAGTTTTATATTCCTGGTAGACAACCATACCAGATCATTCACATTCAGATCTGGACCAGAAACTCTCCTCCTATCAGCCATACGTTTGTAACGGTTCCCCATATTACTCAAATTATTCAATACACCTCGCCACACAGAAGCAAGTGACGACGAGAAACGCTCCTTCTCAGGAACCCCAGAAGGACCCCCCCCATTGAAAGTACAAAACTGGGGATGAAAACCATATGCCCCAAAAAATGGGGACTTACCAGTGGACTCGCTCCGCCTGTTGTTAAGAGCGAACTCTGCCAGAGGCAAGAAAGAAGACCAGTCCTCCTGGTTCTCCGATACAAAACACCGGAGATATGTCTCTAAACTCTGATTCAGACGCTCTGTCTGACCATTGGTCTGTGGATGAAAAGCCGAGGAAAACGACAATTGCATCCCCCGACGTAAACAAAATGCCCTCCAAAATTTGGACACAAACTGAGACCCCCTATCTGACACCACATCAGAAGGCAACCCATGAAGTCTCACGATCTCCCTAATGAACACCTGCGCCAGAGTTTTAGCATTAGGGAGTGCCGGAAGAGCAACGAAATGTGCCATCTTACTGAACCTGTCAACAACCACCAGTATGACAGTATTCCCAGACGACGGAGGAAGGTCCGTAATGAAGTCCATAGATAAATGAGTCCATGGACGCTCCGGAAGTTTCAAGGGTAAAAGGGTCCCAGACGGACGGGTATGAGGAGTTTTAGAGCGAGCACAAACCCCACAGGACGCGACAAAAGTTATAACATCTTTATTAGCGTTAGGCTACCAAAATCGGCGGGAAAGGAGATCTAAAGTAGCCTTACTCCCTGGATGTCCTGCTAAAGCAGAATTATGATGTGCCTCAATAACCTTTTGTCTCAACTGATTCGGGACAAACAGTCTCCCTGGAGGTCCTGCAGGGGCGTCCCCCTGAGCCTCTAACACCTCCTCCTCAAGCTCAGAACATACAGCCGACACTACCACCCCTCCTGAAGGATAGGAATCGGGTCGTCCGTTTTCCCGGCCCCTGGGAAACTGCGAGACAAGGCATCAGCCTTTACATTCTTAGACCCCGGACGATAAGTGACGACAAAATTAAACCTGGTAAAAAACAACGACCATCGAGCTTGTCTGGAATTCAGACGCTTAGGGATTCTAAATACAGCAGGTTCTTGTGATCAGTAATAACGGTGACCGGGTGGACTGCCCCCTCCAAAAAGTGACGCCATTCTTCAAAAGCCAATTTAATGGCCAAAAGTTCCCTATTGCCGATATCATAATTCCTTTCGGCGGACGACAATTTCTTAGAAAAGAAAGCGCACGGATGCCATTTACCAGGGGACGGACCCTGGGACAATATAGCACCCACCCCTACGTCAGACGCGTCCACCTCCACAATGAACGGCTGAGATACATCTGGTTGGATGAGAACGGGTGCCGAAGCAAAACATCTTTTTAAAGAGGAAAAGGCTTGGCAAGCTTTGTCCGACCACTTAGAAAAATCCGTCCCTTTTCTCGTCATGTCAGTGAGAGGTTTGACGACAGACGAGAAATTACAAATAAATTTCCGGTAGTAATTAGCAAACCCCAAAAAACGCTGCAGAGCCTTAAGATCCCCTGGCTGATCCCATTCAAGCACTGCTCTCACCTTTTCAGGGTCCATCCGGAAACCGGAGGCTGACACCAAAAAACCCAAAAACTGAAGTTCCTGTACGGCAAAAACACACTTCTCCAGTTTGGCGTATAGTTTATTGTCTCGCAAGATCTGCAACACCTGTCTCACATGCTCCTGGTGAGACACAAGATCTGGCGAGTAAATTAAAATGTCATCCAAATATACGACCACAAACACCCCCACAAGGTGACAAAAAATGTCATTAACAAAATGTTGGAATACTGCTGGAGCAGTAGTCAGACCAAAAGGCATGACCAGGTTTTCATAATGTCCCTCCGGCGTGTTAAACGCCGTTTTCCACTCATCCCCCTCTTTTATCCTAATCAGATTATACACCCCCCTGAGATCCAATTTAGAGAACCATTTGGCGCCAACAATTTGATTGAAGAGATCAGGAATAAGAGGGAGTGGATACGGATCTCGAACAGTAATCCGATTAAGTTCGCGGAAATCCAAGCAAGGGCGTAGGCCTCCATCTTTTTTCTTCACAAAGAAGAACCCCGCGGCCACAGGGGAAGATGAAGGTCTAATATGCCCTTTGGCCAGACTTTCAGAAATATAATCTTTCATAGCCTGTCTTTCAGGACCAGAAAGATTATACAACCTAGCTTTAGGCAACTTAGCATCAGGAAATAGATTAATAGAGCAGTCATACACGCGATGAGGAGGCAACTCCCGACACCCCTCCTCAGAGAAAACATCCCCAAAATCCTCCAAAAAAGGAGGCAATGTACTAGGCACGACCGCACTGATGACTGTGTTCATGCAGTTGCTTTTGCAAAACTCACCCCATTGGCTTATCTCTCTGGACTGCCAATTAATCACAGGGTTATGTTTAACCAGCCAAGGAAGTCCCAACACAATGGGAGTAGGTAGACCCTCCAACACATAACAAGATAATTGTTCCCTATGTATTGCCCCTACCCGAAGGTCAATGTTATGAACCTCATGAACAAAGCTACCTTGGCCAAGAGGCCTGGCGTCAATGGAGAAAATAGGGATCGGTTTGACCAATACTCTCAGATGCATACCTTGAGCCTGAGCAAACTGAGCGTCAACCAGATTAGCCCCAGAACCACTATCCAGAAGAACAGACAATCTCTTCACTCTAGTACCAACCACCACCTCCACTGGTACAAGGAACTGAGAAGAACCGGCGGATGAAATACATACTCCCAGGTTGTCGTCCACCACACAACCTGGGATTAGCAGTTTTCCGGCGACTTTTTACTTAACAAGACACAGGATGGACATTCTCCAACAAAATGTCCCTCTTTCCCGCAGAAAAAACACCTTCTAGTCCTGCGGCGTGCCGCCAATCCCCTACTACGAAAAGATGTCCCTCCCAACTGCATAGGCTCATCCGAACAGACAAGGGGAACCTCAACATAAGGGACTTTAGTAGTAGGTGGAGAAACAACAGGGAGTGGAGTTACCTCACCCCTCTCCCGAAGCCGTCTATCAGTATGGATAGCTAGGGCCATAGCAGCCTCCAGAGAAGGAGGAGACTCATACTGAGCCAAAACGTCTTTTAATTTGTCAGAAAGCCCATGACAAAACTGGCTCCTAAGAGCTGGGTCATTCCACTGAGTATCCGTGGCCCATCTACGAAACTCAGAAGCAAATTCCTCCGCCGGACGATCTCCCTGCTGTAACTTACGTAATTTGGTCTCAGCAAGAGAGACCCGATCTGGGTCATCATATACCAATCCCAGAGCAGTAAAAAATTGATCTACAGACTGTAGAGCCGGGGATCCCGGAGGAAGGGAAAATGCCCAGGATTGAGGGTCCCCTTGAAGAAGTGAGATAACAATTCCCACTCTCTGCTCATCACTCCCTGATGATCGCGGCCGAAGTCGAAAATACAATTTACATGCCTCCCGGAAGGTAAAAAATTTGTCTCGCCCACCAGTGAACCTATCTGGAAGAGCTACTTTAGGTTCAACTCTGGTTTGCTCCAGGGGAGACAAAACTTTGGACTTAATGTCCGTCAGCTCCATGGATAATCCCTGCAACTGCAGAGCCAGCTGAGCTACCGGATCCATGGTAACTAGAGATAATTTTTTATGGCCAGTGAAAATGTCACGCTGTCTAATGATATGAATACAATGTCAGTAAACTATTTATACAGGAACCACACTCTATACAACATATAGTTTAGCAACATCTGAATGTAAGTATAAAATAGATTTACCTGACACAATCTCTGCAGAACTTAGGGTTAATCTTGAGGACTTGATGTGCAGAAACGATATAGTTGAACTCAGAGTTAATCTTGAGGACTTGATGAGCTGTAACAGGAAAGAGGAGGACCGGGGTCTAACCTGACCCTACACTGGGGTCCTAACTAATCCCTTACCTTGGAGGTACTGATAATGGTTCAGAGGTCCAAGTCTCCAGCCTAACCCTGTCTCCTGTCAGACCCTGAACCCTGTAATCAGTCCTAAGAAGGATCCTGATTACCACCAAAGGGATATGGGCTGATCTCAGCTAAATACACAGATTAGACATATAAGACAGACAGGATAGCACTCACTTGCATACACACTCAAACACCGAAGGAACATAAATGGTCTGGGAAATAAACTCTAAGTAAGTTGAGCTTAAAACAGCTAAGGAGCTCTCAACTTAAGTCTATACAGATTCATTCCTATCTGTGGTCTGCATGAAGGATTTCACTGGCAACTCCCAAAGCAGACAACCAGGAATTTAAAGGAAACCAATCAACAAATAATCAATTGCAGCCGGGAGAAACTGCACCCAGTCCCAGCACCGAGCACAGACAGAATTAACTCCCTAGCTGCCAAACACAAAGAAACAGCAACTCAGCTGTGAGAAGTCAAAATGTGCAACCGCGACGATCTTCGTGGCAATGCACACATGACAACCATGCATACCAGGATTGGGGGTGAGGGGACAATGCATACCAGGATTTGCGGGTGAGAGGATCATGCATTCCAGGTTTGGGGGGAGATTGGACCATGCATACCAGGATTAGGGGGTGAGGGGACCATGCATACCATGATTGGTGGTGAGGGGACCATGCATACCAAGATTGGGGGGTAAGGGGACCATGCGTACCAGAATTGAGAGGTGGAGGACCATGCATACCATGATAGGGATGAGGGAGTACCATGCATACCAGGATTGGGGGGTGAGGGGACCATGCATACCAGGAATAGGGGGTGAGGGGATCATGCATACCAGGATTGGGAGTGAGGGGACCATGCATACCATGATAGGGATGAGGGGGTACCATGCATACCAGGATTGGGGAGTGAGGAGACCATCCATACCAGTATAGTGATGAGGGAGTACCATGCATACCAGGATTGGGGGGTGAGGGTACCATACATACCAGGATTGGGGGTTAGGGGACCATGCATATCAGGATAGGGGGTTAAGAGGACCAAGCATACCAGGAATAGGGGATGACAGACCATGCATACCAGGATTGGGGGGTGAGCGGACCATGTATACCATGATAGGGATGAGGGAGTACCATGCATACCTGGATTGGGTGGTGAGGGAACCATGCATACCAGGAATAGGGGGTGAGGGGACCATGCATACCAGGATTGGGGGGTGAGGGGACCATGCATACCATGATAGGGATGAGGGGGTACCATGCATACCTGGATTGGGGGGTGAGACCATCCATACCAGTATAGTGATGAGGGAGTACCATGCATACCAGGATTGGGGGGTGAGGGGACCATACATACCAGGATTGGGGGTTAGGTGACCATGCATACCAGGATTGGGGGTGAGGGGACTGTTAGGGCTGGCAGAATGCACAAAATAAATATAAATAATAAGTGCGTTCGCAGCCCGGGTCCACCATGCAGGCAGAGCCTGCTGCTAGTAGAATGGCGGTACAGCGAACTCTGTTACTTCACAGAGTCGCAACCACAGACACTGTGGCACTATATTGCGGTATAAGCGACTCTGTTACACCACAGTGTCGCTAAGGTAGAGACGCTGAGATATGGACTGTGTCAGGAATGCACAGACAACTGCTGTGCGGACAGCAGTCCATAGTAACGCAATCAGCAACGCAATCAGACAATCTCCTCACCGGAGAAGCCGGTATTCTAGGGGCTTATTTCAGCCGAGCCCTAAACACGTGCATACAATCTCCTCACCGGAGGTGCCGGTATTCTAGGGGCTTATTTCAGCCGAGCCCTAGCACATGCGTGCAAGATCACACTGGCGCAAAGCACATAATGTAATTGATACTAGCGCATGGCAGCACGACCATGTCACCCTTTTATAGTAGCAACTACAGGGCCTGCCAGATAAGGACCAATAGGAAACTGTTCCAGAACACCAGTAGTTTCAGGACCTTCCTGGCGGACCAATAGGAGCTACTGCAGTACCTGAGCATGTGACCCCTGATCTCCAAAGAGAGATCTCACCCTGGGCATACTCAGAAAGGGAAAACAAGGACATTGTCCTAAAGACGTCTGCTCGCCGCTAACCAGTACTGGCTACAATAGCAGAGCCTGGAGAGGCAGCAGTAATCCTCTGCACACTGTTAGACTGGGCGAGACGCTGTGACCGACGTCTAAGCTGAGCAGAGTCCACTGCAGCCAGAGACGGATGGGAGACCGCAGCAGGAATGGCTTGAGATTCCCCTTGTGCAGAAGCGGGAACTCGATCCTTAACAGGGGACCATGCATATCAGGATAGGGGGTTGAGAGGACCAAGCATACCAGAAAAGGGGGGTGAGAGGACCATGCATACCAGTATAGGGGGGTGAGAGGACCATGCATACCAGGAGAGGGGGGGAGGGGACCATGCATACCAGGGTAGGGGGGTGAGAGGACAATGCATACCAGAATTGAGGGGTGAGGGGACCATGCATACCATGATAGGGATGAGGGAGTACCATGCATACCAGGATTGGGGAGTGAGGGGACCATGCATACCAGGAATAGGGGGTGAAGGGACCATGCATACCAGGATTGGGGGGTGAGGGGACCATGCATACCATGATAGGGATGAGGGGGACCATGCATACCAGGATTGGGGGGTGAGGAGACCATCCATACCAGTATAGTGATGAGGGAGTACCATGCATACCAGGATTGGGGGTGAGGGGACCATACATACCAGGATTGGGGGTTAGGGACCATGCATACCAGGATTGGGGGTGAGGGGACCATGCATATCAGGATAGGGGGTTGAGAGGACCAAGCATACCAGGAAAGGGGGGTGAGAGGACCATGCATACCAGTATAGGGGGGTGAGAGGACCATGCATACCAGGAGAGGGGGGTGAGGGGACCATGCATACCAGTAAAGGGGGGTGAGAGAACCATGCATACCAGGATAGGGGGGTGAGGGGACCATGCATATCAGGATTGGGGGTGAGGGGACCATGCATGCCAGGACTGGGGGGAGAGGAGACAATGCATACCAGGATTTAAGGGGTGATGGCTACCATGCATACCAGGATTGGAGGGTGAGAGGACCGTGCATACCAGGATTTGGGGGTGAGAGGACCATGCATTCCAGGATTGGGGGGAGAGGGGACCATGCATACCAGGATTAGGGGGTGAAGGGACCATGCATACCATGATTGGGGTGAGGGGACCATGCATACCAGGATTGGGGGGTGATGGGACCATGCATACCAGAATTGAGGGGTGAGGGGACCATGCATGCAATGATAGGGATGAGGGAGTACCATGCATACCAGGATTGGGGGGTGAGGGGACCATTCATACCAGTATAGTGATGAGGGAGTACCATGCATACCAGGATTGGGGGGTGAGGGGACCATGCATACCAGGATTAGGGGGTGAAGGGACCATGCATACCATGATTGGGGGTGAGGGGACCGTGCATACCAGGATTGGGGGTGAGGGGACCATCCATATCAGTATAGTGATGAGGGAGTACCATGCATACCAGGAATAGGGGGTGAGGGGACCATCCATATCAGTATAGTGATGAGGGAGTACCATGCATACCAGGATTGGGGGGTGAGGGGACCATGCATACCAGGATTGGTGGTTAGGGGACCATGCATACCAGGATTGGGGTGAGGGGACCATGCATATCAGGATAGAGGGTTGAAAGGACCAAGCATACCAGGAAAGGGGGGTGAGAGGACAATGCATACCAGGATGGGGGGTGAGAGGACAATGCATACCAGAATTGGAGGGTGAAGGGGCCATGCATACCAGGATTGGGGGATGAGGGGTACCATGCATGCCAGAATAGGGGGGTGAGGGTACCATGCATACCAGGATTGGGGATGAGGGGACCTTGCATACCAGAATTAGGAGGTAAGGGGTGCCATGTATGCCAGGATTGGGGATGAGGGGACCATGCATACCAGAATTGGTGGCTGAGGAGATACAATACATCCTACGATAGGGATGAGGGGGGACCATGAATACCAGGATTGAGGAGTGAGGGGACCATGCATACCAGGATAGGGGGGTGAGAGGGCAATGCATACCAGAATTGGAGGGTGAGGGGACCATGCATACCAGGATTGGGGGGTGAGGGCACCTTGCATACCAGGATTGGGGGTGAGGAGAACATGCATATGAGGTTTGGGGGGGTGGGGGGCCATGCATACCAGGATTGGGGGAGAGGAGACAAAGCATACCAGGATTAGAGGGGTGATGGCTACCATGCATACCTGGATTGGAGGGTGAAAGGACCATGCATACCAGGATTGGGGGGGTGAGGAGACCATGCATACCAGGATTGGGGAGTGAGGGGACAATGCATACCAGGATTTGCAGGTGAGAGGACCATGCATTCCAGGATGGGGGGAGATGGGACCATGCATACCAGGATTAGGGGGTAAGGGGACCATGCATACCAGGATTGGGGGGGTTAACCGGACCTTGCATGCCAGGATTGGGGGGTGAGGAGAACATGCATATGAGGATTGGGGGGTGAGGGTACCATGCATACCAGGATTGGGGATGAGGGGACCTTGCATACCAGAATTAGGAGGTAAGGGGTGCCATGTATGCCAGGATTGGGGAGGAGGGGACCATGCATACCAGAATTGGTGGCTGAGGGAGTACCATACATCCTACGATAGGGATGAGGGGGGACCATGAATACCAGGATTGAGGAGTGAGGGGACCATGCATACCAGGATAGGGGGGTGAGAGGGCAATGCATACCAGAATTGGAGGGTGAGGGGACAATGCATACCAGAATTGGAGGGTGAAGGGGCCATGCATACCAGGATTGGGGGATGAGGGGTACCATGCATACCAGAATAGAGGGGTGAGGGTACCATGCATACCAGGATTGGGGATGAGGGGACCTTGCATACCAGAATTAGGAGGTAAGAGGTGCCATGTATGCCAGGATTGGGGATGAGGGGACCATGCATACCAGAATTGGTGGCTGAGGGAGTACCATACATCCTACGATAGGGATGAGGGGGGACCATGAATACCAGGATTGAGGAGTGAGGGGACCATGCATACCAGGATAGGGGGGTGAGAGGGCAATGCATACCAGAATTGGAGGGTGAGGGGACCATGCATACCAGGATTGGGGGGTGAGGGCACCTTGCATACCAGGATTGGGGGTGAGGAGAACATGCATATGAGGATTGGGGGGGTGGGGGGCCATGCATACCAGGATTAGGGGGAGAGGAGACAATGCATACCAGGATTAGAGGGGTGATGGCTACCATGCATACCTGGATTGGAGGGTGAAAGGACCATGCATACCAGGATTGGGGGGGATGAGGAGACCATGCATACCAGGATTGGGGGGTGAGGGGACAATGCATACCAGGATTTGCAGGTGAGAGGACCATGCATTCCAGGATGGGGGGAGATGGGACCATGCATACCAGGATTAGGGGGTAAGGGGACCATGCATACCAGGATTGGGGAGGTTAACCGGACCTTGCATGCCAGGATTGGGGGGTGAGGAGAACATGCATATGAGGATTGGGGGGGTGAGGGGCCATGCATACCAGGATTGGGGGGAGAGGAGACAATGCATACCAGGATTGGAGGGGTGATGGCTACCATGCATACCAGGAATGGAGGGTGAGAGGACCACGCATACCAGGATTGGGGGGGTGAGGGGACAATGCATACCAGGATTTGCGGGTGAGAGGACCATGCATTCCAGGTTTGGGGGGAGATTGGACCATGCATACCAGGATTAGGGGGTGAGGGGACCGTGCATACCATGATTGGTGGTGAGGGGACCATGCATACCAAGATTGGAGGGTAAGGGGACCATGCGTACCAGAATTGAGAGGTGAGGGGACCATGCATACCATGATAGGGATGAGGGAGTACCATGCATACCAGGATTGGGGGGTGAGGGGACCATGCATACCAGGAATAGGGGGTGAGGGGATCATGCATACCAGGATTGGGGGTGAGGGGACCATGTATACCATGATAGGGATGAGGGGGTACCATGCATACCAGGATTGGGGGGTGAGGAGACCATCCATACCAGTATAGTGATGAGGGAGTACCATGCATACCAGGATTGGGGGGTGAGGGTACCATACATACCAGGATTGGGGGTTAGGGGACCATGCATATCAGGATAGGGGGTTAAGAGGACCAAGCATACCAGGAATAGGGGGTGACGGACCATGCATATCAGGATTGGGGGTGAGCGGACCATGCATACCATGATAGTGATGAGGGGGTCCCATGCATACCAGGATTGGGGGGTGAGGAGACCATACATACCAGGGTTGGAGGTTAGGGTACCATGCATATCAGAATAGGGGGGTGAGAGGACCATGCATACCAGTATAGGGGGTGAGAGGACCATGTATACCAGGAGAGGGGGGTGAGGGGACCATGCATACCAGTATAGGGGGGTGAGAGGACCATGCATACCAGGATAGGGGGGTGAGAGGACAATTCATACCAGGATTTGGGATGAGGGGACCTTGCATACCAGAATTAGGGGTAAAGGGTGCCATGTATGCCAGGATTGGGGAGGAGGGGACCATGCAAACCAGAATTGGCGGGTGAGGGAGTACCATACATCCTACAATAGGGATGAGGGGGGACCATGAATACCAGGTTTGGGGGGTGAGGGGACCGTGCATACCAGGATTGGGGGGTGAGGGGACCATGCATTCCAGGATTGGGGGGTGAGGGGACCATGCATTCCAGGATTGGGGGGTGAGTGGACCATGCATTCCAGGATTTGGGGGCGAGGGGACCATGCATACCAAGATTGGGGGGTGAGGGGACCATGCATACCAGGATTGGGGGGTGAGGGGACCATGCATACCATGAAAGGTATGAGGGGGTGCCATGCATACCTGGATTGGGGGATGAGGGAACCATGCATACCAGGAGAGGGGGGTGAGGGGACCATGCATACCAGTATAGGGGGGGTGAGAGGACCATGCATACCAGGATAGGGGGGTGAGAGGACAATGCATACCAGAATTGGAGGGTGAGGGGGCCATGCATACCAGGATTGGGGGATGAAGGGTACCATGCATACCAGGATAGGGGGGTGAGGGGTACCATGCATACCAGGATTTGGGATGAGGGGACCTTGCATACCAGAATTAGGAGGTAAAGGGTGCCATGTATGCCAGGATTGGGGCTGAGGGGACCATGCATACCAGAATTGGCGGGTGAGGGAGCACCATACATCCTACGATAGGGATGAGAGGGGACCATGAATACCAGGTTTGGGTGGTGAGGGGACCGTGCATACCAGGATTGGGGGGTGAGGGGACCATGCATTCCAGGATTGGGGGGTGAGTGGACCATGCATTCCAGGATTGGGGGGCGAGGGGACCATGAATACGAAGATTGGGGGGTGAGGGGACCATGCATACCAGGATTGGGGGGTGAGGGGACCATGCATACCATGAAAGGTATGAGGGGGTGCCATGCATACCTGGATTGGGGGATGAGGGAACCATGATGAATACCAGGATATGAATGAGGGGGTACCATGCATACCAGGATTGGGTGGTGAGGGGACCATACATACCAGGATAGGGATGAGGGTTCCATACATTCCAGGATTTGGGGGTACGGAGACCATGCATACCAGGATGAGGAATGGGGTGCCATGCATACCAGGATTGGGTGGGGGGTGAGGGGACCATACATACCAGAATAGGGATGAGGGGGCCATACATTCCAGGATTGGGGGGTGAGGGGACCATGCATACCAGGATGAGGAGTGGGGTGCCATGCATACCAGGATTGGGGGGGATCATGCATACCAGAATAGGGATGAGGGGGCCATGCATACCATTATAGCAATAAGGGGGCCATGCATAGCAGGAAAGGAATGAGGGGTACCATGCAAATCAGGATAGGGATGAGGGGTGCCATGCATACCACGATAGGAGGGGCAGCATATACCAGGATGGGAGACCATATACCAATAAAAATGCTTGCCACCTGGGCATAGAGCGGGTTCATAGCTAGTATATATATACAGTACAGACCAAAAGTTTGGACACACCTTCTCATTCAAAGATTCTTCTGTATTTTCATGACTATGAAAATTGTAGAATCACACTGAAGGCATCAAAACTATGAATTAACACATGTGGAATTATACATTACACTTTACAAAAAAGTGTGAAACAACTGAAAATATGTATTATATTCTAGGTTCTTCAAAGTAGCCACCTTTTGCTTTGATTACTGCTTTGCACGCAGAAAAGGTGAACGGATGGACTCTACATGCCTAGTTCCCACCGTGAAGCATGGAGGAGGTGGTGTGATGGTGTGTGGGTGCTTTGCTGGTGACACTGTTGGGGATTATTCAATATTGAAGCGGTGAGCGGTCCAGCTCACCCCAAACCATCTCGATTAGGTTCAGGTATGGTGACTGTGGAGGCCAGGTCATCTGGTGTAGCACCCCATCACTCTCCTTCTTGGTCAAATAGCCCTTACACAGCCTGGAGGTGTGTTTGGGCTATTTGCCCTGTTGAAAAATAAATGATGGTCCAACTAAACGCAAACCGGATGGAATAGCATGCTGCTGCAAGATGCTGTGGTAGCCATGCTGGTTCTGTATGCCTTCAATTTTGAATAAATCTCCAACAGTGTCACCAGCAAAGCACCCCCACACATCACACCACCTCCTCCATGCTTCACGGTGGGAACCAGGCATGTAGAGTCCATCCGTTCACATTTTCTGCGTGCAAAGCAGTAATCAAAGCAAAAGGTGGTGACTTTGAAGAACCTAGAATATAAGACATATTTTCAGTTGTTTCACACTTTTTTGTAAAGTGTAATGTATAATTCCACATGTGTCAATTCATAGTTTTGATGCCTTTAGTGTGATTCTACAATTTTCACAGTCATGAAAATACAGAAAAATTGTTGAATGAGAAGGTGTGTCCAAACTTTTGGTCTGTACTGTATTATATATATATATATATATATATATAATATTATATATATATATAACATGTCATTGAGACACAGATATATCTATATATTTATAGATTATACACTTCTACATAGCATAATAGCCGCTAATTCAATTGCCGGCTTCTGTAAAATCATTACAGAACCCGACATGAAATGACACATGGTTTACATACAGTAAACCATTTAATTTCAATTAGTTTGATATATGGTTTTGACTAATAATGATATGAGTGTATGTGTGCAAAATTTTGGACATGTAGGTGTTAATTTAACGTGTAAATTCGTTGTAAAAAAATGCATGGGCTCCAGCGGTATTTTCTCCGCCAGACAGGGAAAGCCGGTGAGTGAGGACAGATATTAATAGCCTTGAGAGGGACCTTTGTTTTTGGCCCCTCCCGGCTACTAACATCTGGCCCAGCCACCTCAGAAAAGGCACATCTATTATTAGATGCGCCTTTTCTGGCACTTAGCCTGTCTATTCCCCTTTGCCTTTAGTGGTGGCTAATGGGTTAATAAGGGGTTAATGTCACCTTGCTATTGAAAGGTGACATTAATCTGGGTTAATAATAGAGATTTGTCAATTAGACAACTCTCCATTATTAATCCTATTGTAGTAAATGGTTAAAAAAACACACACACACATTGATCAAAAATTATTTTAATGAAATAATGACACATAGTTTTTGACCAAATTTTATTATACTGCTAATCCTTCTGAATCCATCGTTCTCCTGTCCTGAAAGGTGACATTAATCTGGGTTAATAATAGAGATTTGTCAATTAGACAACTCTCCATTATTAATCCTATTGTAGTAAATGGTTAAAAAAAACACACACACACATTAATCAAAAATTATTTTAACCCCTTCCCGACCCATGACGCCGACGTCGGCGTCATGAAAACCTGTGCCATCCCGACCCATGACGCCAACGTCGGCGTCATTCTATAAATCATGTTCCTGCGGGCCGGGAGACCGGGGTCACTGAAAGGTCACCCGACCCGCAGGCACAGGACCCCTTGCACATCACCACAGGGGGGTTGGCTTAACCCCCACATGGCCACGATCGCTCTGATTGGCTGTTAAAAGTGAAACAGCCAATCAGAGCGATTTGTAATATTTCACCAATGAAACTGGAGAAATATTACAATCCAGCCATGGCCGATGCTGCAATAGCATCTGCCATGGCTGGACACCAAGATCTGACCCCCCACACCAAGTCACGGCGGTGATCGGCCGCCGCCATCGAAAAATGGCAGCGATCGGTCACCACCGTCACTGTCTGCTCCCCTGCTCCTGCGATCCGCTGCCCCCACTACCGATCCCCCCCTCACCTTCCGACGCCCCCTACTCACCTCTCCGGTCCACCGATATCCCTGGATCCGTCCCGGCGGCTGCCCGGGATTCTTCATGGGTGCCGCCATCTTGGAAAATGGCGGGCGCATGCGCAGTGCGCCCGCCGGCCGGCGCATGCGCAGTGCGCCCTCCATTGTACAAAAATTTATTTTGATCACTGTGATAAACTGTCACAGTGATCAAAATAAAAAAAAAGTAAATGAACCCCCCCTGTCATAGGTAGGGACAAATAATAAAATAAAGAATTTTTTTTTTTTTTTCCTAGCTGATTTTGCTGCGGATCCGCAGCTGATTTTGCTGCGGATCCGCGGCGGATTTTGCTGCTGATCCGCGGCGGATTTTGCTGCGGATCCGCGGCGGATTTTGCTGCTGATCCGCGGCGGATTTTGCTGCTGATCCGCGGCTGATTTTGCTGCTGATCCGCGGCGGATTTTGCTGCAGATCCGCGGCGGATTTTGCTGCGGATCCGCGGCTGATTTTGCTGCTGATCCGCGGCGGTTTTTGCTGCTGATCCGCGGCGGATTTTGCTGCTGATCCGCGGACTGATTTTGCTGTGGATCCGCGGCTGATTATCTGCTGATCATCTGCGTAGCGGTTACAGCATAACGCGATCCGTTTTGCTTACGTTACCGCGCGTCAACGCTAGTGTTGATTGGGCTGGGTAAAAACGCATATGAACCGACCTAGGGTTAAACTAGGGTTGAGGGTTAGCATTAGGGTTAGGTTAGAATAGGTTAGGGTTGCATTTGGGTTAGGTTGGAATTAGGGTAGCTTGGGTTGGTTTTGGTTAGGTTGGATTAGGGTTAGGGGTTGTTTTGGGTTAGGGTTGGATGATTAGGGTTGTGTTTGGGTTAGGGTGTGATAGGGTTAGGTTTGGGGTTAGGGTGTGTTGGGGTTAGGGTTGGTTAGGTTTGGGTTGAGTTAGATTGAGGGGTTTCCACTATTTAGGCACATCAGGGGGTCTCCATATGCGACATGGCACCACCATTGATTCCTGCAAATTTTGCGTTCAAAAAGTCAAACAGTGCTCCCTTTATTCCAAGCCCCGACGTATGCCCAAACAGTGGTTTATCCCCACATATGGGGTATCAGCGTACTCGGGAAAAATTGCACAACAACTTTGGGGGTTCTAATTTCTCCTGTTAACATTGGGAAAAAAAATTGGGGACTAAAAAATTATTTTTGTGGAAAAAAAAATGATTTTATATTTTCACGGCTCTGCGTTATAAACTTCTGTGAAGGACTTGGAGATTCAAAGTGCTTATCACACATCTATAGGAGTTCCTTGGGGGATCTAGTTTCCAAAATGGGGTCACTTGTGGGGAGTTTCTACTGTTTAGGCACATCAGAGACTCTGCAAACGTAACATGACGCCCAAAGACCATTCCATCAAGTGGGCATTTCAAAACGTCACTACTTCCCATCCGAGCCCCGACGTGTGCCCATACAGTAGTTTTCTCCCACATATGGGATATAAGCATACTCAGGACAAATTGGACAACAACTTTTGGGGTCTAATTTCTCATGTTACCCTTGGGAAAATAAAAAAATTGGGGACTAAAAGATCCTGATTGTGGAAAAAATATGATTTTTTTATTTTCATGCCCGGGCGTTATAAACTTCTGTGTAGCCCTTGGGGGTTCAAAGTGCTCACCACACATCTAGATAAGTTCTTTGCGGGGTCTAGTTTCCAAAATGGGGTCACTTGTGGGGAGTTTCTACTGTTTAGGCACATCAGGGGCTCTGCAAACGTAACAAGATGCCCGCAGACCATTCCATCAAGTCGGCATTTCAAAGCGTCACTACATCCCTTCCGAGCCCTGACGTGTGCCCAAACAGTGGTTCACCCCGACATATAGGGTACTAGCGTACTCAGGACAAACTGGACAACAACTTTTGGGGTCCAATTTCTCCTGTAACCGTTGTGAAAATAAAAAATAGTGGGCTAAAAAATCATTTTTTGAGAAAAAAAAATTATTTTTTATTTTCACGGCTCTGCGTTATAAACTTCTGTGAAGCACCTGGGGGTTCAAAGTGCTCACTATGCATCTAGATAAGTTCCTTAGGGCGTTTAGTTTCCAAAATGGGGTCACTTTTGGGGGAGCTCCAATGTTTAGGCACACAGGAACTCTCCAAATGCGACATGGCAACCGCTAAATATTCCAGCATATTTTCCATTCAAAAAGTCAAATGGCGCTCCTTCCCTTCTGAGCCCTGCCGTGCGCCCAAACAGTGGTTTATGACCACATATGAGGTATCTGTGTACTCAGGAGAAATTGCCCAACAAATTTTAGGATCCAATTTATACTGTTGCCCATGTGAAAATGAAAAAAACTGAGGCTAAAAGAAAATTTTTGTGAAAAAAAAGTACTTTCTTTTATTTACGGATCAATTTGTGAAGCACCTGGGGGTTCAAAGTGCTCACGTCCCGGAAGAAGCTATTCAGCGAAACGGTGCCCGTCGGGCGCTGGGTTTTGAGCTCTGCAGACACCTTTGCCGTGCATTCTGTCCCTCTAGCAACCCCACTTTTGTGGCGTCGGCTCTTAGTAAGTAATTGACACATCTATACCCACGTTTCTGCTTGCCTCAAGCGTGAGGACTTTTATGGTTCCATGATATGTATGGGTATATTCATGTGCATATATTTTTGTATATCCAGGGCATTATGCAGGCAACCTTTTTTTATATGCTTTTCCCCTATAAGATATGTTTGCATTTGTGATGCACTCTCTACTCAGGGTGGCAGTCTTTATAACACTTGTAAGCAGCTATGAAACATTGTGTGTTTTCTTTGCAAGTGTCAGATGTGTTCCACATATATCTAATGAAGGCACAAGTCTGTGACTAATGCCTGTTTGATTTCTTCATTATACACGCTGACATTTTGCAAAGGTTAAACCTTTTTATAAATGAATATTCTCAATTGTTTGCACTCTATGCTGCTTAATTACATTTAGATTCTAAGAAAATAGCATATAATATTAGTATCTATATTCTTATACTTTGAGCTATTGCGATATATTCTGCATCTCTTATCCCCGATTTCTTTTAATTTTTTGGAAACTCCTGTATTCTCATGTTTATGTATTTAAATATTTTTCAATAAAAATAATAATTTTAGTAAAAATGTTTCTATTTCTTTCACTTCACATCCATGGAGGATATTTTCCTCGGTGGATCATGTGTTAAGTTCCTTAGGGGGTCTAGTTTCCAAAATGGGGTCACTTGTGGGGGAGCTCCAATGTTTAGGCACACAGGAACTCTCCAAATGCGACATGGCAACCGCTAAATATTCCAGCATATTTTCTATTCAAAAAGTCAAATGGCGCTCCTTCCCTTCTGAGCCCTGCCGTGCGCCCAAACAGTGGTTTATGACCACATATGAGGTATCGGTGTACTCAGGAGAAATTGCCCAACAAATTTTAGAATCCAATTTATACTGTTGCCCATGTGAAAATGAAAAAAACTGAGGCTAAAAGAAAATTTTTGTGAAAAAAAAGTACTTTCTTTTTTTTACGGATCAATTTGTGAAGCACCTGGGGGTTCAAAGTGCTCACTATGCATGTAGATAAGTTCCTTAGGGGGTCTAGTCTCCAAAATGGGGTCACTTGTGGGGGAGCTCCAATGTTTAGGCACACAGGGACTCTCCAAATGCGACATGGCAACCGCTAAATATTCCAGCATATTTTCCATTCAAAAAGTTAAATGGCGCTCCTTCCCCTCTGAGCCCTGCCGTGCGCCCATACAGTGGTTTATGACCACATATGAGGTATCTGTGTACTCAGGAGAAATTGCCCAACAAATTTTAGGATCCATTTTATCCTGATGCCCATGTAAAAATGAAAAAATTGCTGCTAAAAGAAAATTTTTGTTGGAAAAATTAAAATGTCCATTTTTTCCTTCCACGTTGCTTTAGTTCCTGTGAAGCACCTGAAGGGTTAATAATCTTCTTGAATGTAGTTTTGAGTAGCTTGAGGGGTGCAGTTTTTATAAAGGTGTCACTTTTGGGTATTTTCTGCCATATAGACCCCTCAAAGTGACTTCAAATGTGAGGTGGTCCCTAAAAAAAATGGTTTTGTAAATTTTGCTGTAAAAATGAGAAATCGCTGGTCAACTTTTAACCCTTATAACTTCCTAACAAAAAAAAATGTTGTTCCCAAAATTGTGCTGATGTAAAGTAGACATGTGGGAAATGTTATTTATTAACTATTTTGTGCCACATAACTCTCTGGTTTAACAGAATAAAAATTAAAAATTTGAAAATTACAAAATTTTAAAAATTTTCGCCAAATTTCCATTTTTTTCACAAATAAACGCAAAAATTATCGACCTAAATTTACCACTAACATGAAGCCCAATATGTCACGAAAAAACAATCTCAGAATCGCTAGGATCCGTTGAAGCGTTCCTGAGTTATTACCTCATAAAGGGACACTGGTCAGAATTGCAAAAAATGGCAAGGTCTTTAAGGTCAAAATAGGCTGGGTCATGAAGGGGTTAATGAAATAATGACACATAGTTTTTGACCAAATTTTATTATACTGCTAATCCTTCTGAATCCATTGTTCTCCTGTAATAAAAATAAAATAAAAAAGCAACAATATCGATACCTCTCCACCGTTCAGTCAGGTCCCCTGCTGCAATCCATCACAAGGGATTAACTGGTTTACAGCAGGGACCGATGCTAATGCTACCGGCTCGGCTGTAAACCACTGCAGAATGAATGAATTCATGTCTGCGCAGGCTCCCCGGCTGACCGGAGATGAACTCAGGAGTGTGGGAAAGTTTCTTAATTTTTTCCCACGCTATCGAGTTCACTTCAGGTCAGCCAGGGACTCCACGCAGCCTCAGTGATGTCAGCGGTAGTCAGTGAGGCTGCGTGGAGTCCCCGGCTGACCTGAAGAGAGGTATGGATATTGTTGCTTTTTTATTTTATTTTTATTACAGGAGAACAATGGATTCAGATGGATAGCAGTATAATAAAATTTGGTCAAAAACTATGTGTCATTATTTCATTAAAATAATTTTTAATTAATGTGTGTGTTTTTTTTAACCCTTTACTACAATAGGATTAATAATGGAGAGGTGTCTAATTGACAACTCTCCATTATTAACCTGGATTAATATCACCTTTCAATAGCAAGGTGACATTAACCTCTTATTAACCCATTAGCCACCGCTAAAGACAATGGGAATAGACAGGCTATATATCTATCCTTTCCATTCTTTATTAAACATGTCAGTGTGATTTTACAGTATAACGCACTGAATTGCCAGCTTTTCTAAAGGACACCGGTGTGTATTTCTCGCAAGTCACACGTCTGGTCCATGTGTAATCCGTAGTTTTCTCGCCCCCATAGACTTGCATTGGCATATTACGCCCGTAATATGCTGACAATCGCAGCATGCTGAGATTTTCTCAGCCCGTATAATACGGGCAAGAAAAATTCGGCTGATGGGAGCTGCTCCATAGATTAACATTGGTCCGAGTGCTATGCGATTTTTTCTAGCATAGCACTCGTCTGTATTCCTCTCTAGTGTCACGCCGGCCTAAAGGAAACTTTCACCAAGCAGTACAGCATACGGAATAACTGCCAGTGTGCACTATACACAATGTCAGGATTCGGCTCTGCTTGTCGGTTGTCACATGATTGCAGGAATATAATTTGTGCTAAATTGTGGTCAGGTACTGATTAGATTATCATCTGCTTTACTTAGCAGAACATTGAGAGATGATGAGAGTCTATTCAGTATGACACTGCAACTGCGGGAATCACATACCTACAGTTACATGACAATGCGGGGGAAAACCGTTATCAGTTACAGTCGGCCGGTGTACATGCACTTTTCTCCTGTCCAAGATAATTGTTGATCAGTAAGTAGCAGAGATAACAGCCCATAATCTGCAGTGTGTACTGGTAATGATACGGTGCGGGTATGTGCACACGATAAGTATGTGCAGCAGGCATTTCTGCACCAAAAACGTGATTTCTTTGCAGGAAATACGCATTGATAGTGCTGCGTCTTTTATGAGATTTTTTTTCCCATTCTTTATGATGGGTGAAAAACGCTGCAAAAATGCTGAAAGAATAGAAGTTGCGGACATGAAACTGCTTCAAATCTGGAAAGAAAAAATAATCTGCTTTTCTATGAGATTTCAGTCATCTCCCTCACTTTTCTGATACTATCACACATCGCGTTTTTGGGTTCATGGAGCTCTTTATTACAAATACAGTATATCCATCCCTCCAGCTGAAAGAAATTAATATATTTATATTTATATTCTACATTATGTTGATTTAGTTTTGTCTCTCGATGATAAAGTGCAGGTTGCTGCAATTTTTATTTAAAAATTGACATATACCCAAATCAGCCATAACGCACCAGAATATTTCACATTCACCACGGACCGGGTGGGCCTGTGCGCTTTCAAATGCCAGGGCTGTTACAGTTCCGTATAAGCATGAGATGGTCCGCCATCCCTGCTGAATCAGCAGATTTGGAACATTTTTATACTTTTTTCCATTTTTTTTTGTTCCTACCCTGTGACAATAAATGAGTATATCCACACTACAGAGAGAATAAGCCCTAGACTAGTAAATTCTGTGCGTTTTACAAATGTGAAGTCAATATCACTTGACTTTTAGCTAAGGGGACATACTTAGCGCAGTATCGTGCTGTCTGGCAGGTCTAATCTGTTATTAACATAGCCCGCACAAACGTTACTTGGATGAAGTTTAGTAGGATCAGCCTGTAATTCGTCTAGAGGATTACCTACTTGGACTTATTAATAACTGCTAACACTGTAGATTTAATACCTTCTCTTCTCATATTCACATAATCCCGCTACTCACGTTAAGGTCCAGTTGATTCGGTGGATGGCTGCATTTGGCCGCACAGATAGCAGTAAACATGGGAGACAGTCAGTTAATCTGTCCCTAATCATCCACTTACTTTTAGGTTCACAGCAAATCTCCTGTATCTATGGCGGCTTTCCCACTATGCTGGGAATAGATTCTTGTTATTAAGATTCAACTTAAGCCGCTGTCTGTACATCACCAAGATGAATAATAAACTTTGGACTAATAATGTTTCATACTTAAAGAGGACAAGTCACCAAATCTAAAGTTGCCAGTTTTTACTCTTATTTTATTCCCATTGCTCCAGAGTATTCTGTTTTGTTTTTTAATTTTTTTTAAATCCACGATACAATTCCAGAGATATGGGTATTTTTTTTAAATCTTTACCAAAGGAGCGTGTCTTCCAGGGGGTAATGATGTAAATCCACACCCCCAGAAAGCCTTGTAAGCCATACCCTCTTCTTAAAGACGAAGAAAAAAACTGAGACGAAAGTCCAGCAATTATAGTGAATGGTAAACTGTATTATAGAATTAGCCAGTGTGGCAAAGGTGGGGAACACCAGAAGAAAATGGGACACATACCAAGGGGCAAAGAGAGTATGCGCAATAAATAAAAGATGGTAAATCAATTAGATATTAAATAATCAATTGCTAAATAAAGGAATAAATGGCAGGTAACAGCAAGATGAGGTAAAAAATAGATAAGCCATGCAGAAAAATAATATTCATGCAATGGAATGAAGCAGTGTCTCTGTGCAGAAGAGGAAATATAAAGTGCAAGAGTTGCAAAAAAATGGTAAAAAGTTGATAATGATGCTGAAACAGAGTGATAAAGAGATGGCAAATTATAATAAAACATATAACAGTGAAGTGAAAATATCAGGATATAAATATATAAAGTGCTGGTGCAATAATATTATACTAATCACCATATTCATTAGTACTCCATAGATACCTGAAATTGTGCAGAGTGACCCTTGGATACGCCCACCCCGACGTGCGTTTTGGCGTCAGTCTTCATCTGGGGGCTGATTTACTATCTTTTATTTATTGTTCATATTCTCTTTGCCCCTTGGTATGTGTCCCATTTTCTTCTGGTGTTCCCCACCTTTGCCACACTGGTTAATTCTATAATAAAGTTTACCATTCACTATAATTGCTGGACTTTTGTCACGTTTTTTTTCTTTGTCTTTTATGGTTTGTTTACCGATCATGTCCATTGATTGTGTCCATGTAAGCACGTAGCATAACTATATGCTCTAGTGGTTTGAATTTATTTGTGATCCACGGCTATGTACCATATGTGCTTTGCACCTTTGAGGTTTTCTCTTAATACCTCTTCTTAAAGACCATAAAAATTAGCCATAAATAAAAAGACCCATGGAACCGTATGGTGGATTTAACCAGTGGGCCACCAGTAATCAAATCCAGGGCCCCCACTTTACAGCTACATGCAAAGGTGATATTATCCTCAATCACAAATGTATATAACAATGAACTGGATAGATTGATAAATGAATGAGATGCCGCCTTTGTCTGTACATAGTGATTCCAGTATATTGTGCTAAGTATGGTACTGCTTATATAAAAGGGTGATGGCCCACTACTACACAGGGGCCCACCGGAGGATTCTCCTGTTCTCCTGTGGGCCAGTCCAAACCTGAGTGCCAGTGCTGACACCACTGGAACAGCACTGGCACCAAAGGTGAGTATAAGTGTTATTATTTTACAAGGAGGAAACATGTGGACTGAGAAGGGCTTGTCCAAGTAATGGACATTCTACTACACAGGCTGATGTTCTCTGTTCTAAGAATTTCTTCTCGCTTGATTTTTTTTTCCCATGGGGCCAAGCACTTACTGCCCTGTTCAGATCTCTGTCGGCTCAGGAAGTTATTCTTTTCATGTCAACAAAGCAGCATCTTCTCTTCCAGTCTGCTCTGTCAACAGGACGTCACTGCAAACATCATGCTGATTGACAGCAGGCTACCTTTAGTTGGGACCAGATTTTCAATCACCTGACTTCAGCAGTTCAGCTAGATTCACACATACCATTATGAGCTCTGCGTCCTATGTTTCCATTAGGAACCGAAAATCTGAATTCATGAAGGAAAAGATCTTTCACATGACAAACACAGATGGAGCGCAACATAACCCACTGACTATGATGGGGTGCGATGAACTTGCTTTAGATTCACAGTGCTGCTGTGCCATTTTATAAACTAAAGTGATGGACAATTTAGCACACTAACGAAGGCCATACACGTCAGATAGGTGATTTGGCCAACAATATATTTTCTTACTCCTTTGTACAATGGGATACTCGGCTTGGCTGGACTTATGTTCTAAATAAGAAAAGAGAAAGCAGCTCTCAGACACCTGATAGTGTCTTAAAACCTGTGAGAACAAAATAATCAGATGTTTAACCCTTTCACCCCAGCCTATTTTCGCGTTCTTGACCAGTCTAAATTTTCCAATTCTGACAAGTATCACTATATGTGGTAATAACTCTAGAACGGTTCAACGGATCCCAGTGACTCTCAGATTTTTTTGTGTGACACATTGTACTTTTACCATTGTACATTGTACATTTACCATATGTTTCTTTTACATCAGCATCATTTTTTAAACTTTTTTTTATTAGAAAGTTAGAAGAGTAACAAATTTATCAGTAATTTCTCGTTTTTCCAATAAAATTTACAAAACCTTTTTTTTTACCATTTGAAACCATTTAAAGTGGCTTTGAGGGCGTATGTGACAGAAAATATAAAAAACTGACACCATTTAAAAATCTATCCCTTAAAGTGCTCAAAACCACATTCAATAAGTTTATTAGCCCTTCAGGAGCTTCACAGGACTTAAGCAATTTGGAAGGAAAGAATGAAAATTTTACCTTTTCCCACAAAAATGTTGCTTTCGTCCCAAATTTTGCATTTTCATAAGGGTATCAGGAGAAAATGAACCATCCAGTCTGTTGTGCAATTTCTCCTGAGTACACCGATACCCCATATGTGGTGGAAAACTACTGTTGGGGCGCATGGCAGGGCTTGGAAGGGAAGGAGCACCATTTCACTTTTGGAATGCAAAATTGGCTAGAATAGATAGTGGATGCCATGCCACGTTTGCAGAGCCCCTGATGTGTCTACACAGTGGAAACCGCCCCGCAAGGACCCCATTTTTGAAACTACCCCCTTCAAGGAATTTATCTAGCTGTTTGGTGACCACCATGACACCCTGCAGGTGCTTCACATAATTTTATAACATCGAGCGATGAAAATAAAAAAATCTAATTTTACCCACAAAAATGTTGCTTTAGCCCCAATTTTTAAATTTTCACAAGGATAACAAGAAAAACTGGACTGTGCAATTTCTTGTGCAATTTCTACTGAGTACACTGATACCTCACATGTGGTGGAAAACTACTATTTAGCACACAACAGGACTTGGAAGGGAAATAGCGGCATTGGACTTTTGGAGCCCAACAATTGGTTGGAATAGATAGCGTACTCCAGAATGCCGTGCAGATCCCCTGAGGTGTCTAAACAGTGGAAACCCCCATAAGTGACCACATTATGGAAACTACACCTCTCAAGAACCTCACCTAGGCGTGTAGTGAGCATTTTGAAACCTCAGGTGATTCACAGAATTGTATAACATTTGGCTGAATAATTTTTTTTCACTAAAATGTTGCTTTGGCCTCAAGTTTTTAATTTTCAGATGGCGTAATTGGAGAAAACTAACTTTACAATGTGTTACGCAATGACTCTTGAGAATGCCAATACCACATATGTGTTCAAAAACTACTTTTGAAGCACAGTGGAAAGCTCAGAAGGGAAGGAGTGCTGTGTTGGAGTGCAGATTTTGCTGAAATGATTCAAGGGTGCCATGGCACACTGGCAGACTCCCTGCCAGAACAAGAGAGCCTCTCATAAGTAACCCCACTTTGCAAACTACTCACCTCAATGAATTCATATAGGGGTACAGTAAGCATATTGACACCACATATGCCTCACAGAATTTTATACCATTGGGTGATGAAAAAAGAATAACTACATTTTTACCACTAAAATGTTGTTTTAGCTTTAACTTTTTAATTTATATAAGGGCTAATAGGGAAAAAATGGACCTGACAGTATGTTGTGCAATTTCTATAGTGTGCCAATATGAATGAATACATGGGGCTTGTGAGGTATTGTGAGAGGTTGTCACCAGGCTCGGACTGGCCCATAAGGGAACAGGGGAATCCCCTGGTGGGCCACTGTGCAGACTGTCCCCAACCCTACTATATGGGTAGTACTTGGCATGTTGGTCACGAGGTGACTGTCACAGTGTGACACGACCCAACGGATGGTCGGTCAGTTAACGGCACAACACACAACGGGGATGGAATAGATGGGAGGAAGGCCCTACCAATAGGGAATGAGGGATGGTCACCACCTGAGCTCAAACCTGAGCTAGTCCTTGCACTGACCTAACGCCCTACGCGGATCCTACCCCCCACCGTCGTCAGGATACCTCATCCCTCACTGTCACCTAACTTTGCCCTGGCTAGTGCACTGGCCGGTGTAGGACGCTTACCTAGCCACTACAGATAATGCAACACAGGGGACAGTGACAACACGAAAGGGATGGGTAAAAAACACTTAGCTTTCTCTGCTGTAAAGCACCGCACAGCAGAATAGAAGCACCAGGAAAGCAAACTCAGCAGAAGCACCACTGGACCCAGAGAGCTCCTTACTCTGGCTTGGTCAGTGTAGATTGCTGTTATGATTTGGTAGCTGAGGATGACAGGAGCAAAATACCGCCAAAGTAGCAAGACACCAGAGAGGCTAGAAGCTAATGGGTTGCAGATCCCTAAACTAACCGCACAACTAGAAGTAGTGGTGGAGCGTACCTAGGAGATCCTAGATGCCTCAGCACAGCCAGAGAGTTAGCTACACCTGAATATAGAAAGAGGAAAGCTAACTGTGCCGGAGTAAAGCCCCAAAGAAATAGGAAGCCCCCAAACATATAATGGCGGTTAGACAAGAGGAAAACACAACACAGACAGAAAATAGAATGAGCAAATGTTGGGGCCCAAATCTGTCTAGAAAGTAAGTACAGGAGAGAAATTCTGTCTGCAACCCAGAAAAACCCTAATAAAAATACCAGCACTACTGATTACAAAAATCCTGAGACCACACAATCTCGACCACCTATATCAGATCTCTGGTGTGACACACAGCTACCCAGCAATAAAAAATATCAATGGAACAGAGAACAAGTGCAAATACAAAATGAGAACAGAGGGCAGCGCAAGCCCTCAAAGGGGACCCGGCTGAAGTCCAAGGGAAGTCCAAGGGAAGACTGCAAAAAGCAAGGAAAATCCAACCACAGAAATAAAAAACAGAAAGTCACTTATCTGAATGATAGCAGGAAAGCAAGCTGAAATTCCAACAAAGACCAGGAACAAACAATTGATTACCGGCGAGGATCATGGGAGGCCAGCTCACCTATATCAGGCCAGTCAGCCCACCTGACACCCATTACTTAATTGGTTCAATACCCTCAGCAACCACCGGAGGGAGCCTTAGCTCCGAAGTCGTCTCCAACACATTCACAACAGATTGCTATATCACCGACAGTCAGCTGATGCATCAGGTGACCTTTTAAAGGATGGTGGGAGTGGTCACCGCCCACATCAGCTGACCCAGCAGCAATGCAATTACACCAGATTGCCAGCGGTGAAAAACTGACATTAACCATCGCTGGCCTGAAAGGAAAAAAGTTTTAACTGAGAAGAACCAGATCCAAAAATGGATCATGACACAAACTACCTAGTTTATTATTATATAGAGATATAGGTAAATTTGTGAAAGAGGGTAGTGTAATATTTGAGTGCAGGTGAAAAGTGGGCCCCCAAAGTCATTGTTACTGGTGGGCCCTTGTCACCCCAGTCCAACACTGGTTGTCACGCTTGGTAGAAGCCTTCAGGTAGACTCAGAAGCACATGCACATAAAACACCAGTGGGTTTATTATATGCAGCATAAGCCATGGTGTTGAAAGCAAAACACAGCCCTCCGGGCATGACAAAAACACAAAACAAAACTGATAGCATACAGTTCAGTCCTCCCTCACACTGCTAAGGAAAACCACTCTCAGTCCTCACTTCTGTGGGAAGTACAGCCTCTCCCCACGGCACCAACCTCCAGACTGAACCACAGGCAGGGGCGGAACTATCATGGAAGCAGGGGAAGCAGCTGCCATAGGGCCCGGGCTAGCAGGGGGCCCGTCCCTGCTGCAGCTGTCTCCCCTGCGGCTGTGTTCCGCCGCCCATGGCCTGAGAGTCGGCGGTTCCCTGTGCTGGCTGTCATGCTGACAGCCGGCGCAGAGAAGCTGCTGATTGCCGTCTCCCAGGAATCAATTGCACTGGTGTCTATACAGACGCCAGTACAATTGAAGCTCTGACCGCCGGGTCAGAGCGACGTCTGCAGCGTGATCATGTCATGTGATCACGCTGCTGACGTCACTCGTCGGCGACGCCCAGAAGGGTGAAGACTGGTGGTGAGTGTGCTCCACTGTGGAGCTGAAGATACCACCGAAGATTAACGGGGGCACATACTGTGTGAGTGATAACTCTGCATTCTTGGCTGCATTACTACTTGAGGGGCACATTACTACTGATGGGAGAATAAGAGGGCTTATTACTAGTTATGGGGGCATAATGTGCCTGCATTAATAGTTATCGGACATGGTTACTAGTAATGGTAGCATAAGGGGGCTGCATTGCTACCAGTCCATTATATTATATTGTGTTTCCATAATGTCTGCTTTAAATACAGCTCTGATTTGGGCAAAAAGCTGGCCGTTATGAGACTGAAGAGTATTTTTTGGGCCTAGAGAATTGCTGTGATTTGCTCCGCCCACTGCTATTGGCTCCGCCCACTATCAGATCCCCGCCCCCCGCCGCCCGTTTGGGAGAGGGGGCCCCGTTCAAATTTTGCTGTGGGGCCCCGCCATTTCTAGTTACGCCACTGACCACAGGTCCAGGTATATCATCACATGTGGTGGTCACGTGATCATGACATCACTGCAGGTCCTCAAACACCTGCAGTTCCTGCAGGGAAAAGAGTACCTTGAGCACCCTCCCTCCCACATTGCTCACATGAAACCGGCCCATTAAACTCTGTACACGGCCTCTGAGCACATAGTGTGCTGGAAGCACAAAACACTCCGGTTTCACATCACTGACCACTGCATGCACACTGATACGTGCCTCCCTTCCTCTACAAAGCCAGTGACTCTGTCACAATATATATATATGATTCTCACAGCTGGCACTTTAACCCCCGGCACACAGCGATCAAACATGATTGCAGCGTTCCGGTGGCATAGGGAAGCATTGCGCAGGGAGGGGGCTCCCTGAGTGCTTCCCTGAGACCCTCAGAACAACGCGTTGTTCCGAGGGCCTCCTCCCTGCAGGCCCCTGATCCAGGATGGCCGCAGGGTCCTTCCGGGTCCTGCAGGGAGGTGGCTTGTCAGCGCCTGCTGAGAGCAGGCGCCGGCAAGTCTCCTGCACTGCCTGTCAGATTGCTGATCTGAAAAAGTTCTCTTCAAAGTGTCAGATCAGCGATCTGACACTATATAGTAATGTCCCACCCTGGGAAAATGTAAAAATGTAAAAAAAATAATAAACATGTGTAAGGCTATGTGCACACGTTGCGGATTCTGCTGCGGATCCGCAGCGGATTTTCCGCTGCAGATCCACAGCAGAATTGCAAGTGATGTACAGTAGCATTAGAGTCAATGTTAAACAAAAAATGAAGTGCACATGCTGCGGATTTTTCCGCACGGAATTGGGTGCGGATTTAAATCCGCAGCATGTCACTTCTTTTGTGCAGTTCCGCAGCGTTGTCAGACCTGCTCTAAATAGAAATCCGCAAGTCTGAAAACGCAGGGGAAATCTGCACAAAAACAGCGGCAATCCGCATCAAATCCGCAGTAAATCAGCAGTAAATCCGCAGGTAAAACCAGGTAATTTTACCTGTGGATTTACCAAATCTGCGCGGAAAATTCCGCAGCACAATCCGCACCGTCTGCACTTAGCCTAAAAATATTTTTTAAAAATCCCTAAATAAATAAATAAATATTTCCCCAATAAACACATTATTATTATGTAAATAAAATAAACAATAAAATTACACATATTTAGTATTGCCGCGTCCGTAACGACCTGCCCTATAAAACTGTACCACTAGTTAACCCCTTTAGTGAACTCCTTAAAAAAACAAACAAAAAAAACAATGCTTTATCATCATACCGCCTAACAAAAAGTGTAATAACATGCGATCAAAAAGACGGATATAAATAAATATGATACCGCTGAAAATGTCATCTTGCCTTGCAAAAAACGAGCCACCATACAGCATCATCAGCGAAAAGATAAAAAAGTTATAGCTCGCAGAATAAAGCGATGCAAAAATAATTATTTTTTATATATAATTGTTTTATTGTATAAAAGTGCCAAAACATAAAAATATATAAATAAGGTATCGCTGTAATCATACTAACCCGAAGAATAAAACTGCTTTATCACTTTTGCCACAAGCAGAACGGTATAGACGCCTCCCCCAAAAGAAATTAATGAATTCCTGGTTTTTGTTCATTCTGCCTCCCACAAATCATAAAAAAAGCGAGCAAAAAATGTGATTTTCCCAAAAATGATACCAACAAAAATGTCAACTCGTCCCGCAAAAAATAAGACCTCACATGACTCTGTGGGCCAAAATATGGAAAAATTATAGCTCTCAAAATGTGGTGATGCAAAAACTATTTTTTGCAATAAAAAGCGTCTTTTAGTGTGTCACAGCTGCCAAACATAAAAACCCGCTATAAATAGTAAATCAGACCCCCTTTAGTTAGGGAAAAATAATAAAATTAAAAAAATGTATTTATTTCTATTTTCCTGTTAGGGTTAAGGATAGGATTAGGGTCAGGGTTGGTATTAGGGGTTTAGGTTTGTGGTTAGAATTAGTTGACGTTAGAATTGGGGGGTTTCCACTTGTTTATGGCACATCAGGGGCTCTCCAAACGTGACATGGCGTCTGATCTCAATTCCAGGCAATTCT
>JARQOD010000007.1:141374690-141480864 GCA_033576555.1 Oophaga sylvatica | reverse complement strand
AGCGCAGGGGGAGTAATGAGCACAGGGGGAGAATGAGCAATGGGGAGAATGAGCACAGGGGGAGAATAGCGCAGGGGGGACAATGAGCGCAGGGGAGGAGTAATGAGCACATGGGGAGAATGAGCGCTGGGAGAGAATGAGCGCTGGGGAGAATGAGCACTTGGGAGAATGAGCGCAGGGGGGAGAAAGCACTGGGGGAGAATGAGCGCAGGGGAGAATGAACGCTGAGGTGGGGAATGGGATGAGGTGGGGAATGAGCGCTGAGGTGGGGAATGAGCGCTGGGGAGAATGAGCGCAGGGGGAGAATGAGCACTGGGGAGTAATGAGCGCAGGGGGAGAATGAGCGCAGAGGGGAGTAATGAGCAATGGGGGAGTAATGACACGGGGGAGTAATGAGCGCAGGGGGAGAATGAGCACGGGAGGAGAATGAGCACTGGGGGGAGAATAAGCGCAGGGGGGACAATGAGCGCAGGGGGAGTAATGAGCACATGGGGAGAATGACGCTGGGAGAATGAGCACTTGGGGAGAATGAGCGCAGGGGGAGAATGAGCACAGGGGGAGAATAAGCGCAGGGGGACAATGAGCGCAGGGGGAGTAATGAGCACATGGGAGAATGAGCGCTGGGGAGAATGAGCGCTGGGGAGAATGAGCACTTGGGGGAGAATGAGCGCAGGGGGAGAAAGCACTGGGGAGAATGAGCGCGGGGAGAATGAACGCTGAGGTGGGGAATTAGTGATGAGGTGGGGAATGAGCGCTGAGGTGGGGAATGAGCGCTGGGAGAATGAGCGCAGGGGAGAATGAGCACTGGGGGAGTAATGAGCGCAGGGGGAGAATGAGCGCAGAGGGGAGTAATGAGCAATGGGGGAGTAATGAGCACTGGGGGAGTAATGAGCGCAGGGGGAGAATGAGCACTGGGGAGAATGAGCACTGGGGGGGAGAATAAGCGCAGGGGGGACAATGAGCGCAGGGGGAGTAATGAGCCAGGGGAGAATGAGCGCTGGGGAGATGAGCACTTAGGGAGAATGAGCGCAGGGGGAGAAAGCACTGGGGAGAATGAGCGCAGGGGGAGAATAGCGCTGGGAGGAATGAGCGCTGGGGGGAATGAGTGATGAGTGGGGAATGAGCGCTGAGGTGGGGAATGAGGCTGGGGAGAATGAGGCAGGGGGAGAATGAGCGCAGGGGGAGAATGAGCACTGGGGAGAATGAGCACAAGGGATTAATGAGCGCAAGGGAGAAATGAGCACTGGGGAGAATGAGCGCTAGGGAAATGAGCACTGGGGGAGAATGACACTGGGGAGAATGAACGCAGGGGGAGTAATGATGGCAGGGAGAATGAGCGCAGGGGGAGATTGAGCACTGGGGGAGAATGAGCACAGGGGAGTAATGAGCGCAAGGGGGAGAATAAACGCAGGGGGAGAATGAGCACTGGGGAGAATGAGCACAAGGGATTAGTGAACGCAGGGGAGAGAATGAGCACTGGGGAGAATGACGCTAGGAGAATGAGCGCTGGGGAGAATGAGCACTGGGGAGAATGAGCACTGGGGAGAATGAACGCAGGGGGGAGTAATGAGGCAGGGGAGAATGAGCGCAGGGTGAGAGAGAATGAGCACAGGGGAGTAATGAGCGCAGGGGAGAATGGCGCAGGGGGAGAATGAACACTGGGGAGTAATGAGCGCAGGGAGAGAATGAGCCAGGGGAGAATGAGCGCTGAGGGGGAGTAATGAGCACTGGGGAAGTAATGAGCCTGGGGGAGTAATGAGCGCAAGGGGGAATGACCATGACTGGGGCAATGCGGGAGTAATGACGCAGGGGGAGAATGAGCGCAGGGGGAGAATGAGCCTGGGGAGAATGAGCACTAGGGGAGAATGAGCACAGGGGGAGAATAAGCACTGGGGAGGAATGAGCACTGGGGGAGAATAGCGCTGGGGGGAATGAGGATGAGGTGGGAATAGCACTGGGGGAGAATGAGCGCAGGGGGAGAATGAGCACTGGGGGGAGTAATGAAGCGGCAGGGGAGTAATGAGGCAGGGGGAGTAATGAGCATGGGGGAAGTGAGCGCTGGGGAGAATGAGCACAGGGGAGAATGAGCGCAGGGGGAGAATGAGCACTGGGGGGAGTAATGAGCGCAGGGAAGAGAATGAGCTCAGGGGGAGAATGAGCGCAGGGGGGAGTAATGAGCACTGGGGAGTAATGAGCACTGGGGGGAGTAATGAGCGCAGGGGGAGAATGAGCGCAGAGGGAGTAATGAACTCAGGGGAGAATGAGCGCAGGGGGGAGAATGAGCACTGGGGGGAGAATGAGCACTGGGGGGAGAATAAGCGCAGGAGGACAATGAGCTCAGGGGGGAGTAATGAGCGCATGGGGAGAATGAGCGCTGGGGGAGAATGAGCACTGGGGGAGAATGAGCGCAGGGGGAGTAATGAGCACAGGGGGGAGAATGAGCCCTGGGGGAGATTGAGCACAGGGGGAGAATGAGCATAGGGGGAGAATGAGCACTGGGGAGGAATGAGCACTGGGGGAATGAGCGCTGAGGTGGGGAATGAGTGATGAGGTGGGGAATAAGTGCTGGGGAGAATTATAAGTCACTGACGACAGTGTCTGCATTAGTCATACTCACCAATGGGGGAGGCAGAACGAAAAGTGCCTACGGCAGCATAAACTCTAGATACGGCCCTGCACATCAGAGCCCTTTTTAGTCAAATCAGTCAGTGGTTTCACAATACCAGAAAAATTTACTTATACATTTGTGATAAAAATTAGCAAAACCCCAAAATTTCTGAAGAGCCTTCAAAGAAGTGGGCTGAGCCCAATCATAAATGGCCTGAACCTTGATCGGGTCCATTTTAATGGCAGACGGAGACAAAATGAATCCAAAAAACGAAACCTTCTGTACGCCAAAGAGACATTTTGATCCCTTAACATACAAAGCATTTTCTCTCAAAATCCAGAATACCATCCAAACATGTTCCACATGAGAATCCCAATCATTGGAAAAAATCAAAATATCGTCCAAATAAACGATCAGAAACTTGTCCACAAATTCCCGGAAAATATCATTCATGAAAGATTGGAAGACGGAAGGGGCATCAGTGAGCCCAAAAGGCATCCCTAGGTACTTAAAATGCCCCTCAGGATTATTAAACGCCGTCTTCCATTCATCACCATGATTAATGCGTATAAGATTATACGCCCCCTAAGGTCAAGCTTGGTAAACCAACTTGGAGAATAAATCGGAAATCAGGGTAACTGATACTGATATTTAACAGTGATCTTATTGAGACAAGAGTCAATACATGGCCTCAATGAGCCATCCTTCTTGGCCTCAAAGAAATAGCCAGCACCTAAAGGTGAAGAGGACAGTCTGATATGCCCCTTTTCCAATGACTCTTTGATATAAGACCGCATAGCCTCATGTTCAGGTACAGATAAATTGAAGAGCCGACCCGTGGGAAATTTACAACCGGGCACCAACTCAATCGCGCAATCATAACTCCTGTGAGGAGGCAAGGACCCAGACTTACTCTCACTAAACACATCAGAAAAATCAGCCAAATAGTCAGGAACCTCCTGAGACTGGGGAGAAGTAGAGAAAACAGGAGTCACTATGAACACATTGACAACCCAAACTAACCACAGACACAGACTTCCAATCCAAAACAGGATTATGGGTCTGCAGCCAAGGAAAACCCAGCACAATAATGTCATGTAAATTATGTAACACCAAAAATTTACAATTCTCTTGGTGGTCCGGGGCTACCCGCATTATCACCTGGGTCCAAAACTGGAGTTTATTCTCCGCCAAAGGGGTAGCATCAATACCCTGCAAAGAAATAGGAGTCCGCAGGGGTACCATGGGAAAACCACAACGTTTGGCAAAGTCAAAGTCCATCAGGTTCAGGGCTGCTCCTGAATCAACAAAAGCCTTACCAGAAAATGAAGATAAGGAGCAGATCAAGGTAACCG
The DNA here is from genome assembly GCA_033576555.1 of Oophaga sylvatica. NCBI lineage: Eukaryota > Metazoa > Chordata > Amphibia > Anura > Dendrobatidae > Oophaga > Oophaga sylvatica. The sequence goes on along the minus strand of JARQOD010000007.1, from coordinate 141,476,901 downwards.
TTAAGAGAATTTAGGCTGTACATTGCCCAAAGCACAGGAGTGAGCCAAACGTTTTTCCCACTAAGGGCAGACGGAAATAGTATGAGAGGCGTCCCCACAAAAGAAGCACAACTTATTACGCCTTCTAAACTCTTGACGCTGAGCCCTAGAAACAACCCTATCACACTGCATGGGCTCAGAGACCCGTTCGAAAGTCAACACTACCCCTCGCGTAGTTTTACGTTCACGCAAGCGTCTGTCAATTTGAATGGCTAATGACATAAAATCGTTGAGACCCGAGGTGACAGGAAATCCCACCATACCATCTTTACGGTCTCTGCCAGCCCTTTCCGAAAAAGAGCCGCTAGGGTATCATCGTTCCATTTAGTAAGGACTGCCCACTTTCGGAATTTCTGACATATAACTCTGCCACTTCCTGACACTGGCTTAATGCCAACAAGGTTTTCTCAGCTTTATCAACAACATTAGGTTCATCATACAAAAACCCCAGAGCCTGAAAAAATGCATCCATATTAGCCAAAGCAGGATCCCCAGGTGTCAGGGAAAATGCCCAGTCCTAAGGGTCGTCGCTCAACAGGGAGATGACAATTTTAACCTGCTGCACAGAATCCCCCGAGGAATTAGGTTTCAAGGCAAAAAACTATTTACAATTTTTCTTAAAGTTCAAAAATTTAGACCGACCCCCCCAATTAAACAAATCAGGAATAGGGATCTTAGGTTCTACAGTAGACAACTGAGTGAGATAGAAGATTCTCCGAACTGCAGCAGCGAGCTGCTCAACACGATCAGACAAATATTTAGCCTCCACTGAAAAAAAAATCCTCCTACTGCCCCCAGAGAAAAAGAGGAAAAAATATATAAAAAATTCTGACAACTTTTTTTTTTTTTTTTTACTATTCTTTCCTTCTTTAGAGTACCCTAGAATCTACAGTCTGGTCAGTGATTCTGTTATGATTCGGTAACCGAGGATAACAAAAGGCAAAATAGACTAGGCAACCAGACACCAGAGAGGTTGGTAACTTAGCGGATTGCAGACCCCTAAACTGACAACACAACTAGAATTAGCCATGGGATGTACCTACGATGACCTAGACGCCTCGACACAGCCAAAGAGTTAACTAAGCCTAAAGAGAGAAAGGGGAAAGCTAACTGCCCCAGAGTAGAGCCCCAAAGGAATAGATAGCCCCCAAACACGTATTGATGGTGAGGCAGATGACGCACAAACACAGGCAGAAAACAGTGTAAACAAATGCAGGGGCCCAGGCTGTCTAGATTCAGGACACAGCAGGGAACAAGCAGACTTCCAAGAGACTAGCAAGAAACAATCACCGGCAAGAATCATGGGAAGGCTGCTCACTTAAATTTCCCCAGTCAGTGACACCTGATTTCCAATCATCCCCGTCAGGTAGGAGACTTCTGTTATCCAGGGCAGCTTCATTACCAGCAACACCCACTAGAGGGAGCCCAAACTCAGAAGTCAGATTAAAAGTGTTCACAACACAGTGCTACACACTGCAGGAGTTTACACTCCTGTCTCAGTGTGTTCTGGTTGGCATGCTGATCATGCCATGGCTCAGCAAACCAGCCAGATGTAGCAGAGATGGAGTTCTTTGTGGGAAAGCATCACATATGGATTTTCGGAGGACAGGTGAGGAATATGGTGGTTTATTATTTTTAATTTACAGTAATAAATGGGAAAAAGAGGGATGGGGAGTTTTTAAAATAAAAGACTTTCAAATAAAAAACTTTATTCTGGTTGTATATTTTTTACAATATGACTATGGGGTTAGTAATGGGGGCATCTTATAGGCGCCTCTCCATTATTAATCCCAGGGCTTGATGTCAGAGGCCATAAAACATCTGACATCAACCACAACCCTATTACCCCACTTGCCACCACACCAGATTAGGTGCATCGTTGGGATGCGCCATTTCTGGGGTGGTTCAGAGCTGATGTTCTTAGACTGGCAGTGAGCCAATATCCATGGCCCCTTTCTAGCCTATTAATATCACACAGCTGTCTGCCTAGCCATTGCTAGTTATTATAGGGGGACCACACATCATTTTTTGGGGTCCCCATTTTAATAACCAGTCAAGGCTAAGTACACAGCTGTGAGCTGATATTAATAGCCTGGGAAACTCCATGTTTATTACCTCCTTCCCAGCCTATAAACATCTGCTCCCAGTTGTCAGCTTTCCCTCAGCTGGTTATTAACCCCTTTCCGATGTCAGGCGTAATAGCAGCCGACGTCGGACTCCCTCCCTTTGTTGTGGGTTCCAGTGGTGAGCCCAAATCTTTCCCGGGATATGTCAGCTGTTTTGAACAGCTGACATGTGCCCGGAATAGCCACAGGTGGAATCCCGATCCACCTGCAGCTATTCACCTGTTAAATGCGGCTGTCAAATACTGACAGTGGCATTTAACTCGCGCTTCCAGCCATCGGGCCGGAATTCGGCCCACCGTGACCCCCGTCACGTGATCGCGGGTCACCGGTTCATTGGCATGACAACCAGAGGTTTCCTTGAGACCTCTATGGTTGTCACTGCCGGCTTGCTGTGAGCGCCACCCGGTGGTCGGCGCTCATAGCAAGTGAGTTATTCTGCTACATAGAGACAATCTGATCATCACCTCTGTGTAGCAGAGTTGATCGTGTTGCGGAAGCTTCTAGTCTCCCATGGAGACTATTAAAGCATGCCAAAAGTGAAAAAAAAATGATTTAAAAATATAAAAAAATTTAAAAGTTCAAATCACCCCCCCTTTTCGCCCCAAAATAAAACAATAAAAAAAATCAAACATACACATATTTGTTATCGCTGAGTTCAGAATCGCCCGATCTATCAATTAAAAAAAAGGATTAACCTGATCGCTAAATGGCGTAGGGAGAACAAAAGTCAAAACGCCAGATTTACATCTTTTTGGTCGCCGCGCCGCGATCGTATCTACACCAAGATGGTATCATTAAAAATGTCAGCTCGGCATGCAAAAAATAAGCCCTTAACCGGCCCCAGACCCTGAAAAATGGAGACGCTGTGGGTATAAGTATGTGGCGCAATTTTTTTTTTTTAACAAAGTTTGGAATTTTTTTTCACCACTTAAATAAAAAAGAACCTAGACATGTTTGGTGTCTATGAACTTGGAGTATCATAAGGGTGGGTCAGTGTTAGCATTTAGTGAACCTTGCAAAAAAGCCAAACAAAAAACAAGTATGGGAGATTGCACTTTTTTTGCAATTTCACAGCACTTGGAATTTTCAAGTTTTCTATTACACGACGTGGTAAAACCAATGGTGTTGTTCAAAACTACAATTCGTTTTGCAAAAAACAAGCCCTCACAAGACCATATTGATGGAAAAATAAAAAAGTTATGGCCCTGAGAAGAAGGGGAGCAAAAAATGAAACCGCAAAACCGAAAATACCTCCGGTCATGAAGGGGTTAAAAATTAGGGGGACTCCACAACATTTGGATTTTTATTCTATATATATATATATATATATATATATATATATATCTTCTATTCTGTATTCTGACAGTTCACGCTGTGAATTTACTGTACTCAGCAGATGAAATGTCGAGTTTCCTATGAGATGGGTGTGTATAAAAATCCACTCATGGTCCATGTGCTGTGCAATTTTTTTCTCACACCCATTGAGTTGCATTGGCGAGTCTCTTCCAATATACGCGGTCACTTGCAGTTCGATCTGAGCTGAGAAAAAAAATCACAGATGAGCACTGAATCACTGAATAACATTAAGCAAAGTGCAATCCAATTTTTTATCTGATTGCATTTGTCCGTTTTTAACGCAGATGAGTATGAGCCCTAATTCTGAGACTACAATAGTCAGGTAAAGTGGCATTTTGTGCTTAATTTGGAGAAACTAATTAGGGTATGTTAGCTGTGATAAGGTATTTTCATTCTTCTAGTTTAATTGGTATATTGGAAGAGCAGAAAGTTTGTAAATGTTTCTAATAAAACTTATTTGCAATAAAGATGAAATAATTTTGAACACAACTGTAGATAAATAGAAAGAGTTGTGATGTTGTCTGTAGTATATTCAGAGCCAGACACAAAATAACCTTGAAATAGGAATCTATTGAAATTAAAGTACGCAAAACAATAATGTTTGCTTATGCCTTGGAAATGTGCTGCTATCTATATAACATAGCTTGGTTGTTGTGCATTCTCTTGTTTTACAAGGGACACGTCACACTGCAAAATATTCCTTTTCTACATGGAAACTCATTCAATGGTTTATCAGCCTTGAATTTTCTTATGGATTTTGCTGATTATGTGGTCCTTTGTGTCTTGTTATTTGTGTGATGTTTTAAGCTTGATGGTGTTCCTGTTCTTTAAGGTATGCTTTAAGAAAATGCAATAAGTGATGAAAGTATTATATGCACCTCAAATCGGCATCAATAAAAACATCAGCTAACCGCTCAGAAAACAAGATCTCACATAAGTCCATCATCATAAAAACAAAAATATTACAGGTATTGGAAAATGTTTACACCATGCATGTTGGCATATGCAACAGATTGGGACTTATTATAAGTAAAAGGAGGACTTTATACTAACCAGACAGCAGATGGCGATAGTGTGTAATGTTATATGCTAGCTGTAATGTGGGGAGGGAAACTCTCTTGTTGTTGTTGGTTGTTTTACCTTTGCTTCCTGTTTCATTTTCTCCATGGACTGTGTGAAACTGAATTGTATCTCATGTTTATCGAGTATGAAGTAAATACTGTTTACTCAAGATATCTTGTTGCCTGAAGCTTGCATAAGTACAGTGCTGATGATAAAAAGATGCACTCTGCGACAGGTTATGGGCCCAGACGCCCCAGACACTACAAGCCCAGGCAGAAAGATCACGGTTTATAACCCCAGATAACGGAGTACACAGATAAGCACTGTAAACAGAAGGAAATAAATCCAGATACAGAGTGACAAAGGAATTCATGACCCCAGGAGCTGGATATAATTGCAGAGAGTTCAACACAAGCAGGACATACAGGAACTATCTGAAGAAAAAAGAAAAAAAAAGAAAAAACAGGAGAATATCTTCAGTACAACTCTCTAAACAAGTAAGTCTATATAAAGATGATGAATAACACAGAACTGAAATTCACAGTAGCTAAACTGAATAGTGAAAATTATGGAAAGTTATGGAAATTTAAAGTAGAGATGCTGTTATCCAAGGATAATTTATGGGAAGTAATTGTTACAGAAAGACCAGATCAAGATAATCAGACATGGGATAAAAAGAATAGACAAGCGAGAGCCACCATTAGCTTATTAGTGGATGATGCTCAATTAATACATATAAGAAATGAAGAAACAGCGAAAGGAATGTGGGAAGAATTAAGAAAACTGTATGAAAGACCTAGCTTGAATCACAAATTATTTTTATTAAGAAAGCTTTACAGTATGAGATTGAGTGCAAATGACGACATGCAGAAGCATATATTCTCAATGATGGAAGTGATATCACAGCTAAGATCTATTGGTGAAGACATTAAAGAAAGTCATATAGCAGCTATATTGTGCAGTTTACCAGATTCGTATACAGCCTTGATAGATGCCCTTGAGACGAGACCAGAAACTGACATTACATTAGATTTTGTGAAAACAAGACTAATAGATGAATATCAGAGAAGAAAAGAACAAAGCAATGATTCTTCTACTGAAAAGGACAGTGAAAACGCTCTTAAAGCTACAGAATTTAAAAAACCCTATAATAAAGAGACAAGAGAATGCTTCAGATGTAACAAAAAAGGTCATTTAAAGAAAGACTGTACCATATGGAAAGCAGAACAACAAAAATTACAACATAAAAAGCATACACAGAAAGTAAAAAACACAATTTCCGATTCGTGTGAGAATAATTGGATGGCACATTCAAAATAACAGATATGAAATCATCACTTGGTTGGTTTATTGATTCAGGAGCAACGAGTTATATGACAAGGGACAAGAATTTCTTTACGGATCTTGATTTAGATAAGAAGGAAGCAATTTATCTTGCAGATGGAAGCAAAATAACCGCAGAAGGTATCGGACAAGGTATGCTAAATTGTTCAAACAAGTTCAGACAAGATTCAAAGATATTTGTACAGGATGTGTTGTATGTTCCAAAATTGGAAGGCGGATTATTATCTGTGAAACGTTTAACAGCAAAAGGACTTACAGTAAAATTCAAAGACAATGAGTGTGCAATTATTGCAGGAAACAAGATGATAACCAAAGATGAACAATTATATCATTTTGACAAACCAAAGGAACAGATGAAGGTATGTACACATGATCACAAAAACTGTATTCACATGTGGCATAGACATCTAGGACATAGACACCCGGACAGTATAAGGGAACTACAGAGAAAAAAATTGACAAAAGATTTAAAGATATCAGATTGCTCAATTACCATAAGATGTGAATGTTGTATAAAATCCAAAGCCACAAGGATATCTATTCCAAAAGAAAGTGAGATGAAAAGCGAAAGACCACTTGATTTGGTGCATACTGACGTATGTGGACCCATGAAAGTGACTACATCAGGAGGCAATAGATACATGTTGACTTTTATAGACGACTACTCAAGTTACACAGTCACATACTTAATTAAGAACAAAAGTAAAGTTTTTGATAAACTTGTAGACTATGTAACAAGATCAAGTAACAAATTTCAAAGGAAGCCAATTGTCATCAGTAGTGATAATGGAGGTGAATTTACAGGTCACAGAATAGAAGACTACTTAAGACAAAATGGAATAGAACATCAGAAAACTGTTCCATACACACCTGAACAAAATGGAGTAGCAGAAAGGAAAAACAGAACTCTAACAGAAATGATGAGATGTATGCTGACAGATTATAAACTACCAGAGAAATATTGGGGTGAGGCAGCAATGACAGCTACATATCTACAGAACCGACTTTTTTCCAGAAAACTGAAGAAAACTCCATATGAACTGTGGCAAGGTATGAAACCAAGTGTCAATCATTTAAAAGTTTTTGGATGTAAAGTTTTTATATTCATTCCAACAGAAAAACGTTCCAAACTTCAAAACAGATCCATGGAAGGAATATTCGTTGGATATAGTGAAAACTGCAAAGGATATAGAATCTTAGATCCCAAAACAGAGTTACAGTGAGTAACAGTGTGACATTCATTGAAGATTTAAATGAAGACATTATGATTTCAGTTGAAACAAAAAATGAGAAAAACAATAGTGACATAACTGAAGAAATATCTGATGAGAAAGAAGTAGAAATTAATGAAGAACAAAATACCGAAAGTGAAGAATCACAACTACAAACAGACACAGAACCAAGACGTTCAATAAGAGAGAACAAAGGAAAACCACCAAAACGTCTCTCATACAAGACAAGTATAAGAAAAATCTATGTCTTGGGAAGACATATCTAAACTTCCTGAAGAAAAAGCTAATAATTGGATAGAAGCAACAGAAACAGAAATTAAATCCATGCATGATTCAAATACATGGACACTAACAGATTTACCAGAAGGAAGAAAAGCCATAGGATGTAAATGGATTTTTAAAGTAAAATACCAGATGGCACACCTGAAAGATATCGAGCAAGACTCGTAGCTAACGGGTATTCTCAAAAATAGGGAGAAGACTATGATGAAACATTTGCTCCAGTTGTCAAACACACTACAATAAGAACTTTACTTACAGTTGCAGCAACGGAAAAGATGCAACTAAGACATCTGGATGTAAAGACAGCTTTTTTGAATGGAGATTTAACAGAAGACATTTACATGGAACAACCTCCAGGATTCAAAGATGAAAGAAATCCAAACAAAGTTTGTAAACTACAGAAAAGCATATATGGTTTAAAACAAGCAGCTAAAGCGTGGAATGACAAAATCACGGAAGTACTAACAAATGAAAAATTTCAAAGAAGCAAAGCTGATTCATGCTTGTACACAAAAAGGCTGAGTAATGGATTTATGTTCTCATATATGTAGACAACATTTTGATTTGTTTTAAACAAGAAAGGGATAAAGAAAACATTCTAAAAATTCTGAAGCAAAATTTTGAAATCAAAGACTTGGGAAATGTAAAACAGTACCTAGGAATACAGATAGAAAGAGAAGAAGACGGAAGTTTCCTACTGAATCAAAATCACATGATTCAAGACAACAGAAAAATTTGGACTAAAGGATGCAAAAACAGTAAAGTCTCCAATGGAAACTAATTATCTCAAAGAGATGAACAGTGAAAAAAATATGCTACCAAACAATGAATACAGAACAGCAATAGGAAAACTACTGTATCTAGCGACCGTTACAAGACCAGACATCGCAGCAGCAGTAGGAATCCTGAGTAGAAAGGTATCAAAACTAAATAAAGCTGATTGGAATGCCGTGAAGAGAGTAACACATTATTTGAAAGGAACTAGCAATGTTAAGCTGAAATTACCCACAGGTGATAATTGCATTTTAACAGGATATGTTGATGCAGATTGGGCTGGAGATCCAACTGACAGAAGATCTACCAGTGAACATATTTTTTTTCTCTCAGGTGGACCAATAAGTTGGACAAGTAAGAAACAGTCAATTGTGACACTATCTTCAACAGAAGTAGAATATGTTGCAGCAGCACATGCGAGTCAAGAAGTACTGTGATTAAGACAATTGTTGACAGAATTAGGACAACCACAGTTGGAACCAACAAAACTAAAAGAGGACAATCAAGGATGTATTGTTTTTGCTTAGATGGAAAGAGTCAATCCAAGAACCAAGCATATTGATGTGAAATATAATTTCTTGAGAGATCATCAGGATCAAGGAGTCTTGAAGTTGGAGTATTGCCCTACTGAAGAAATGACAGCAGACATTTTCTCTAAGGCGTTGAATGCTGATAAACATCAGAGACTAATAAAAAAATTGGGTTTGATTGAATAAGTCCTTACTGTTGAGAAAGGGTGTTGGCATATGCAATAGATTGGGACTTATTATAAGTAAAAGGAGGACTTTATACTTTCCTGTAATAATGGCCTTCATCCTGTAATAATGTGCTACATTCTGGCCCCCATCCAATGATAATGTCCCCCATTTTTTTTGTATATATTCTTTATTTAGAAAATTTCAATAATATAACAGGAAAGGAAAAAAAAGATATAATAAATATTTTCCAAAAATAGTAAAATAAAGAAAAAAAAAGAAAAAACATTCGTAATAAATCACAACGATAACACTACAAGGCTGCGGTTTTGCAAACCAAAAGGGTTGTAAGAAGAGTTTAAAAAAGAAGGTGCAGTGGTGGGGAGGGACACGGAAAGGAAAGGGGAGGGTAGGGAGCCAGAAAGTCCTGCTTCAAATATAGAGATTAACTAAGCGATTTGGGAGATCAAACTCAAATCAAGGCATGAACATTACAGAACAGGCTATATGTAGTGTCCCCCATTTTTTAATAACGTTGCTTGTCCTGTAATAATGTCATCCATCCTGGACGCTATCCACTATAATGTAAACAATGTGAAAAAGTTCTCCAGCGTGGTCAGGAAATAAAACTTAACATTTATTGTAGAAACATTAAAAGGACATGTAGTGGATACACGTATTTATTCAGATTTTCTAATGTTCTTTACCACTTAACGACCAGAGGTATTTTTTGTTTTTGCATTTTCATTTTTTGCTCCCCTCCTTCCCAGAGCCATAACTTTTTTTTTATTTTTTTGTCAAAATGGCTATGTGAGGGCTTGTTTTTTGCGGGACAAGTTGTACTTTTGAATGACACCATTGGTTTTAACATATCATGTACTGGAAAACGGGAAAAAATTCAAAGTGATGTGAAATTGCAAAAAAAGTGCAATCCCACAGTTGTTTTGCTTTTTGTTTTGCTTTTTTACTAGGTTCACTAAATGCTAAAACTGACCTGCCATTATGATTCTACAGGTCATTATGAGTTCATAGACACCAAACATGTCTAGGTTCTTTTTTATGTAAGTGTTAAAAAACAATTCCAAACTTTGTTAAGAAAAAAAATGCGCCATTTTCCGACACCCCTAGCGTCTCCACTTTTCGTGATATCAGGTTGGGTGAGGGCTTATTTTTTGCGCGCCGAGCTCACGTTTTTATTGTTACCATTTTGGTGCAGATACGATCTTTTGATCACCCATTTTTGCATTTGAATGCAATATCGTGGTGACCAAAAAAACGTAATTCTGGCGTTTTGACTTTTTTCTTGCAACGTCTTTTAGCGATCAGGTTTAATCCTTTTTTATATTGATAGATTGGGCGATTTTGAATGTGGCGATACCGAATATGTTTATGTTTGATTTTTTTTCTTTGTTTTATTTTGAATGGGGCGAAAGGAGGGTGATTTTTATTATTGTTATTATTATTATTCGTTTTTATGGCGCTTTACATGTGAAAAGGGGGCATACGAAGACAAGTACAATAAACATGAGTAATACAAGGCACACACAAGTACTAAAGGAGAGAGGACCCTGCCCGCAAGGGATCACAGTCTACAGGGGATGGGTGAAGATACACTAGGCGAGGGTAGAGCTGGACGCACTGCGGTTCCGTAGACTGAGGATCACTGCAGGTTATAGGCTTTCTGGAAGAGGTGGGTCTTCAGGTTCCTTTTGAAGGTTTGCGTGGTAGGCGAAAGTCTGATGTGTTGGAGTAGAGAGTTCCAGAGTATGGGGGAAGCACGGGAGAAGTCTTGTATGCGGTTGTGGGAAGAAGAGATAAGAGCGAACTTTTATAATTTTTTTTATAGTTTTAAAAACATTTTTTTTACTTTTTGCATGCTTCAATAGTCTCCTTGGAAGATTAGAAGCTGCCATAACCCGATCGGCTCTGCCACATACGGGTGATGATCAGATCGCCTGTATGTAGCAGAATTACTCACTTGCTATGAGCGAAGACCATCTTGTGGCGCTCACAGCAAGCCGGCACTGACAACCATAGAGGTCTCCAGGAGACCTCTGGTTGTCATGCCAATGCATCCGTCACCCGCAATCACATGACAGGGGGTCACCGATGGGCGGATTTCCGACACGATTGCTGGAAGCGCATATTAAATGCTGCTGTCAGCATTTGACAGTGGCATTTATGGGTTAATAGCTGCGGGTGAATCTCAATTCCACCCGCAGCTGTTCCGGGCACATGTCAGCTGTTCAAAATAGCTAACATGTGCAGGGAAAGATGTGGGCTCACCGCCAGAGCCCACATCAAATTGAGGGTGTCCGACATTGGCGTACATTTACGCCTGATGTCGGCATTTTTTTCACCATTTCATCCTATTTCAATTTTATTTTTCTGTTTTTAAGGACATTAGATAGGAAAATTAATTTTGTCATTCAAAACTACAGCCGTCCCACAAAAAACAAGCCCTTCTTCTTCTATGTTGATCAAAAAAATAAAAAAAGTTATGGTTCTTGGAAGAAGGGCAGTTAAAAAATCAAAGCACAGAAATAGAAAATTCCCTGGTCCTTTAAAGAGTTAATGATACTTCATATTTGCCCAAATTTTTTATTAGAGGAATTTTTGAAATCCATTTTAATAGTGTCTGCACCGCTGTTATTTGCACCAAACTGTTGCACACTATTTGATAAATTTGGCACATCTTGAAATACTGTACAACACTTCTGCCTAGAGATGTTTTGGCAGTTTTTATGGGAGATATCTGGAGAGAGGCTTCTTTCTGATTTTTTAAAAAGTTGCAATTCAAAAACTGGTATTATACATATTTAAATAGCTAACTATGCCCTCTTTCCATTCACATTTCCAAAATGGCAAGAGAAGCATAACATCTCAAGAAGTTACACATTTTTGCATAACAAGAATCAAGTGACAGAATTTGCAACTTCTTGATGCCAAAAAATGGAACAAAGGTTCAGATTCATCAAAGATTTGAAAATTTACAAAACTTTGGAGCAACTGAAGGTCTCACAAAGCTCTGACAAAGTGGGTAGTTGTAATGTATGTAGTACAGTTCATATAGCGTCTTGTGCTTGGGTGCGATGAAAACACAGGAGTCACAGGTTTGATATAGAAAAGTCCTGTATTACTTCATACAAGTTGGCAGAAATAGTCACACAGTTTGCAGACACAGAAACAGGAGACACAGCAGGCCAGAGTAATCCAAGCTCAGCAATCACTCTCCAATACAGATTCAGGATCTTCTTCTCTGTTACCGTAAGTCCATGCAAACGTGGGTCTTTCAAAGAGCAGGGTTCAGAGTCCACAAGTGCTTCAGAGTTCCTCAGTAGGAATAGCTGGAGTACAAGGTCCAAGGCTTACAGGAGTCAAGTCACAGGTTCACTGCAGGCTAGATTCTGAAGCACTGATTGCTCAGCTGTGGCTGCTTAAGAAGCAAAGGAGAGAATCAGGGCGGGAACATGCAAGCTGGAAACTCCATTTTGACTGAGGGCAAGATAGCTGCAGCAAGACAGAAAGTAAAATGGCTGACGAACAAACTGAGTTTCAGGAATATATACATAGAACCTTACATTACTCCCCCCTTAAGGACAACCTCCGGATGACCTCAGACCAGGCTTGTGTGGGTACCTCTGATGAAACTGACGGAGCAAGCGAGGAGCATTAACGTTATTGACCGGTTCCCATGAGTTGTCCTCCACTGGGTAGCCCTGCCATTTAATCAGATATTGTAACTGATTTCTATACAACCTGGAATCTAAAATCCTTTCCACCACAAATTCTTCCTGACCATCGACTAGCACTGGGTCAGGGCAAGGAGAGGAACGTCCAGGAAACGTATTGGGTGTCGCAGCCTTTAGTAGGGATACATGAAAGACAGGGTGGATTCTCATAGTTCTGGGCAGTTGAAGACGACAAGCAACGGCACTTATAATTTTACTGATTTTATAGGGTCCAATGTACTTATGTCCCAACTTAGACGATGGAATCCTTAACTTAAGATTTCTGGTTGACAGCCAGACCAAGTCTCCTACCTTGAAAGCTGGTGCAGGTTTACGAAATTTATCTGCTGCTTTCTTGTACCTTTCTTGAGCCGATTCCAGATTTTCCTTTAGAAGATCCATATTCTTCTGTAAAGACGTGATTCTTTCAGCCACTGCTGGTAAAGGCGTTTCTATGGGAAATCGTGGTAGAATGTTAGGATGATAACCTAGATTAGAGTAAAAAGGAGACTGTTTAGTGGAGACACTCTGAGAGTTGTTATACGAGAACTCAGCTAATGGAAGTAAATCCACCCAATCATCCTGTAGGTGGCAGATAAAGCAGCGGAGATACTGCTCCAGGGTTTGATTGGTTCGTTCGGTCTGTCCATTAGTCTGGGGATGAAAAGCAGAAGAAAGGTTTACTTTAATGTCCAATGCTGCACAGAAATTTTGCCAAAACCTAGAAGTGAATTGCACCCCTCGATCCGAAATAACCTCATCCGGTACTCCATGTAAGCGAAACACATCTTTAATCATCAAATCTGATGTCTGTTTTGCAGTGGGTAAGCCGACACAAGGGATAAAATGAGCTGCCTTTGTTAGACGGTCAACCACCACTAGAATGGTGTTCTTCCCCTGAGAGGTTGGTAACTCCACAATGAAGTCCATAGAAATGGATCCCCACGGGCGGGACGGGGTGGGAAGAGGCTGTAACAGACCAGTTGGTGAGGAGCGAGGTGTTTTGCATCTTGCACAGACCTCACATGAAGTGACATAATTCAAAACATCCTTCCTGCAAGTGGGCCACCAAAAGAAACGAGAAAGAAATTCCTGTGTCTTTAGAATTCCTCTATGCCCAGCTATCTTGGAATCGTGAATGAGTTGCAATACTCTTAATCTGACTGTTTCAGGAATATACAGACGTTGTCCCTGAATCCACACACCATTCTTAAAGACAAGACTTACGTCCCTTGGGGGTTGTGCCAAAAAGGAATCCGCATGGTATGCTTCCTTGATGTCCTTAAGTAGGTCTTGATTATGAATTACTCCTAGGAATCTAGAGTCAGGAAGAATAGTCTTAGGAGGAGTAATTGGACGTGTCTCTGCTGAGTAAATCCTAGAGAGTGCATCAGCCTTTCCATTGCGCGATCCTGGTCTATAAGAGATGATAAAATTAAATTGGTTTAAGAAAAGATTCCAGCGAGCCTGGCGAGGAGTCAGGCACTTAGCCGACCTGATAAACTCAAGGTTACGATGGTCTGTCAGGACGACTATTTGCTGTGCAGCTCCCTGAAGAAGGTGTCTCCATTCTTTGAAGGCGGCAATAATGGCCAACAACTCTCTATTGCCCACATCGTAGTTCCTCTCAGCCGAAGACAACTGCTGGGAAAAGAAGGCACAGGGATGCAAGACATTCTTCTCACCTGTTCTCTGAGAGAGTATAGCTCCAACGGCACAGTCTGAAGCATCCACCTCTATTATGAAGGCAAGCTCGGGGTTGGGATGTACTAGGATAGGTGCAGTGGTAAATTTATCTTTTAGACGGGAAAATGCTTCCTGGGCTTGGGGAGTCCAGGAAAACCTAGACTCTTTCCGGGTAAGTTGAGTGATAGGTGACACTACCTCAGAGAAATTTCTAATGAAACGTCTATAGAAGTTGGCAAACCCGATGAAGCGCTGTACCTCCTTCACATTTCTAGGACTTGGCCAATCCTTGATGGCTTGGGTTTTGCTTCCATCCATACTAATTCCTTGTGTAGACAGTACATACCCCAGAAATTGAATTTCGGTCCTATGGAATTCACACTTTTCAAGTTTGATGTAAAGATGATTTTGTCTTAAACGTTCCAAGACCATTCTCACATGTCCATGATGTTCCTCTGTGGAGTTAGAAAAAATTAGAATATCATCCAAATAAATTACCACGAATGTATCTAGGAGATCCCTGAAGATGTCATTCACCAAGTGTTGGAAAGTGGCTGGGGCGGTACTCAGACCAAAAGGCATAACTAGATATTCAAAGTGTCCATAGCGTGACCTGAATGCAGTCTTCCATTCATCCCCAGGTCTAATACGGACTAAGTTATAGGCCCCACGAAGATCTAGTTTAGAAAAAATTTTGGCATGTCGCACTCTCTCCAATACTTCAGGGATTAAAGGCAATGGATAACGGTTTCTAATAGTAACCTTATTGAGTTCCCTATAGTCTACGCATGGTCTCAGAGATCCATCTTTCTTCTTTACAAAGAAGATGGGTGCACCTGCAGGAGATGAAGAGGGGCGTATGAAGCCCTTGGCTAGATTTTCATCTATGTAATCCTTTAAAGCCTTTAGCTCGGGCCCCGCCAGGGGGTAGATCTTACCAAAAGGTATCTCTGCTCCAGGCAATAATTCAATTGGACAATCATATGGACGGTGAGGAGGAAGCTGGTCAGCGTTCTTCTTGTCACATAAATCCACATAGTCCTGGTATACAGCTGGTAGTTCAGGGACTGACATGATTCCTTTAGGAACAGAGCAAGCTGAAACTTTTGGACTCATCTGTTTCTCTGGAAAGTGTAATTCCTTGGTCTCCCAGTTAATGGTAGGATTCTGAGCCTGCAGCCATGGTAGCCCTAGAATAATGGGAAAGTGGGGAGAAGAGATAAG
Source organism: Oophaga sylvatica (assembly GCA_033576555.1). Lineage (NCBI taxonomy): Eukaryota > Metazoa > Chordata > Amphibia > Anura > Dendrobatidae > Oophaga > Oophaga sylvatica. The sequence continues at coordinate 141,461,350 of JARQOD010000007.1, read as the reverse complement.
CATAAAGGACAGTTTCTCTTGATGATCTTTACCCATAAGAACCCTCAAAGGCTCTGTTTCCTGATCCACTGGTCCAGAGGTCAGCAGGGAGCCATCCACAGTTTCCATCTGTACTGGAGTAGCCTTCTTCACTGAACGTATTCCCTGTTTCAGAGCAAAGGAGACATCCATAAAATTTCCACTTGCCCCTGAGTCGATCATAGCAGAGCTAGACACCCAAGCTGAGTCAACCCAGAGTTTGATGGAAAGAAAGCAATGAGAATTGTTTTTCTTACAACTCAGCTGGGACACCGCTGAGGAAACTTGAAAAATGGCAGCGTTTACACAGTCAACGTCCTCAGAGGTAATGGAGTTTAAGTCCGAGAAATCAAGATCTGTTGCTGCAGATCTCTCTGGAGCCTGAGGCTCGGACCTGACAGATCCCCTCTCGCAACACTCACAATGAATGAGTGCTGCAGTAGTCTTACGAGAACGGCTGGGGCAGTTTATAATGAAGTGCCCTGACTTACCACAATAGAAACATAGATTCTCCTTAAAACGATGTTCCTTGCGTGCATCACTAACCCGTCGTTGTAAAGAGTCTACCTGCATGGGTTCAGGTTCAGGTTCCCGTGTAATCCTACTCAAAGGTTCCTTAGCTGGAGAGGAAGGTAGGAAAAGGTTAGTACGATTGCTTTCGAACCATCTCTCTTGCCTGCGTTCAGTCAGACGAGTATCAATACGGATGCAGTAGTTAATAAAGTCACCTAACGCAGTGGGAGGGTCGGCACGAGCAAGTTCATCCTTAATCAGTGGAGATAACCCCTTTCGAAAAATAGATTTTTTGGCGGAACTGTCCCAGGTGGTATCAAGGGCCCATCTCCTGAAATCCAAGGCATATTCAGCTACCGAGTGCTTACCTTGGCGCAAAGCTAACATGGCTGCTTCAGCTGTTGCACCTCGATTGGGGTCATCAAACACCTGCCCCATGGCTGAAATAAAATCATCAAGGTGATTCAAACAATCATCCTCAGTCTCAATCAGAGGGTTTGCCCACATTAAAGCCTTGTTGGTAAGCAACATAATTATAGTAAGCACCTTAGATCGTTCAGTGGGAAATTGTGAAGCATGTGCAGAAAAAAAAAGATTGCATTGATTAATAAATCCCCTGAATTTCTCACGTTCACCGCCAAAACGAAAAGGGGGCAACTTGGGAATCCCAGCACTCGGGGCTACGGCAGGAGCCTGGACTCGCCCCTCTAGAACCTCAATCCTGGCTCGCAAATCCTGGGTAGTCTGTCCAACCACTTGCAAATTGTGATTATTGAGGTCCTGTAGATTTGTAAAACGGGTCTTTATATTCTGCAAATCTGCAAGGATATTATCAGTCACTCCGCAAAGTTCCTTTATGCGGGCCTCCATTTTCCAGATCTTTTAAGACAGGATTACTGGAAGAAGAGGAGAGAAAAAAAACAATAGTGTTCACCTGTGGCAACACTGCAGAGAGAAAAAAAAATTAAGGGAACTGCTCACCTGGAATGGTTGTGAGAAGTCACAACCACTATCATCACAGAAAGTTTCAACCAGACATCTGATATCCAGAGTTACAGCAGACAAAAAAGAGAAAAGAAAGGAAAAAAAAAAAAAAAAAAACAATAGTGTTTACCTGTGATAACACTGCAAAAAGAAAAAACTTAAGGGAATTGCTCACCTGGAATGGTTGTGAGAAGTCACAACCACTGTCATCACAGAAAGTACAACCGGACGTCTGATATCCACAGTACAGCAGACACAGCCTTCCAGACCCAGCAGACACTAACGTTTTGGCTTCAGAATCTTGTAATGTATGTAGTACAGTTCATATAGCGTCTTGTGCTTGGGTGCGATGAAAACACAGGAGTCACAGGTTTGATATAGAAAAGTCCTGTATTACTTCATACAAGTTGGCAGAAATAGTCACACAGTTTGCAGACACAGAAACAGGAGACACAGCAGGCCAGAGTAATCCAAGCTCAGCAATCACTCTCCAATACAGATTCAGGATCTTCTTCTCTGTTACCGTAAGTCCATGCAAACGTGGGTCTTTCAAAGAGCAGGGTTCAGAGTCCACAAGTGCTTCAGAGTTCCTCAGTAGGAATAGCTGGAGTACAAGGTCCAAGGCTTACAGGAGTCAAGTCACAGGTTCACTGCAGGCTAGATTCTGAAGCACTGATTGCTCAGCTGTGGCTGCTTAAGAAGCAAAGGAGAGAATCAGGGCGGGAACATGCAAGCTGGAAACTCCATTTTGACTGAGGGCAAGATAGCTGCAGCAAGACAGAAAGTAAAATGGCTGACGAACAAACTGAGTTTCAGGAATATATACATAGAACCTTACATTACTCCCCCCTTAAGGACAACCTCCGGATGACCTCAGACCAGGCTTGTGTGGGTACCTCTGATGAAACTGACGGAGCAAGCGAGGAGCATTAACGTTATTGACCGGTTCCCATGAGTTGTCCTCCACTGGGTAGCCCTGCCATTTAATCAGATATTGTAACTGATTTCTATACAACCTGGAATCTAAAATCCTTTCCACCACAAATTCTTCCTGACCATCGACTAGCACTGGGTCAGGGCAAGGAGAGGAACGTCCAGGAAACGTATTGGGTGTCGCAGCCTTTAGTAGGGATACATGAAAGACAGGGTGGATTCTCATAGTTCTGGGCAGTTGAAGACGACAAGCAACGGCACTTATAATTTTACTGATTTTATAGGGTCCAATGTACTTATGTCCCAACTTAGACGATGGAATCCTTAACTTAAGATTTCTGGTTGACAGCCAGACCAAGTCTCCTACCTTGAAAGCTGGTGCAGGTTTACGAAATTTATCTGCTGCTTTCTTGTACCTTTCTTGAGCCGATTCCAGATTTTCCTTTAGAAGATCCATATTCTTCTGTAAAGACGTGATTCTTTCAGCCACTGCTGGTAAAGGCGTTTCTATGGGAAATCGTGGTAGAATGTTAGGATGATAACCTAAATTAGAGTAAAAAGGAGACTGTTTAGTGGAGGCACTCTGAGAGTTGTTATACGAGAACTCAGCTAATGGAAGTAGATCCACCCAATCATCCTGTAGGTGGCAGATAAAGCAGCGGAGATACTGCTCCAGGGTTTGATTGGTTCGTTCGGTCTGTCCATTAGTCTGGGGATGAAAAGCAGAAGAAAGGTTTACTTTAATGTCCAATGCTGCACAGAAATTTTGCCAAAACCTAGAAGTGAATTGCACCCCTCGATCCGAAATAACCTCATCCGGTACTCCATGTAAGCGAAACACATCTTTAATCATCAAATCTGATGTCTGTTTTGCAGTGGGTAAGCCGACACAAGGGATAAAATGAGCTGCCTTTGTTAGACGGTCAACCACCACTAGAATGGTGTTCTTCCCCTGAGAGGTTGGTAACTCCACAATGAAGTCCATAGAAATGGATCCCCACGGGCGGGACGGGGTGGGAAGAGGCTGTAACAGACCAGTTGGTGAGGAGCGAGGTGTTTTGCATCTTGCACAGACCTCACATGAAGTGACATAATTCAAAACATCCTTCCTGCAAGTGGGCCACCAAAAGAAACGAGAAAGAAATTCCTGTGTCTTTAGAATTCCTCTATGCCCAGCTATCTTGGAATCGTGAATGAGTTGCAATACTCTTAATCTGACTGTTTCAGGAATATACAGACGTTGTCCCTGAATCCACACACCATTCTTAAAGACAAGACTTACGTCCCTTGGGGTTGTGCCAAAAAGGAATCCGCATGGTATGCTTCCTTGATGTCCTTAAGTAGGTCTTGATTATGAATTACTCCTAGGAATCTAGAGTCAGGAAGAATAGTCTTAGGAGGAGTAATTGGACGTGTCTCTGCTGAGTAAATCCTAGAGAGTGCATCAGCCTTTCCATTGCGCGATCCTGGTCTATAAGAAATGATAAAATTAAATTGGTTTAAGAAAAGATTCCAGCGAGCCTGGCGAGGAGTCAGGCACTTAGCCGACCTGATAAACTCAAGGTTACGATGGTCTGTCAGGACGACTATTTGCTGTGCAGCTCCCTGAAGAAGGTGTCTCCATTCTTTGAAGGCGGCAATAATGGCCAACAACTCTCTATTGCCCACATCGTAGTTCCTCTCAGCCGAAGACAACTGCTGGGAAAAGAAGGCACAGGGATGCAAGACATTCTTCTCACCTGTTCTCTGAGAGAGTATAGCTCCAACGGCACAGTCTGAAGCATCCACCTCTATTATGAAGGCAAGCTCGGGGTTGGGATGTACTAGGATAGGTGCAGTGGTAAATTTATCTTTTAGACGGGAAAATGCTTCCTGGGCTTGGGGAGTCCAGGAAAACCTAGACTCTTTCCGGGTAAGTTGAGTGATAGGTGACACTACCTCAGAGAAATTTCTAATGAAACGTCTATAGAAGTTGGCAAACCCGATGAAGCGCTGTACCTCCTTCACATTTCTAGGACTTGGCCAATCCTTGATGGCTTGGGTTTTGCTTCCATCCATACTAATTCCTTGTGTAGACAGTACATACCCCAGAAATTGAATTTCGGTCCTATGGAATTCACACTTTTCAAGTTTGATGTAAAGATGATTTTGTCTTAAACGTTCCAAGACCATTCTCACATGTCCATGATGTTCCTCTGTGGAGTTAGAAAAAATTAGAATATCATCCAAATAAATTACCACGAATGTATCTAGGAGATCCCTGAAGATGTCATTCACCAAGTGTTGGAAAGTGGCTGGGGCGGTACTCAGACCAAAAGGCATAACTAGATATTCAAAGTGTCCATAGCGTGACCTGAATGCAGTCTTCCATTCATCCCCAGGTCTAATACGGACTAAGTTATAGGCCCCACGAAGATCTAGTTTAGAAAAAATTTTGGCATGTCGCACTCTCTCCAATACTTCAGGGATTAAAGGCAATGGATAACGGTTTCTAATAGTAACCTTATTGAGTTCCCTATAGTCTACGCATGGTCTCAGAGATCCATCTTTCTTCTTTACAAAGAAGATGGGTGCACCTGCAGGAGATGAAGAGGGGCGTATGAAGCCCTTGGCTAGATTTTCATCTATGTAATCCTTTAAAGCCTTTAGCTCGGGCCCCGCCAGGGGGTAGATCTTACCAAAAGGTATCTCTGCTCCAGGCAATAATTCAATTGGACAATCATATGGACGGTGAGGAGGAAGCTGGTCAGCGTTCTTCTTGTCACATAAATCCACATAGTCCTGGTATACAGCTGGTAGTTCAGGGACTGACATGATTCCTTTAGGAACAGAGCAAGCTGAAACTTTTGGACTCATCTGTTTCTCTGGAAAGTGTAATTCCTTGGTCTCCCAGTTAATGGTAGGATTCTGAGCCTGCAGCCATGGTAGCCCTAGAATAATGGGAAAGTGGGGAGAAGAGATAAGCATAAAGGACAGTTTCTCTTGATGATCTTTACCCATAAGAACCCTCAAAGGCTCTGTTTCCTGATCCACTGGTCCAGAGGTCAGCAGGGAGCCATCCACAGTTTCCATCTGTACTGGAGTAGCCTTCTTCACTGAACGTATTCCCTGTTTCAGAGCAAAGGAGACATCCATAAAATTTCCACTTGCCCCTGAGTCGATCATAGCAGAGCTAGACACCCAAGCTGAGTCAACCCAGAGTTTGATGGAAAGAAAGCAATGAGAATTGTTTTTCTTACAACTCAGCTGGGACACCGCTGAGGAAACTTGAAAAATGGCAGCGTTTACACAGTCAACGTCCTCAGAGGTAATGGAGTTTAAGTCCGAGAAATCAAGATCTGTTGCTGCAGATCTCTCTGGAGCCTGAGGCTCGGACCTGACAGATCCCCTCTCGCAACACTCACAATGAATGAGTGCTGCAGTAGTCTTACGAGAACGGCTGGGGCAGTTTATAATGAAGTGCCCTGACTTACCACAATAGAAACATAGATTCTCCTTAAAACGATGTTCCTTGCGTGCATCACTAACCCGTCGTTGTAAAGAGTCTACCTGCATGGGTTCAGGTTCAGGTTCCCGTGTAATCCTACTCAAAGGTTCCTTAGCTGGAGAGGAAGGTAGGAAAAGGTTAGTACGATTGCTTTCGAACCATCTCTCTTGCCTGCGTTCAGTCAGACGAGTATCAATACGGATGCAGTAGTTAATAAAGTCACCTAACGCAGTGGGAGGGTCGGCACGAGCAAGTTCATCCTTAATCAGTGGAGATAACCCCTTTCGAAAAATAGATTTTTTGGCGGAACTGTCCCAGGTGGTATCAAGGGCCCATCTCCTGAAATCCAAGGCATATTCAGCTACCGAGTGCTTACCTTGGCGCAAAGCTAACATGGCTGCTTCAGCTGTTGCACCTCGATTGGGGTCATCAAACACCTGCCCCATGGCTGAAATAAAATCATCAAGGTGATTCAAACAATCATCCTCAGTCTCAATCAGAGGGTTTGCCCACATTAAAGCCTTGTTGGTAAGCAACATAATTATAGTAAGCACCTTAGATCGTTCAGTGGGAAATTGTGAAGCATGTGCAGAAAAAAAAGATTGCATTGATTAATAAATCCCCTGAATTTCTCACGTTCACCGCCAAAATGAAAAGGGGGCAACTTGGGAATCCCAGCACTCGGGGCTACGGCAGGAGCCTGGACTCGCCCCTCTAGAACCTCAATCCTGGCTCGCAAATCCTGGGTAGTCTGTCCAACCACTTGCAAATTGTGATTATTGAGGTCCTGTAGATTTGTAAAACGGGTCTTTATATTCTGCAAATCTGCAAGGATATTATCAGTCACTCCGCAAAGTTCCTTTATGCGGGCCTCCATTTTCCAGATCTTTTAAGACAGGATTACTGGAAGAAGAGGAGAGAAAAAAAACAATAGTGTTCACCTGTGGCAACACTGCAGAGAGAAAAAAAAATTAAGGGAACTGCTCACCTGGAATGGTTGTGAGAAGTCACAACCACTATCATCACAGAAAGTTTCAACCAGACATCTGATATCCAGAGTTACAGCAGACAAAAAAGAGAAAAGAAAGGAAAAAAAAAAAAAAAAACAATAGTGTTTACCTGTGGTAACACTGCAAAAAGAAAAAACTTAAGGGAATTGCTCACCTGGAATGGTTGTGAGAAGTCACAACCACTGTCATCACAGAAAGTACAACCGGACGTCTGATATCCACAGTACAGCAGACACAGCCTTCCAGACCCAGCAGACACTAACGTTTTGGCTTCAGAATCTTGTAATGTATGTAGTACAGTTCATATAGCGTCTTGTGCTTGGGTGCGATGAAAACACAGGAGTCACAGGTTTGATATAGAAAAGTCCTGTATTACTTCATACAAGTTGGCAGAAATAGTCACACAGTTTGCAGACACAGAAACAGGAGACACAGCAGGCCAGAGTAATCCAAGCTCAGCAATCACTCTCCAATACAGATTCAGGATCTTCTTCTCTGTTACCGTAAGTCCATGCAAACGTGGGTCTTTCAAAGAGCAGGGTTCAGAGTCCACAAGTGCTTCAGAGTTCCTCAGTAGGAATAGCTGGAGTACAAGGTCCAAGGCTTACAGGAGTCAAGTCACAGGTTCACTGCAGGCTAGATTCTGAAGCACTGATTGCTCAGCTGTGGCTGCTTAAGAAGCAAAGGAGAGAATCAGGGCGGGAACATGCAAGCTGGAAACTCCATTTTGACTGAGGGCAAGATAGCTGCAGCAAGACAGAAAGTAAAATGGCTGACGAACAAACTGAGTTTCAGGAATATATACATAGAACCTTACATTACTCCCCCCTTAAGGACAACCTCCGGATGACCTCAGACCAGGCTTGTGTGGGTACCTCTGATGAAACTGACGGAGCAAGCGAGGAGCATTAACGTTATTGACCGGTTCCCATGAGTTGTCCTCCACTGGGTAGCCCTGCCATTTAATCAGATATTGTAACTGATTTCTATACAACCTGGAATCTAAAATCCTTTCCACCACAAATTCTTCCTGACCATCGACTAGCACTGGGTCAGGGCAAGGAGAGGAACGTCCAGGAAACGTATTGGGTGTCGCAGCCTTTAGTAGGGATACATGAAAGACAGGGTGGATTCTCATAGTTCTGGGCAGTTGAAGACGACAAGCAACGGCACTTATAATTTTACTGATTTTATAGGGTCCAATGTACTTATGTCCCAACTTAGACGATGGAATCCTTAACTTAAGATTTCTGGTTGACAGCCAGACCAAGTCTCCTACCTTGAAAGCTGGTGCAGGTTTACGAAATTTATCTGCTGCTTTCTTGTACCTTTCTTGAGCCGATTCCAGATTTTCCTTTAGAAGATCCATATTCTTCTGTAAAGACGTGATTCTTTCAGCCACTGCTGGTAAAGGCGTTTCTATGGGAAATCGTGGTAGAATGTTAGGATGATAACCTAGATTAGAGTAAAAAGGAGACTGTTTAGTGGAGGCACTCTGAGAGTTGTTATACGAGAACTCAGCTAATGGAAGTAGATCCACCCAATCATCCTGTAGGTGGCAGATAAAGCAGCGGAGATACTGCTCCAGGGTTTGATTGGTTCGTTCGGTCTGTCCATTAGTCTGGGGATGAAAAGCAGAAGAAAGGTTTACTTTAATGTCCAATGCTGCACAGAAATTTTGCCAAAACCTAGAAGTGAATTGCACCCCTCGATCCGAAATAACCTCATCCGGTACTCCATGTAAGCGAAACACATCTTTAATCATCAAATCTGATGTCTGTTTTGCAGTGGGTAAGCCGACACAAGGGATAAAATGAGCTGCCTTTGTTAGACGGTCAACCACCACTAGAATGGTGTTCTTCCCCTGAGAGGTTGGTAACTCCACAATGAAGTCCATAGAAATGGATCCCCACGGGCGGGACGGGGTGGGAAGAGGCTGTAACAGACCAGTTGGTGAGGAGCGAGGTGTTTTGCATCTTGCACAGACCTCACATGAAGTGACATAATTCAAAACATCCTTCCTGCAAGTGGGCCACCAAAAGAAACGAGAAAGAAATTCCTGTGTCTTTAGAATTCCTCTATGCCCAGCTATCTTGGAATCGTGAATGAGTTGCAATACTCTTAATCTGACTGTTTCAGGAATATACAGACGTTGTCCCTGAATCCACACACCATTCTTAAAGACAAGACTTACGTCCCTTGGGGGTTGTGCCAAAAAGGAATCCGCATGGTATGCTTCCTTGATGTCCTTAAGTAGGTCTTGATTATGAATTACTCCTAGAAATCTAGAGTCAGGAAGAATAGTCTTAGGAGGAGTAATTGGACGTGTCTCTGCTGAGTAAATCCTAGAGAGTGCATCAGCCTTTCCATTGCGCGATCCTGGTCTATAAGAGATGATAAAATTAAATTGGTTTAAGAAAAGATTCCAGCGAGCCTGGCGAGGAGTCAGGCACTTAGCCGACCTGATAAACTCAAGGTTACGATGGTCTGTCAGGACGACTATTTGCTGTGCAGCTCCCTGAAGAAGGTGTCTCCATTCTTTGAAGGCGGCAATAATGGCCAACAACTCTCTATTGCCCACATCGTAGTTCCTCTCAGCCGAAGACAACTGCTGGGAAAAGAAGGCACAGGGATGCAAGACATTCTTCTCACCTGTTCTCTGAGAGAGTATAGCTCCAACGGCACAGTCTGAAGCATCCACCTCTATTATGAAGGCAAGCTCGGGGTTGGGATGTACTAGGATAGGTGCAGTGGTAAATTTATCTTTTAGACGGGAAAATGCTTCCTGGGCTTGGGGAGTCCAGGAAAACCTAGACTCTTTCCGGGTAAGTTGAGTGATAGGTGACACTACCTCAGAGAAATTTCTAATGAAACGTCTATAGAAGTTGGCAAACCCGATGAAGCGCTGTACCTCCTTCACATTTCTAGGACTTGGCCAATCCTTGATGGCTTGGGTTTTGCTTCCATCCATACTAATTCCTTGTGTAGACAGTACATACCCCAGAAATTGAATTTCGGTCCTATGGAATTCACACTTTTCAAGTTTGATGTAAAGATGATTTTGTCTTAAACGTTCCAAGACCATTCTCACATGTCCATGATGTTCCTCTGTGGAGTTAGAAAAAATTAGAATATCATCCAAATAAATTACCACGAATGTATCTAGGAGATCCCTGAAGATGTCATTCACCAAGTGTTGGAAAGTGGCTGGGGCGGTACTCAGACCAAAAGGCATAACTAGATATTCAAAGTGTCCATAGCGTGACCTGAATGCAGTCTTCCATTCATCCCAGGTCTAATACGGACTAAGTTATAGGCCCCACGAAGATCTAGTTTAGAAAAAATTTTGGCATGTCGCACTCTCTCCAATAACTCAGGGATTAAAGGCAATGGATAACGGTTTCTAATAGTAACCTTATTGAGTTCCCTATAGTCTACGCATGGTCTCAGAGATCCATCTTTCTTCTTTACAAAGAAGATGGGTGCACCTGCAGGAGATGAAGAGGGGCGTATGAAGCCCTTGGCTAGATTTTCATCTATGTAATCCTTTAAAGCCTTTAGCTCGGGCCCCGCCAGGGGGTAGATCTTACCAAAAGGTATCTCTGCTCCAGGCAATAATTCAATTGGACAATCATATGGACGGTGAGGAGGAAGCTGGTCAGCGTTCTTCTTGTCACATAAATCCACATAGTCCTGGTATACAGCTGGTAGTTCAGGGACTGACATGATTCCTTTAGGAACAGAGCAAGCTGAAACTTTTGGACTCATCTGTTTCTCTGGAAAGTGTAATTCCTTGGTCTCCCAGTTAATGGTAGGATTCTGAGCCTGCAGCCATGGTAGCCCCAGAATAATGGGAAAGTGGGGAGAAGAGATAAGCATAAAGGACAGTTTCTCTTGATGATCTTTACCATAAGAACCCTCAAAGGCTCTGTTTCCTGATCCACTGGTCCAGAGGTCAGCAGGGAGCCATCCACAGTTTCCATCTGTACTGGAGTAGCCTTCTTCACTGAACGTATTCCCTGTTTCAGAGCAAAGGAGACATCCATAAAATTTCCACTTGCCCCTGAGTCGATCATAGCAGAGCTAGACACCCAAGCTGAGTCAACCCAGAGTTTGATGGAAAGAAAGCAATGAGAATTGTTTTTCTTACAACTCAGCTGGGACACCGCTGAGGAAACTTGAAAAATGGCAGCGTTTACACAGTCAACGTCCTCAGAGGTAACGGAGTTTAAGTCCGAGAAATCAAGATCTGTTGCTGCAGATCTCTCTGGAGCCTGAGGCTCGGACCTGACAGATCCCCTCTCGCAACACTCACAATGAATGAGTGCTGCAGTAGTCTTACGAGAACGGCTGGGGCAGTTTATAATGAAGTGCCCTGACTTACCACAATAGAAACATAGATTCTCCTTAAAACGATGTTCCTTGCGTGCATCACTAACCCGTCGTTGTAAAGAGTCTACCTGCATGGGTTCAGGTTCAGGTTCCCGTGTAATCCTACTCAAAGGTTCCTTAGCTGGAGAGGAAGGTAGGAAAAGGTTAGTACGATTGCTTTCGAACCATCTCTCTTGCCTGCGTTCAGTCAGACGAGTATCAATACGGATGCAGTAGTTAATAAAGTCACCTAACGCAGTGGGAGGGTCGGCACGAGCAAGTTCATCCTTAATCAGTGGAGATAACCCCTTTCGAAAAATAGATTTTTTGGCGGAACTGTCCCAGGTGGTATCAAGGGCCCATCTCCTGAAATCCAAGGCATATTCAGCTACCGAGTGCTTACCTTGGCGCAAAGCTAACATGGCTGCTTCAGCTGTTGCACCTCGATTGGGGTCATCAAACACCTGCCCCATGGCTGAAATAAAATCATCAAGGTGATTCAAACAATCATCCTCAGTCTCAATCAGAGGGTTTGCCCACATTAAAGCCTTGTTGGTAAGCAACATAATTATAGTAAGCACCTTAGATCGTTCAGTGGGAAATTGTGAAGCATGTGCAGAAAAAAAAAGATTGCATTGATTAATAAATCCCCTGAATTTCTCACGTTCACCGCCAAAACGAAAAGGGGGCAACTTGGGAATCCCAGCACTCGGGGCTACGGCAGGAGCCTGGACTCGCCCCTCTAGAACCTCAATCCTGGCTCGCAAATCCTGGGTAGTCTGTCCAACCACTTGCAAATTGTGATTATTGAGGTCCTGTAGATTTGTAAAACGGGTCTTTATATTCTGCAAATCTGCAAGGATATTATCAGTCACTCCGCAAAGTTCCTTTATGCGGGCCTCCATTTTCCAGATCTTTTAAGACAGGATTACTGGAAGAAGAGGAGAGAGAAAAAACAATAGTGTTCACCTGTGGCAACACTGCTGAGAGAAAAAAAAATTAAGGGAACTGCTCACCTGGAATGGTTGTGAGAAGTCACAACCACTATCATCACAGAAAGTTTCAACCAGACATCTGATATCCAGAGTTACAGCAGACAAAAAAGAGAAAAGAAAGGAAAAAAAAAAAAAAACAATAGTGTTTACCTGTGGTAACACTGCAAAAAGAAAAAACTTAAGGGAATTGCTCACCTGGAATGGTTGTGAGAAGTCACAACCACTGTCATCACAGAAAGTACAACCGGACGTCTGATATCCACAGTACAGCAGACACAGCCTTCCAGACCCAGCAGACACTAACGTTTTGGCTTCAGAATCTTGTAATGTATGTAGTACAGTTCATATAGCGTCTTGTGCTTGGGTGCGATGAAAACACAGGAGTCACAGGTTTGATATAGAAAAGTCCTGTATTACTTCATACAAGTTGGCAGAAATAGTCACACAGTTTGCAGACACAGAAACAGGAGACACAGCAGGCCAGAGTAATCCAAGCTCAGCAATCACTCTCCAATACAGATTCAGGATCTTCTTCTCTGTTACCGTAAGTCCATGCAAACGTGGGTCTTTCAAAGAGCAGGGTTCAGAGTCCACAAGTGCTTCAGAGTTCCTTAGTAGGAATAGCTGGAGTACAAGGTCCAAGGCTTACAGGAGTCAAGTCACAGGTTCACTGCAGGCTAGATTCTGAAGCACTGATTGCTCAGCTGTGGCTGCTTAAGAAGCAAAGGAGAGAATCAGGGCGGGAACATGCAAGCTGGAAACTCCATTTTGACTGAGGGCAAGATAGCTGCAGCAAGACAGAAAGTAAAATGGCTGACGAACAAACTGAGTTTCAGGAATATATACATAGAACCTTACAGTAGTGCTGGGGCAGGATGGGGGCGTAGAGACCGCTGCTCGTCAAATTCATGAAGAGCGGCGGCAATAGTACTACAAGCATCACTCCAGCAAGGACTGGAATAGGATTTGTGGCTAGCCGCACACAGAGGCGCACGCCACTTGTCCAACGCTCCTGATTGGATAAGAAATCATGAATGTCTGACACCAGCACATTTCCTCATCAATAATGGCAAAAACAACACCGATTTTGATGAATCGCGGCTAAAGACTTTGAAAAATTCCTCCCTATATCTCATTAATATTACCTACAAAGATTATAAAAAGACCTGTCCAGAGGTGACAGTCTTTGCTCTAATCTTCTTCCTGAGGTTTTTTTTTTTTAAATTCACTATAGGGATACCAGGGAACTTTTTCTGATACAAATTTTTATGGTCTTTACCAGATTTGTCAACTTTTAGGAGTGTACCGTCTCGCGATAAGCAGAAAGCTCCATGTTTTCAGCAGCTCTATACATGTTACTGAATGTATTTTTTTTCTTATTAGGTACATGGATAACGGCACCACCTTGCCAGAATTTCTACTGTTAGGACTGTCGGACAATTTTAGAATTTGCATTTTTCTCTTTCTCCTGTGTTTTCTCATCTATCTAATGACACTTACTGGTAACCTCTTAGTGGTGTCTATCATCATCAGTGACTTTCGTCTCTGGACTCCAATGTACTTCTTTCTTAGTAACCTGGCCTGCTTGGATATCGCCTCCTCCACCGTAACTGTCCCTCGTTTGCTGTTTGATTTTTTTAGAGAGAAGAAGTCTATATCCACGACACACTGCATTCTTCAGCTCTTCTTCTTCCTGACCTTCATAAGCACTGAGACATTCCTGCTGGTTGCAATGTCTTATGACAGATACATCGCCATCTGCCTTTCCCTACATTACAGTAAGATTATGCAGTGGACGATCTGCATCCAGGTCATGCTAGCTGACTGGGTGGGGGGCATCTTATATTCTTTGCTGTATACACTTTCCACATTGAATCTAACTTTATGTGGGCCAAATATTATCCAGAATTTCTTCTGTGACTTGAGACAACTGCTGGAGTTGTCATGTAGTAGTAGCTTTCTCAATATCCTGCTGATATTTCTCATTGGGGGAGTTTTAGTGTTGGCTGTCTTCCTCATTACATTTCTTCCATACATTAAAATCCTAATGATGGTATTGAAAATTAAAACAGCTGAGGGCAGGAATAAAGCCTTCTCTTCCTGCACCTCTCATCTAACAGTAGTCCTGGTATTTGACAGTACAGGTGCTACTAATTATTTCCACCCTGACTCTTGACATTTTTCTTTAGGGTGGCATGTCTCTTTGATCTATGCCATTTTTGTGCCTGTGCCTAATCCTTTGGTTTACAGCTTAAGGAACAATTATCTAAAAAGATCTTTAAATGATATTTTAGGTCATTTAAATGCATGTTAAATTGTATTTGAAAGGTTTGAGTAGTAGGCCTCCTCTGCTTTTTGCAAAATTGCACTGTTGACAGCATGTTGTGAGGCAGTCCTGGAACCTGTATAGACCCTTTTATACCACAACAAATTAAGGTGACATTATACCTTAAATAGCTGTTGGCTAAATGCCCAATCCAATATGACGAATTCGGCTTTCCTGAAAGCTGCCATTGAGGGCCAAACAGGACTCCCCCACACACGCTAAATACTAAATTTATCTAATGTGTATGCTCACCTTAAGGATGTGTTTGAACAGTGGCTCAGTGCATAGCACTGTAGCCTTTCAGCGCTGGGGTCCTTGGTTCAAATCCCACCAAGGACAACATCTGCAAGGAGTTTGTATGTTCTCTCTGTGATTGAGTGGGTTTCCTTCTAGTACTCTGATTTCCACCATCCTACCCATATGTTCTCCCATCCTGGTTCCATATGTCTCCATCCTGCCCCCATGTGAACTCCCATCCTGGCCCAATCTGTTCTCTCATCCTGACCCCATATGAACTCCCATCCTGGCCCAATCTGTTCTCTTAGACTAACCCCATATGAACTCCCATCCTGGCCCCATATGATCTCCCATCCTGACCCCACATGAGCTCCCATCCTGGCCCCATATGATTTCCCATGCTACCTCATATGAACTCCCATCCTGCCCCATATGTTCTCCCATCCTGGTTCCATATGTCTCCGTCCTGCCCTCCATGTAAACTCCCATCCTGGCCCAATCTGTTCTCTCATCCTGACCCCATAAGAACTCCCATCCTGGCCCAATCTGTTCTCTCATCCTGACCCCATATGAGCTCCCATCCTGGCCCCATATGATCTCCCATGCAACCTCATATGATCTCCCATCCTGGCCTCATATAATCTCCCATGCTGCCTCATATGAACTCCCATCCTGGCCCCATATGATTTCCCATGCTGCCATATGAACTCTCATCCAGCCCCCATATTGCAGCTTTCAATTCAAAACAGTAAAAAAAAAAGTTTCTTCTTACCTGGCCGCAGTCCAGTGGCGTCCTCTTCCGCATCCATTTGAGGCGCGGACTTGCCAGCACATGGCAGTGACATCATATGCCGGAGATGTGCGCACCGACGTCAGCTTCCGCCCTCTGATTGGGTGGCAGCTTTTAACTAATGCAGTGCAGGAAGCCAAAGCTACACGTCTAGTTACTGAATCAGCCGAATCAAGCCCCTGAAGCACGGTGAGCAGAAGCAAAAAAGGGGGACCTGGACTGGCCCCCTTTGTTTCTGCTCACTGGGCCCCATACACCAGTAAGGGCAGTAATGCCCTGATGTCAGCCCTGCACACATGTATGTGGCGCACACACATATGTTTGGTATATACATATATGCACACACATGCATACACAGAGCAGTGCTAATGCCCTGCTATAGCACAAGGCATAGAAAAAAAGTTAAGACAAAAAGTTTTTACAAAATAAAAAAAAATATAAAAGCCCAATCACTCTCCTATTGCCCAACTGAAAAAAAAACAATAAAAAACCCCCGGCACACGTATTTGGTATCACTGTGTTCAAAAATATCCGATCTATTAAATTATGTTTTTTTGTCTACTGTAATATTGCAATAAAATGCAGTAAGAGGCCATTCCAAGCCTTCTTCATACTTTCTTCTTTCCATCATTCTGGTACAGGTTGATCTTAGTTTCATCTGTCCAAAGAATGCTTTCCCAGAACTGGGCTGGCTTTTTTAAATGTTTTTTTTTGGCAAAGTTTAATTTGGCCTTTCTATTTTTAAGGCTGATTTATGGTTTGCACCTTGTGATGTACAGTCTGTGTTTGCTCTCATGAAGTCTTTTTATGGTAGACTTAAATACTCACACACCTACTTACTGGAGAGTGTTCTTCACTTGGGTGAATGTTGTGAAGGGGTTTTTCTTCACCATGGAAAGGATTCTGCAATCATCCACCACTGTTTTCTTCCATGGATGTCCACGCTTTCAGGAGTTCCCAAGCTCACCAGAGTGTTCTTTTTTTTCAGAATGGACCAAACTGTTGATGTGCCCACTACTAACATCTCTCTGATGGATTTCTTCTTTTATCAGCCTAATGATGATCTGTTTCACTTCCATTGAGAGCTTTTTTGACTGTAGGTTGTGGGTTCACAGCAACAGCTTACAAATACAAATGCCACACCTGGAATCCGTTCCAGACCTTTTACTTGCTTAATTGATAATGGATTAAAGATGGAATAGACCATGCAGCTAATTAAAGAGCGTCTGAAATAATTGTCCAATTACCTTTGGTCCCTTTAACCCCTTCCCGACCTGTGATGCCACGTAGGCATCATGAAAGTCGGTGCCAATCAGACCTGTGATGCCTATGTGGTGTCATTGGGAGATCGCGTTCCTGCAGGTCCGATGACCAGGGTCACTGAAAGGTCAGCGCTACAGTGTGCTACCTTTTCTTCTTGTATGTATATGAGTTGGTGACTCTAGGTTTAGCACCTGTTCACACTGAATCTAAGTTTGGATGTGCCGGTCAGTTTTTTGATATGTATTCATTTACCTTCTGCCTGAGCACTCCACCTGGTGGTCACAGGCCTTTTAATTACAGCAGGTTCATCACCCCTCCACAGAGATGTAGATTTTAGTCTGAAAAGAGGATTCATAGGTTCCCATGCAGACAGACTTTTCTAAAGCGAGGATAGGCATTAGTTAGGGACCTGATATACGAGAAGAGCCTTGACGTGGCTATCAGGCTCACATAATTTGGCCATCTTATGCGCTAAGACTTCTCAATTTTTCATATTTCTAAGGTAATGATGTAATTCATTTTTCATATTTTTCATATTTCGTGTTTGCAAGCTATAGCGCTACAGTGTGCTACCTTTTCTTCTTGTATGTATATGAGTTGGTGACTCTAGGTTTAGCACCTGTTCACACTGAATCTAAGTTTGGATGTGCCGGTCAGTTTTTTGATATGTATTCATTTACCTTCTGCCTGAGCACTCGACCTGGTGGTCACAGGCCTTTTAATTACAGCAGGTTCATCACCCCTCCACAGAGATGTAGATTTTAGTCTGAAAAGAGGATTCATAGGTTCCCATGCAGACAGACTTTTCTAAAGCGAGGATAGGCATTAGTTAGGGACCTGATATATGAGAAGAGCCTTGACGTGGCTATCAGGCTCACATAATTTGGCCATCTTATGCGCTAAGACTTCTCAATTTTTCATATTTCTAAGGTAATGATGTAATTCATTTTTCATATTTTTCATATTTCGTGTTTGCAAGCTATAGCGCTACAGTGTGCTACCTTTTCTTCTTGTATGTATATGAGTTGGTGACTCTAGGTTTAGCACCTGTTCACACTGAATCTAAGTTTGGATGTGCCGGTCAGTTTTTTGATATGTATTCATTTACCTTCTGCCTGAGCACTCCACCTGGTGGTCACAGGCCTTTTAATTACAGCAGGTTCATCACCCCTCCACAGAGATGTAGATTTTAGTCTGAAAAGAGGATTCATAGGTTCCCATGCAGACAGACTTTTCTAAAGCGAGGATAGGCATTAGTTAGGGACCTGATATACGAGAAGAGCCTTGACGTGGCTATCAGGCTAACATAAATTTGGCCATCTTATGCGCTAAGACTTCTCAATTTTTCATATTTCTAAGGTAATGATGTAATTCATTTTTCATATTTTTCATATTTCGTGTTTGCAAGCTATAGCGCTACAGTGTGCTACCTTTTCTTCTTGTATGTATATGAGTTGGTGACTCTAGGTTTAGCACCTGTTCACACTGAATCTAAGTTTGGATGTGCCGGTCAGTTTTTTGATATGTATTCATTTACCTTCTACCTGAGCACTCCACCTGGTGGTCACAGGCCTTTTAATTACAGCAGGTTCATCACCCCTCCACAGAGATGTAGATTTTAGTCTGAAAAGAGGATTCATAGGTTCCCATGCAGACAGACTTTTCTAAAGCGAGGATAGGCATTAGTTAGGGACCTGATATACGAGAAGAGCCTTGACGTGGCTATCAGGCTCACATAATTTGGCCATCTTATGCGCTAAGACTTCTCAATTTTTCATATTTCTAAGGTAATGATGTAATTCATTTTTCATATTTTTCATATTTCGTGTTTGCAAGCTATAGCGCTACAGTGTGCTACCTTTTCTTCTTGTTTGAAAGGTCACCCGACCTGCAGGTACAGGAGGACTTGTACTTCACCCCGGGGGGGGGGTGGCTTTGCCCCCCCATGGCTACGATCGCTCTGATTGGCTGTTGAAAGTGAAACAGCCAATCAGAGCAATTGTAATATTTCACTAATGAAACTTGGTGAAATATTACAATCCAGCCATGGCCGATGCTGCAATATCATCGGCCATGGCTGGACCCCATGATCTGCCCCCCACGACTGATGGCGGCGATCTAACGCCGGAGTCAGTCTTTCCTCTCCTCCGTCCTGTCCTTCGCTGCCCTCCAATCCCCTCCGTCCTGTCCTCCGCTCCACCCACGGTCCGATCCCACCCCCTTCTCTTCCGATACCTCCCAAGTCCCAGTGTCCCTCCTGGTGTCCCTCTGTCTTTTCCCATGAGTGCCGCCATCTTCCAAAATGGCGGGTGCATGTACAGTGCGCCCGCCGAATCTGCAGATTCATTCATTCATTCCAGGTACATTTTGATCACTGTGATCGATACTTTCACAGTGATCAAAATAAAAAAACAATAGTAAATAAACCCCCTTTATCACCCCCTTAGTTAGGGGAACAACTCGCTTCATCTGTTGGCCCTCACTGAAACCTGGATTCAGGATTCTGACACGGTCTCCCCTGCTGGCATTTCCTATGGTGGCTTACAGTTCTCCCATTCCCCGAGACCCGCAAACAGACATGGTGGTGGAGTTGGCATACTCCTGTCCCCACAATGCACTTTCCAGGTCATCCCCCCAATTCCATCACTCTCATTCCCTTCTTTTGAGGTCCACACCATCAGGCTCTTCTGTCCCCTCTCCCTCAGAGTAGCGGTCATATATCGGCCCCCAGGCTCGCCCACCCGGTTCCTTGACCACTTCTCAGCCTGGCTGCCGCACTTCATGTCCTCAGAACTACCAACCCTTATCCTTGGAGACTTCAACATCCCCATTAACAGCCCTACTTCCACATCTGCATCTCAGCTTCTATCACTAACCACTTCTCTAGGCCTCTCACAGCTTTCAACCTCTGAGACACACAAGGATGGTAACACCCTTGACCTGGTCTTTGTCCGCCTCTGTTCAATCTCCCACCTAAATAACTCACCGCTTCCACTCTCTGACCACAACATTCTCTCCTTCACCCTCACAAATCCTCGACCACCCCAGCGCACTCCTACCTTCCACACATTCAGAAATCTACAAGCCATTAACCCTCAGACACTTTCAGACTCCCTACACTCATCGCTGTCCCCAATCTCCTCTTTTTCTTGTCCTAATCTGGCTGTTCATCACTACAATGACACTCTTAGAAGCACCCTTGACCAAGTAGCGCCGCTAACCCTCAGAACTTCCAAACACACAGTAAAACAGCCCTGGCTGCTCACACTGCAAACTCAACTTCTTCAGCGATGCTCTAGGAGTGCTGAACGCCTTTGGAGAAAAACCCGCACACCAGAAGACTTCATCCTCTTTAAATTCATGTTAAGAACTTATAATGCTGCCCTTCACCTCGCCAAACAGACCTACTTCACCACCCTGATCTCCTCAAAAGCCAACAACCCCAAGAAACTTTTTGACACTTTTCACTCCCTCCTCAGGCCAAAAGCACAAGCCCCTATCACAGACATTTGTGCTGACGACCTGGCCTCCCAATTTATAGAAAAAATAGATACTATCCGTCAGGAAATCTGCTCTCAACCACCAAATGCTGTGACTCCCATCCCTCCCTGCATTTCCCCTGGCTCAATTTCCACATTTGATCCCATCACAGAAGAAGAAGTCTCCAGACTCCTCTCTTCCTCTCGTCCGACTACATGCACTACCGACCCCATTCCCTCACATCTCCTCCAGTCTCTCTCTCCAGTTGTCACAACTCACCTAACTACAATCTTTAATCTCTCACTCTCCTCTGGCATTTTCCCATCCTCCTTCAAACACTCCATCGTTACTCCATTACTAAAGAAACCCGCTCTCGACCCTTCCTGCACAAACAACTACAGACCTGTCTCCAATCTCCCCTTCATCTCTAAACTTTTGGAGCGCCTAGTCTACTCCAGCCTTACCCGTTACCTCTCCACTCACTCCCTCCTAGACCCTTCACAGTCCGGCTTCTGCCCCCTACATTCGACTGAAACTGCACTCATCAAAGTGACCAATGACCTTCTGACAGCAAAACGTAATGGTGACCACTCTCTGCTCATTCTTCTCGACCTTTCTGCAGCTTTCGACACAGTTGACCACCGTCTCCTACTGTCTAGGCTCCAGTCACTAGGTATTAAGGACACTGTTCTCTCCTGGTTCTCCTCCTATCTTTCTTACCGCTCCTTCAGTGTTTCGTTCTCTGGCTCCAAGTCATCTCCTCTTCCTCTCACTGTCGGTGTACCACAGGGCTCAGTCCTTGGCCCCCTTCTCTTCTCTCTCTACACAGCCCCAATTGGACAGACCATCAGCAGATTTGGCTTTCAGTACCATCTTTATGCTGATGACACACAACTATACACGTCATCCCCCGATCTTACCCCCGCTGTACTACAGAACGCCAGTGACATCATGTCCGCTCTCTATCTGAAACTCAACCTCTCCAAAACTGAACTTCTTCTGCTCCCGCCGTCTACTAACCTCCCTAAATCTGACATTTCCCTCTCCGTGGGCGGCACCATAATAACACCCCGGCAGCAGGCTCGCTGTCTGTGTGTTATGTTTGACACCAATCTCTCCTTCACCTCCCATATACAATCTCTTGCCCGCTCTTGCCGCCTACACCTAAAGAACATCTCTAGAATCCGCCCTTTTCTCACCATGGAAACAACAAAAACCTCGCTGTAGCATTGATCCACTTGGACTACTGCAACGCTCTATTACTTGGCCTCCCCATTACTCAACTATCCCCTCTCCAGTCCATCCTTAATGCAGCAGCCAGGGTCATCCATCTGGCTAATCGGTACTCGGAAGCGTCTGCTCTTCGCCAGTCCTTACACTGGCTGCCCATTCATTATAGGATCCAATTCAAAGTACTTGTTCTCACCCACAAAGCTCTCCACAGTGCAGCACCCCCCTACATCTCCTCCCTCATTTCTATCTATCGGCCTAACCGACTGCTGCGCTCTGCAAACGACTTTCGACCAACCTCTGCATTAATTCGTACCTCCCACTCCCGACTCCAAAACTTCTCCCGCGCTGCGCCAATCCTCTGGAATGCTCTACCCCAAGAAATTAGGACTATCCACAATTTGAATAGTTTCAGACGCTCCCTCAAAACACATTTGTTCAGAGCGGCCTATCACGTTCACTAATAAAAGTCATTCTATGTGTAAGTGTGCGTGTGTGTAGCCCATTCACTATCTCCATCCATCCCTCACTCCCTCAAGATGGCTGGACCATCATTGTAAATGCACCATTGTATATACACACCTGTACTTTGTATCTCCCCCACCTCATTGTAGATTGTAAGCTCTCACGAGCAGGGTCGTTTTATTTTGCTTTAATTATTGTATTGTTAACGTTGTTAACGTTGTTACTTATGACTTGTGTTTTGAAACTGTTAAACTGTAAAGCGCTGCGGAATATGATGGCGCTATATAAATAAAGATTATTATTATTATTAGGGAAAAATAATAAAATAAAGAAAATATATTTAATTTTATTTTTCCTCTAGGGTTAGGGTTAGAATTAGGGCTAGGTTAGAATTAGGTTTTGGGTTGGAATTAGGGTTAGGGTTAGAATAAGGGTGGGAATTAGGGTTAGGGTTAGAATGAGGGTTGGGGTTGGAATTAAGGTTAGGGTTGGAATTAGGGTTAGAGTTGGAATTATGGTTAGGGTTGATATTAGGGTTAGGGTTGGAATTAGGGTTAGGGGTGTGCAGGGGTTAGGGTTGGGATTAGGGTTAGGCTTGTGGTTAGAGTTGGGATTACGGTTAGGGTTGGAATTAGGCTTAGGGTTGGGATTAGGGTTAGGGGTGTGTTGGGGTTAGGCTTGTGGTTAGGGTTATTGCTAGGGTTGTGGTTAGGGTTAGGGTTGGAGTTAGAATTGAGGGGTTTCCACTGTTTGGGAACATTAGGGGCTCTCAAAATGCGACATGGCGCCAATATTGATTCCAGCCAATTTTGCGTTCAAAAAGTCAAACGGTGCTCTCTCACTTTCGAGCCCTGACGTGTGCCCAAACAGTGGTTTACCCCAACACATGGGTATCAGCGTACTCAGGAAAAATTGCACAACAACTTTGGTAGTCTAATTTCTCCTGTTACCCTGAGGAAAATAAAAAATTGGGGCTAAAAATTATTTTTGTGGAAAAAAAAAGATTTTTTTATTTTTCCGCCTCTGCATTATAAACTTCTGTGAAGCACTTGGTGGTTCAAAGTGCTCACCACACATCCAGATAAGTTCCTTGGGGGTCTAGTTTCCAAAATTGGGTCACTTGTGGGGGGGTTTCTACTGTTTAGGCACATCAGGGGTTCTGCAAACGTAACATGATGCCCGCTGACCATTCCATCAAAGTCTGCATTTCAAAACATCACTACTTCCCTTCCGAGCCCCGTCGTGTGCCCAAATAGTGGTTCTCCCCCACATATGGGGTACCAGCGTACTCAGGATAAACTGGACAACTACTTTTGGGGTCCAATTTCTCCTGTTACCCTTGTGAAAATAAAAAATTGCAGGCTAAAACATCATTTTTTGAGGAAAAAAATGATTTTTTATTTTCACGGCTCTGTGAAGCACTTGGGGTTTCAAAGTGCTGACCACACATATAGATAAGTTCCTTGGGGTGGTCTAGTTTCCAAAAAGGGGTCACTAGTGGAGGGTTTCTACTGTTTAGACACATCAGGGCCTCTGCAAATGTAACATGACTCCCACAGACCATTCCATCAAAGTCTGCATTTCAAAACGTCACTACTTCCCTTCCGAGCCCCGACGTGTGGCCAAACAGTGGTCCCCCCCCACATATGGGGTACCAGCGTACTCAGGACAAACTGGACAACTACTTTTGGGGTCCAATTTCTCCTGTTACCCTTGTGAAAATAAAAAATTGCAGGCTACAAAATCATTTTTTGAGGAAAAAAAAGGATTTTTTTATTTTCACGGCACTGCGTTATAAACTTCTGTGAAGCACTTGGGGGATCAAAGTACTAAACACAAATCTAGATAAGATCCCTGGGGGGTCCAGTTTCCTAAATGGGGTCACTTGTGGGTGAGCTTCAATGTTTAGGCACACAGAGGCTCTCCATACGCAACATGGTATCCGCTAACGATTGGAGCTAATTTTCCATTCAAAAAGTCAAATGGCGCTCCTTTCCTTCCGAGCCCTCTCATGCGCCCAAACAGTGGTTTATGACCACATATGAGGTGTCGGTGTACTCAGGAGAAATTGCCCAACAAATTTTAGGATCCATTTTATCCTGTTGCCCATGTGAAAATGGAAAAATTGAGACTAAAAGAAAATTTTTCATACGACAAATTGGACAACTTTTGGGGTCCACTTTCTCCTTTTACCCTTGATAAAATAATAAAATAAAAAAAGATCATTTTTGTGTCTAAAAAGTTAAATGTTCATTTTTTCCTTCCATGTTGCTTCTGCTGCTGTGAAACACATGAAGGGTTAATAATCTTCTTGAATGTGGTTTTGAACAGCTTGTGGGGTACAGTTTTTATAAAGGTGTCACCTTTGGGTATTTTCTGCCATGTAGACCCCTCAAACTGACTTCAAATGTGAGGTGGTCCCTAAAAAATGGTTTTGTAAATTATGTTGTAAAAATGCGAAATCGCTGGTCAACTTTTAACCCTTATAACTTCCTAACAAAAAAAAAATTGTTTCCAAAATTGTGCTGATGTAAAGTAGACATGTGGGAAATGTTATTTATTAACTGTTTTGTGTCACATAACTCTCTGGTTTAACAGAATAAAAATTCAAAATTTGAAAATTTCAAAATTTTCTAAATTTTCGCCAAATTTCCAATTTTTTCACAAATAAACGCAAAAACTATTGACCTAAATTTACCACTAACATGAAGCCCAATACGTCCCAAAAAACAGTCTCAGAATCGCTAGGATCCGTTGAAGCATTTCTGAGTTATTCCCTCATAAAGGGACACTGGTCAGAATTGCAAAAAATGGCAAGGTCATTGAGTTCAAAATAGGCTGGTTCATGAAGGGGTTAAAAAGAGGCAGCTACATATTAGGCCAGGATCACACATGCGAGAAACACGGCTGAGTCTCGCATGTGAAATCCCAGCTCTGGCGCCGGCACTCAGGAGTGGAGCGAGCGGCTGCATATAAATACATGCAGCCGCACACTCCACTCCCGAGTGCCGGCACCAGAGCTGGGGATTTCACATGCGAGACTCAGCCGTGTTTCTCGCATGTGTGATCCCGGCCTTAAAGAGCTGTAATTCCTAAACCCTTACTCCAATTAGAATGTGAATCCCCTCAAATTAAAGCTGAGAGTCTGCACTTTAAGCCCATATTGATAATGGAACTGTATCTTGAATATGTTTTGGTAAACAGCTGAAATGGCAAAAGTTGTGTCACTGTACAAATATTTTTAACCTAACTGTAGATACATAGAAATAGTTCTGTCTGTGGATTATATCTGCCTCCTCAAGAGGTATCAAATGATAACAAATTATTTTCCTTTACAGTTCTATTCTAATTCAATATGTTAAGCATCAAGAAAAAACTGCAGAAGCCTGAATAGGTCAGCAACTGAAATAGAGCTTTTCATATTGTAGTTTTTCTTTTTCACCACTAGATGGAACTCTAGGATCACTTAAGCGAGTACCCATTCTCTCCACTATCCATCTAGATTCTAGATACTGCTATCAGCACTCTGATCACACAGATCTCAGCCATTGCAGCTGGGTGCCAGATATATAACATACAGCTGACAAGCGCTGATGATGAAGCTCTGCCGATGAGTTTGTACGGATAAGGTGGATGTCAGGAATGCATTGAAGAAGATATTTTTGTGCCGCCGTATTCTGAGAGCTATAACTGATTTTATTTTTGCATTATAGACCCTGAGTTGAAGCTTATTTTGTAGATGATGACTTGAAGTTATAATTAATACAATTTAGGGCATATAACAGTCTTTGATTGCTTTGTAATCAGATTTATTTAGGTGGCAGACCGAATGAATAAAAAACCAACAACTCTGGAATTTTTCATGTTTTTTGTTATTATATTTTGCACCTTGAGGTATAAGTTATGTAACTTTATATTTGTTAGTAAGATTACAGCAATGCTTTATTTATTTACTTTTTTATTTTTTGTTTCTTATGCACACTGAAAATACTCTTTTGAAACAAAATTTTAGTTTTGCATCACCATACTCTAAGGCCTCTTTCACACTTCAGTCATCTGGCGTCAGTCCCAGTCCGCCAGACGACTGAAAATAATGGATGCAACAGAGCCGCTTGTAGACGGATCCGTCAGGACTGTGAAAAAGAAGATTTGAAGCTGGGAAGTGCAGTTCTGGGGAGAGAGAGAGAATGGGTTCAGAGCATTTTCTGCATACAAGAACGGATCCGTTGTCGGATTCCGTCAATAACGGATGACGATGGATCCGTCACCCATAGGCGTCCAGTATGCAAAACAGCGGACGCAACGGATCCGTCATGGTCCACCATTTCAACGCACACAAAAAACGTCCCAGTGTCCGTTTTCAAACACAACGGACGGCAAATTTCTGACGAATCCATCATATAACGGATGAAACGGACGAGCATCAGTCAAAATCCATCACTAATGCAACTCAATGGGGAAAAGAACGGATCCGCCAAAAAAAAGGGCTGATCCGTTTTTTTCACACTTTGGCGGATTTTGACTGACGTCGAATGTCTGAAGTGTGAAAGAGGCCTAACAGCAGTAACTTTTTTCTTCCGACAGAGCAGTGCGAATGCTTTTGTGTGGGCGAGTTAATATTTTCAGTCATACTATATGACTGTAACGCTATGTTTCCACTATCAGGAAATAGCAGCGTCCAGAGTCGGTGTTAGGGGCAGGCAGCTGCCCAGGACCCCTGCTCCTACGCATCACGCATTCAACTTATCGTGTGTGTGTGTCTGCACTATATACTGTTGCATTATAGGAGGGGTTGCATTATACTGTGGGTGTAGGGACTGCACTATACTGTATATGGGGGTGGCACTATGTTGTGTGTGGGGGGTGCACTATACTGTGTGTGTGGGGCTGCATTATACTGTGTGTGGGGAGGCTGCACTATACTGTGTGTGTGGGGGACTGCACTATACCGTGAGTGTGGGAGGTTGCACTATACCATGTGTGTGGGGGACTGCACTATACTGTGTGTGGGGGACTGCACTATACTGCATGTGTGTGGCTGCATTATACTATGTGTGTGTGGGGGGCTAAATTATACTGTGTGTGGTTGCATTATACTCTTTGGGCTGCAATATACTCTGAAGGGGCTGCATTATTCTCTGAGTGGGCTGCATTATACTCTATAAGGGGGCTACATTACACTGTTCGTGGGGCTGCATTATACTGTGTGTGCGGGGGTGCATTATTATAGTGTGTGGCGGGCTGCATCATACTGTGTGTGTATGGGGGCTGCACAATACTATGTGGGGGGCTGCACTACACTGTGGGGGCTGCCTTATACGGTGTTTGGGGTGACTGCACTATACTGTGTGTGGGGGACTGCTTTATACTGTGTGGTTGGGCTGCATTATACATTGAGGGAGAGGCTGCATTATACTGTGTGTGTGGGGGGCTGCATTATACTGCATTTGTGAGGAACTGCATTATGCTATGTGTGTGGGGAGGGGGCTGAACTATACTGTGTGTGGCTGCATTATACTTTGAGGGGGCTGCATTATATTCTGAGGGGGCTGCATTATACTCTATAAGGGGGCTACATTACACTGTTCGTGGGGCTGCATTATACTGTGTGTGGGGGGTGCATTATACTGTGTGGGGGGCAGTGTTGTGAATAGGCTGGAAATGAGTTCTGAGCAGAAGCTCCCTCTGGTGGTTACAAATGGTACTGGACTGTCCAGTGAAGATTGTGAGGATTGGGAATCAGGTGTTACTGACTGGTCTTATATAAGGGAGTCGCCTTCCCATCAGGGTTGCCGGTGATCAATTGTTCTGGTCTCAATCCTTGATTCCTGTTTCCTTGGTAGCCTGCTGTGTCGTGTCTGAATCTCCTGCTAACAGATAAGACATTTTCTTCTTTTTGTTTTTGTGCTTGATTTTTGCATTTTGTCCTGCACTTCTGTGGGGGCCTTCAGGGTCCCCTCTGGGGGCTTTTGGCCTCTCAGTTCAGTTCAGCCACTGATGTTTGTTCATTTGCTTTTTCCAGTTTTTTCAGTGGCTGCTGTTTTGTTTTTGGTTACACCAGAGAACTAATTTAGGTGGTAGAGGTCGTGTGATCTCAGGTGTTTTTGAAATTAGTAGAGTTGGTGCTTTTCAGGGTTTTTTGGGATTGCAGTAAGTGCCCTTCCTATCCTTTTCTATTTAGTAAGTTTGG
The DNA here is from genome assembly GCA_033576555.1 of Oophaga sylvatica. Lineage (NCBI taxonomy): Eukaryota > Metazoa > Chordata > Amphibia > Anura > Dendrobatidae > Oophaga > Oophaga sylvatica. The sequence continues at coordinate 141,433,058 of JARQOD010000007.1, read as the reverse complement.
GCCCCAACGTTTGCTCATACTATTTTCTGTCTGTGTCAGTATTTCTTCTTGTCTAACCGCCATTACATGTTTGGGGGCTTTCTATGTTCTTTGGGGATCTGCTCCGGGGCAGATAGCTTTCCTCTTTCTATCTTTAGGTGTAGTTAGTTTCTCAGGCTGTGACGAGGCGTCTAGGACCAACGTAGGAATGCTCCACGGCTGCCTCTAGTTGTGGTGGTTAGTCAGGGTACTGCAATCTCATAGTTTCCAACTGCTCTGGTGTATTTCCTTTTTGTCTGCTCTCCTCAGCTACCAAATCATAACAGTATCACCGGCAACCCTGATGGGAAGGCGACTCCCTTATATAAGACCAGTCAGTAACACCTGATTCCCAATCCTCACAATCTTCACTGGACAGTCCAGTACCGTTTGTAACCACCAGAGGGAGCTTCTGCTCAGAACTCATTTCCAGCCTATTCACAACAGTAAAAAAAAATCTCTGACAACTCTGACAACTTTTTTTTCTTTCCACAATATTTTTCCCTTCTGTGAGTACCATATAATTTTCAGTTATGGCCGGTGATACTGTTATGATTTGGTAGCTGAGGAGAGCAGACAAAAAGGAAATACACCAGAGCACTTGGAAACTATGAGATTGCAGTACCCTGACTAACCACCACAACTAGAGGCAGCCGTGGAGCGTTCCTACATTGGTCCTAGACGCCTCGTCACAGCCTGAGAAACTAACTACACCTAAAGATAGAAAGAGGAAAGCTATCTGCCCCGGAGCAGATCCCCAAAGAACATAGAAAGCCCCCAAACATGTAATGGCGGTTAGACAAGAAGAAATACTGACACAGACAGAAAATAGTATGAGCAAACGTTGGGGCCCAAACTTACTAAATAGAAAAGGATAGGAAGGGCACTTACTGCAATCCCAAAAAACCCTGAAAAGCACCAACTCTACTAATTTCAAAAACACCTGAGATCACATGACCTCTACCACCTAAATTAGTTCTCTGGTGTAACCAAAAACAAAACAGCAGCCACTGAAAAAACTGGAAAAAGCAAATGAACAAACATCAGTGGCTGAACTGAACTGAGAGGCCAAAAGCCCCCAGAGGGGACCCTGAAGGCCCCCACAGAAGTGCAGGACAAAATGCAAAAATCAAGCACAAAAACAAAAAGAAGAAAATGTCTTATCTGTTAGCAGGAGATTCAGACACGACACAGCAGGCTACCAAGGAAACAGGAATCAAGGATTGAGACCAGAACAATTGATCACCGGCAACCCTGATGGGAAGGCGACTCCCTTATATAAGACCAGTCAGTAACACCTGATTCCCAATCCTCACAATCTTCACTGGACAGTCCAGTACCGTTTGTAACCACCAGAGGGAGCTTCTGCTCAGAACTAATTTCCAGCCTATTCACAACAGGGCAGCATCATACTGTGTGTGTATGGGGGCTGCACAATACTATGTGGGGGGCTGCACTACACTGTGTGGGGGGCTTCCTTATATGGTGTGTGGGGGGACTGCACTATACTGTGTGTGGGGGGACTACTTTATACTGTGTGGTTGGGCTGCATTATACATTTAGTGAGGGGCTGCATTATACTGTGTGTGGGGGGGTGCATTATACTGTGTGGGGGGCAGTGTTGTGAATAGGCTGGAAATGAGTTCTGAGCAGAAGCTCCCTCTGGTGGTTACAAATGGTACTGGACTGTCCAGTGAAGATTGTGAGGATTGGGAATCAGGTGTTACTGACTGGTCTTATATAAGGGAGTCGCCTTCCCATCAGGGTTGCCGGTGATCAATTGTTCTGGTCTCAATCCTTGATTCCTGTTTCCTTGGTAGCCTGCTGTGTCGTGTCTGAATCTCCTGCTAACAGATAAGACATTTTCTTCTTTTTGTTTTTGTGCTTGATTTTTGCATTTTGTCCTGCACTTCTGTGGGGGCCTTCAGGGTCCCCTCTGGGGGCTTTTGGCCTCTCAGTTCAGTTCAGCCACTGATGTTTGTTCATTTGCTTTTTCCAGTTTTTTCAGTGGCTGCTGTTTTGTTTTTGGTTACACCAGAGAACTAATTTAGGTGGTAGAGGTCGTGTGATCTCAGGTGTTTTTGAAATTAGTAGAGTTGGTGCTTTTCAGGGTTTTTTGGGATTGCAGTAAGTGCCCTTCCTATCCTTTTCTATTTAGTAAGTTTGGGCCCCAACGTTTGCTCATACTATTTTCTGTCTGTGTCAGTATTTCTTCTTGTCTAACCGCCATTACATGTTTGGGGGCTTTCTATGTTCTTTGGGGATCTGCTCCGGGGCAGATAGCTTTCCTCTTTCTATCTTTAGGTGTAGTTAGTTTCTCAGGCTGTGACGAGGCGTCTAGGACCAACGTAGGAATGCTCCACGGCTGCCTCTAGTTGTGGTGGTTAGTCAGGGTACTGCAATCTCATAGTTTCCAACTGCTCTGGTGTATTTCCTTTTTGTCTGCTCTCCTCAGCTACCAAATCATAACAGTATCACCGGCAACCCTGATGGGAAGGCGACTCCCTTATATAAGACCAGTCAGTAACACCTGATTCCCAATCCTCACAATCTTCACTGGACAGTCCAGTACCGTTTGTAACCACCAGAGGGAGCTTCTGCTCAGAACTCATTTCCAGCCTATTCACAACAGTAAAAAAAAAATCTCTGACAACTCTGACAACTTTTTTTTCTTTCCACAATATTTTTCCCTTCTGTGAGTACCATATAATTTTCAGTTATGGCCGGTGATACTGTTATGATTTGGTAGCTGAGGAGAGCAGACAAAAAGGAAATACACCAGAGCACTTGGAAACTATGAGATTGCAGTACCCTGACTAACCACCACAACTAGAGGCAGCCGTGGAGCGTTCCTACATTGGTCCTAGACGCCTCGTCACAGCCTGAGAAACTAACTACACCTAAAGATAGAAAGAGGAAAGCTATCTGCCCCGGAGCAGATCCCCAAAGAACATAGAAAGCCCCCAAACATGTAATGGCGGTTAGACAAGAAGAAATACTGACACAGACAGAAAATAGTATGAGCAAACGTTGGGGCCCAAACTTACTAAATAGAAAAGGATAGGAAGGGCACTTACTGCAATCCCAAAAAACCCTGAAAAGCACCAACTCTACTAATTTCAAAAACACCTGAGATCACACGACCTCTACCACCTAAATTAGTTCTCTGGTGTAACCAAAAACAAAACAGCAGCCACTGAAAAAACTGGAAAAAGCAAATGAACAAACATCAGTGGCTGAACTGAACTGAGAGGCCAAAAGCCCCCAGAGGGGACCCTGAAGGCCCCCACAGAAGTGCAGGACAAAATTGCAAAAATCAAGCACAAAAACAAAAAGAAGAAAATGTCTTATCTGTTAGCAGGAGATTCAGACACGACACAGCAGGCTACCAAGGAAACAGGAATCAAGGATTGAGACCAGAACAATTGATCACCGGCAACCCTGATGGGAAGGCGACTCCCTTATATAAGACCAGTCAGTAACACCTGATTCCCAATCCTCACAATCTTCACTGGACAGTCCAGTACCGTTTGTAACCACCAGAGGGAGCTTCTGCGCAGAACTAATTTCCAGCCTATTCACAACAGGGCAGCATCATACTGTGTGTGTATGGGGGCTGCACAATACTATGTGGGGGGCTGCACTACACTGTGTGGGGGGCTTCCTTATATGGTGTGTGGGGGGACTGCACTATACTGTGTGTGGGGGGACTACTTTATACTGTGTGGTTGGGCTGCATTATACATTTAGTGAGGGGCTGCATTATACTGTGTGTGGGGGCTGCATTATACTGCGTTTGTGGGGAACTGCGTTATACGATGTGTGTGGGGAGGGGGCTGATCTATACTGTGTGTGGCTGCATTATACTCTGAGGGGGCTGCATTGTACTCTATTAGGGGAGCTGCATTATTCTCTATGAGGGAGCTGCATTATGCTCTATGAGGGGGGTTGCATTATACTCTATGAGGGGGCTGCAGTACACTATGAGGGGAGCTGCAATATACTCTGAGGGGAGCTGCAATATACTCTGAGGGGGCTGCAGTATACTCTGTGAGGGGGGCTGCAGTTTACTCTATCAAGGACCATTGGGAGTGCTTTATATTATATGGGATCGGCATTACACTGAATCAAGGACTATCTGTCCCCATCAATCTTCCTCAACTGATTTAAAGAAATTCGGGAACAAGCGTCCAACGAATTCAATATTGTCGATCACTCTCGTTTAACGGCCTGAACTTAGCGCATATAAATACAACTGAAGTGTGTCTTTGTGATGGTGCAATATGTGAGTATTTGGGGCCCCACTTTAAACTTTTGCCCAGGGCCCCACTTTATCTAAAACCGGCCCTGGCAGCGTCCAAAGCACTGCTGTCTATTGAATGCAAGTAAATCCGCATTTGTTCACTGAACCGTGTGGATTTACCACATTCAATATATTTTATTGATGCTATTTCTGTTGTGGAGATTAGCATCTCTGCAAGAGAAATTGACATGCTGACATGCTGTGGTCTTGAAAGGTGCGCCACATGTCAGGTGTTCCTTAGGTGCACAGAGTAGCATAGTGGACATGGGAATTCTAGAAACCCCATCCACTATGCTGTAACATCTGGCCACTGTGGGCTGAACACTGCATAAATACTGTGAGCCCTCGCGGGCAGGGTCCTGTCTCCTTCTGTACTTGTGTGTCCCTTGTCTAGCACATGTTTATTGTACCTGTCTATATTTTTTCCTTTTCATATGTCAAGCACCATGGAATAAATGGCGCTATATAAATGTATAATAATAATAATAATAATAATAATAAATACGCAGCATCCAACCCGCAGCAATACCTGATCGTGGGAACGTACCCTAATATTTGTGTCTTTTTTATTTTTATTTTTACAGATAAACTACAGTTTTAATGGGAAAACAATTTTTTTCTGTGATTTGTCTAAATTTTTTCTGTTAACTTTACAAATGTTACTGAAAAAGTAAAGGTCATTTAATTTTTTTTTCTCCATAATACTAAGTACATGCATTCTTATTAGAGAAATACATTTCTTACTCCTCTTTGATTTATCATTCTTTCTCAAAATTCTCAATTCACGGGTAACATCTGTATTCAGGGGATAGAGACTTTCCCATTACTGACATATGAGATGACAGTTTGTGGTCAAATAGTTCCATGGAGAATTGTAACTGTTGTTTCAGGACATCTTGCAGCAGATTGTCTTTGTCTGCCTGTAGCTCCTCTTCCTCTCTCCATAAAATCTTATGAGCACCAACTGTCATCGCCTATCTCAGTAATGGGAATGTCTCTCTTCACGGAATACAGATTTTACCCATGAAATGAGAATGAATGATCAGTCCTGGCAGAGAAAGAAGCAGATTCGTCTAGTGAGATATATCACCACTGTAGCTGGCAGACCAGGGTTACCAACTGTACAGAAATTCTTGGACAGTCTGTAAAAATTTTATGGAAGCTGGCAAAAAAAAATAAAGTTGGCAACCCTGTGGCAAACAGGAGTCATTGTTTGGTCGCTGGGGGAGGTAAGGGTAAATAACAGTGACCTCACTCCTATTGACCTCAATGGAAACCTATCTAAAGGGTTAAACAGCCACGATCTGTGCTGGCAATAATACAGGCTGGTGCTGCAGGAACACGGTTCTCAGTAAAGCCCAGTGTCCATGGTGATGGCGCAGTGCAGTCATCCTGTGCTTGACCGATCACCATAATGTATATGTTGCCGTACTTCCTGACCGTGGGGAATATGAGCGCCATTTGTCGAGAAGGAAAGCTTACTATTCGTCATCATCATTTTTTCAGACAACAATTAAAAGATATCAACAACTGATGATTTTTCTGCTATAATGTGTATTTATTGTTTTCATATATTTTAAAAAAAATACTTGAATTTTTTTTATATCCAATCAGAATTCTTCATTTTCACAACAGAATGTGGTCTTGTAGTATCATAAGTTGTCCACTAGATGTCATCAGATGACAATATTAGATAAAGTGCTGGCATCATGTATTTTTTCAGATTTTTTTTAATTATTACAATTATTAGTTATACTTTAAAATGGCAGTTTAGATCCAGTTGTATTATGGACCTGTGTTTTACAAATCAATGATCTGCTCCCAGGGCCAGACTGGGACAAAAAAGCAGCCCTGCCACACAAACCCCACCAGCCCACATACTATAACACTCCTCACCCCGATCAGTGAATTTTGCTTTATTTTGTCGTGCCCTCACTCTCCTAAAAGGAGATATTTGAAGAAACACATGTGAATGCCGCCACAGTGCTTCTGAGCAATCACAGCTGCATTTACATAGTGCTCTAAAGAGCTCCGATTTTCAGGATCACGGGGGTCCCAGCAGTCGGATCTCCAGCAATTGGAAAGTAATTCCCTATCCAGAGGAGAGCGGATTACTTGGGATAATCCAATTAAACAGGTTTTTCAATATTTTATTTTTATCTGGCCATAGTAATTTTGAAATTACTAAACCAATAGTGACCCTCCTAAAGTCCAATGTCTCCTCTTCGACAACAAGACAGGAGAAGCGGTACTGTGCAGAGCATACACGGCCGGCTCCAGGTATTTGTGGGCCCGGGTGAAAGCCTCAGTGGGCCCCTTTAACACAGACCATAATTCATAATGCACAGATACAGCAGAGAAATATAGGTGTAGTACAATGCCAAAGATTTCACTTCTTACATTACATGAGTGATATCTATTGTACATTGTACAATAGCTCAGAAACCAGACATTATATTACTCCATACAGTATAATGAGACCTATATATTGCTTCATACAAAATAAGAAGCCCCATATATTGCTCCATACAGAATAATAAGACCATATAATGCTCCATAAAGTATTATGGATACCACATAGTGACTATACAGAATAATGAGCCCCATATATTGCTCCATACAGAATAATGAGCCCCATATATTGCTCCATACAGAATAATGAGCCCCATACCTTGCTCCATACAGGATAATGAGCCCCATATATTGCTCCATACAGAATAATGAGCCCCATATATTGCTCCATACAGAATAATGAGCCCCATATATTGCTTCATACAGGATAATGAGCCCCATACCTTGCTCCATACAGAATAATGAGCCCCATATATTACTCCATACAGAATAGTAAGCCCCATATAAATGCTCCATGCAGTATTATGGATACAACATAGTGCTCCAAACAGTATAAAGAGCCCCATAATTACTCCATATAGAATAATGAACCCCATATATTGCTCCATACAGTATAATGAGCCCTATATAATGCTCTAAACAGTATAATGAGCCCCATATAATGTTTCAAACAGTATAATGAGCCCCATATAATACTCCATACAATATAATGAGCCCCCCATACCTTGCTCCATGCATAATGGGCCCCATATAATGCCATATACAGTATAATGAGCCCCATATAATGTTCCATACAGTATATGATGGGCCCCATATAATGCTCCATACAGAATAGGTCCCATATAATGCTCCATACAGAATATGATGCGTCCCATATAATGCTCAAGTATGTGATGAGCCCCATATATTACTCCAAATAGAATGGGCCCCATATAATGCTCCACACAGTATATGATGGGCCGTATATGATGGGTCCTATATATTGCTCCAAACAGAATGGGCCCTATATAATGCTCCATATATAATGGGCCCCATATGATGCTCCATATATAATGGACCCCATATGATGCTCCATATATAATGGGCCCTATATGATGCTCCATTATATGATGAGCCCCATATAATGCTCCATATATAATGGGCCCCATATGATGTTTCAGTGTATAATGGGCCCCATATGATGCTTCAGTATAATGGGCCCCATATAATGCTCCATTGTATGATGGGCCCATATATTGCTCAAAATATAAAAAAAAATGAAATCCTCACCTTTCCTCGCTGGCCACTGCTCTGCTCCGGACTCCTCAGCGTCAGGATCTTCCGGCTCTCTGCACTGTGACTGTTCAGAGCAGAGAGCACACAGATGTGACGTAATTGCACCCTCTGACCTGAAACGTCACAGTCAGAAGACGCGGAAGACACCGCAGCTGAGGAGCGGGAAGAGGTAAGTATCGCAAGTGCTGGGGCCCTGAGCAAGCAGGGGAGGGGTGGACTCTTTATTCGCCCATGTGGCAACATTTCAGTTCCACGGCAGAGAAAGGTTATGTTATGGATCTGAAACATTGCCACATGGGCTTTTAAAAAGTCTGCCACTTTTTTCACAATTTATCAGAGTGATATATATACAGTGGGTACGGAAAGTATTCAGACCCCTTTAACACCTTTCTGCCATCCGACGTACTATCCCGTCCATGAAACCCGGGACAATCTGACCATGGACGGGATAGTACGTTGGATGCGATCGGACGTGCTCCCGGGGGAAGCGCGGCCGATCGCGGCCTGGTGTCAGCTGATTATCACAGCTGACACCCGGCACTATGTGCCAGGAGCGGTCACGGACCGCTCCCGGCACATTAACCCCTGGCACACCACGATCAAACATGTTCGCGGTGTACTGGGGGCACAGGGAAGCATCGCGCAGGGAGGGGGCTCCCTGCGCGTTCCCCTGAGACCCTCAGAGCAGCGCGATGTGATCACGCTGTTCTGAGGCCTTCCTGACTGCAAGACCCCGGATCCAAGATGGCCGCGGTGTCCTGCAGGGAGGTGGCTTTCTCAGTGCCTGCTGAGAGCAGGCGCTGAGAAAGCCTGCAGCAGTGCCTGTGAGATCTCTGGTCTCACAGTGTGCTGTGCACACTGTGAGACCAGCGATCTGATATAATACAGTGATGTCCCACCCTGGGACAAAGTAAAAAAGTTAAAAAAATGAAAATCACATGTGTAAAAAAAAATTCCAAAATAAAGGAGAAAAAAAAATATTCCCCAATAAATTCATTTCTTCATGTAAATAAAAGAAACAAAACAATAAAAGTACACATATTTGGTATCGCCGCGTCCGTAACGACCCCCCCTATAAAACTGTCCCTCGAGTTAACCCCTTTAGTGAACCCCTTAAAAAAAAAACCCAAAGCAAAAAATCAATGCTTTATCATCATACTGACAAACAAAAAGTGGAATAACACGCGATCAGAAAGACCGATAAAAATAAACATGGTAACGCTGAAAACGTCATCTTGTCCTGCAAAAAACGTGCTGCCACACAGCATCATCAGCAAAAAAATAAAAAAGTTATAGCTCGCAGAATAAAGAGATGCAAAAATAATTATTTTTTATATTAAATTGTTTTTATTGTATAAAAGCACCAAAACATAAAAAAATGATATACTGTAAATGAGGTATCGCTGTAATCGTACTGACCCAAAGAATAAAACTGCTTTATCAATTTTACCACACGCGGAACGGTATAAACGCCCTCCCAAAAGAAATTCATGAATTGCTGATTTTTGTTAATTCTAACCTCCCAAAAGTCGAAATAAAAAGCGATCAAAAAATGTCACGTGCTCAAACATGGTACCAATAAAAACAACAACTCGTACCACAAAAAATAAGACCTCACATGACTTTGTGGGCCAAAATATGCAAAAATTATAGCTCTCAATATGTGGTGATGCAAAAACTATTTTTTGCAATAAAAAGCATCTTTTAGCGTGACAGCTGCCAATCATAAAAAGCCGCTATAAACAGTAGATCAAACCCCCCTTTATCACCCCCTTAGTTAGGGAAAAATAATAAAATTTAAAAAATGTATTTATTTCCATTTTCCCATTAGGGTTAGGGTTAGGGTTGGGGCTAAAGCTAGGGTTAGAGTTGGGGCTAAAGTTAGGATTAGGGTTAGGGGTGTGTTAGGGTTAGGTTTGTGGTTAGGGTTATGGTTAGGGTTGGGACTAGGGTTAGGGGTGTGTTTGGGTTAGGGTTGGAGTTAGAATTGGGGGGTTTCCACTGTTTAGGCACATCAGGGGCTCTCTAAATGTGACATGGCATCTGATCTCAATTCCAGCCAATTCTGCGTTGAAAAAGTCAAACGGTGATCCTTCACTTCTGAGCTCTGCAATGCTCCCAAACAGTAGTTTACCCCCATATATGGGATATCAGCATACTCAGGACAAATTGCACAATAACTCTTGGGGTCCAATTTCTTCTGTTGCCCTTGGCAAAATAAAAAATTGTGGGTAAAAATATCATTTTTGTAAAAAAAAAATGTTTTTTTTGTTTTTACAGCTGTACGTTATAAACTTCTGTGAAGCACTTGGGGTTTCATAGCGCTCACCACACATCTAGATAAGTTCCTTGTGGGGTATATTTTCCAAAATGGGGTCGCTTGTGAGGGGTTTCCACTGTTTAGGCACATCAGGGGCTCTCCAAATGCGACATGACGCCCGCATACCATTCCATCAAAGTCTGCAATCCAAAATGTCACTACTTCCCTTCCAAGCCCCGACGTGTGCTCATACAGTAGTTTTCTCCCACATATGGGGTATCAGAGTACTCAGGACAAATTGGAAAACAACTTTTGGGGTCCTATTTCTCCTGTTACCCTTGGGAAAATAAAAAGTTGGGGACTAAAAGATCATGTTTGTTGAAAAAATATGATTTTTTTATTTTCATGCTTCGGCATTATAAACTTTAGTGAAACACCTAGGAGTTCAAACTTCTCACCACACATCTAGATAAGTTCCTTGAGGGGTCTAGTTTCCAAAATGGTGTAATTTGTGGGGCGTTTCCACTGTTTAGGCACATCAGGAGCTCTCCAAACACGACATGGCGTCCAGCCAATTCTGCGTTGAAAAAGTCAAACGTCGCTCCTTCCCTTCCGAGCTCTGCCATGCACCCAAACAGTGGTTTACCCCCACATATGGGGTATCAGCATACTCAGGACAAATTGCACAATAACTTTTGGGGTCTTGTTACCCTTGGGAAAATAAAAATTGGGATGAAAAGATCATTTTTGTGGAAAAAATATGATTTTTTAATTTTATGGCTCGACGTTATAAACTTGTGTGAAGCACTTGTGGGTTCAAATTGCTCACCTTAGATCTAGATAAGTTCCTTAGGGGGTCTAGTTTCCAAAATGGGGTCACTTGTGGGGGTTTCCACTGTTTAGGCACATCAGGGGCTATCCAAATGCAACATGTTGTCCAATCTCAATTCCAGCCAATTTTGGTTGGAAAAAGTCAAATGGTGCTCCTTCCATTCCGAGCTCTTCCATGCGCCTAAACAGTGGTTCCCCCCACATATGGGGATCAGCGTACTCAGGACAAATTGGACAACAACTTTTGTGGTCCAATTTCTCCTGTTACCCGTAGGGAAAATAAAAAATTGGTGACTAAAAGATAATTTTTGTGGGAAAAAAATAGGATTTTTTATTTTCATGCCCGGGCATTATAAACTTGTGTGAAGCACTTGGGGGTTCAAAGTGCTCACCACAGATCTAGACAAGTTCCTTAGGGTGTCTAGTTTCCAAAATGGGGTCACTTGTGGGGGGGTTTCCACTTTTTAGGCACATCTGGGGCACTGCAAAAGGAACATGACCCCATCAACGTCTGCATTCCAAAACGTTATTACTTCCTTTCCAAGCCCTGCCTTGGGAAAAATCAAAAATTTGGGACTAAAAAAATCATTTTTGTGGAAAATTGTTTTTTTTTTCACACCCAGGCATTATAAATTTTTGTGAAACACTTGGGAGTTCAAAGTGCTCATAACAGATCTAGATAAGTTCCATAGGGGGTCTAGTTTCCAAAATGATGTCACTTGTGGGGGGTTTCGACTGTTTAGGCGCATCAGGGGCTCTCCGAACGTGACATGGCGTCCAATCTCAATTCCAGCCAATTTTGGTTGGAAAAAGTCAAATGGTGCTCCTTCATCCTTTATCTGTCCATTTTCTCCTTTTACCCTTGTGAAAATAAAAAAACTAGAAAGTGACTAAAAAGTTAAATGTTCAATTTTTCCTTCCACGTTGCTTCAGCTCCTGTGAAGCACCTGAAGGGTTAATAAACTTCTTGAATGTGGTTTTGAGTACCTTGAGGGGTGCAGTTCTTAGAATGGTGTCACTTTTTGGTATTTTCTGCCATATAGACCCCTCAAAGTGACTTCAAATGTGAGGTGGTCCCTAAAAAAAAGGCTTTGTAAATTTTGTTGTAAAAATGAGAAATTGCTGGTCAACTTTTAACCCTTATAATTTCCTAACAAAAAAAATTTTGGTTTCAAAATTGTGCTGATGTAAAGAAGACATGTGGAAAATGTTATTTATTAACTATTTTGTGTGACATATTTCTCTGTTTTAAGGGAATAAAAATTAAATTTTGAAAATTGCAAAATTTTCAAAATTTTCGCCATATTTGTGTTTTTTCAAAAATAAACGCAAGTTATATTGAAGAAATTTTACCACTAACGTGAAGTACAATATGTCACGAGAAAACAGTCACAGAATCGCTAAGATCCGTTGAAGCGTTACAGAGTTATAACCTCATAAAGAGACAGTGGTCAGAATTGTAAAATTGGCCCGGTCATTAACGTGCAAACCAGCCTTGGGGGTGAAGGGGTTAAAGGAAATCTGTCACGCCATTTTTCGTATATGAGCTGCAGCCACCGCCATCAGGGGCTTATCTACAGCATTCTGTAATGCTGTAGATAAGCCCCCGATGTAACCTGAAAGATAAGAAAAACGAGTTATATTATACTCACCCGGGGGGGGGCGGTCCAATGCTGTCCGGTCCGATGGGCGTCGCGGTCCGGGTCCGGCGCCTCCCATCTTCTAGTGATGACGTCCTCTTCCTTGCTTCTATCGCGCTCCTGTGCAAGCGTACTTTGCTCTGCCCTGTTGAGGGTAGAGCAAAGTACTGCAGTGCGCAGGTGTTGGGCCTCTCTGACCTTTCTCGGAAACTGCACACTGCACTACTCTGCTCTGCCCTCAACAGGGCAGATAAAGTATGCCTGCGCAGGAGTCTGACAGGAGCAAGGAAGAGGACGTCATCGCTAGAAGATGGGAGGCACCGGACCCGGACCGCAACGCCCATCGGACTGGACCGCATTGGACCGCCCCCCTGGTGAGTATAATATAACTAGTTTTTCTTATCTTTCAGGCTCTTAGGAACCTTGAGTACTGCAGAAATTCTTTTGTAACCTTGGCCAGATCTGCGCCTTGCCACAATTCTGTCTCTGAGCTCCTTGGCCAGTTCCTTTGACCTCATGATTCTCATTTGGTCTGACATGCACTGTGAGCTGTGAGGTCTTATATAGACATGTGTGTGCCTTTACAAATCAAGTCCTATCAGATTAATTAAACACAGCTGGACTTCAATGAAGGAGTAGAACCATCTCAAGGAGGATCACAAGGAAATGGACACCATGTGAATTAAATATGAGTGTCTGAGCAAAGGGTCTGAATACTTATGACCATGTCATATTTCAGTTTTTCTTTTTTAATAAATTTGCAAACATTTCTACATTTCTGTTTTTTTTCAGTCAAGATTGGGTGCAGAGTGTACATTAATGAGAAAAAAAAATGATTTTTTTTGAATTTACCAAATGGTTGCAAAGAAACAAAGAGTGAAAATTTTAAATGGGTCCTGGTATAATCTGCCCATCATGGTATACTGTCCCCCATCCTGGTATACTGTCCCCAATCCTGGTATAATCTCCACATCCTGGTATAATGTCCCCCATGCTGGGCCTCTTCCGTAAAAGTCCAGCACATTTTAAAAAGAAACAAATGATTCTAATAACCTTTACCCTCTCCCACACCATGCATAATTTTTTTCTGTAGCCAGTACAGAAATTGGCAGCTGATATCGGTGCATTGGTACTGAACTCTCATGCACCGCTCATCACTGGCAAGCTGACATCAGCTGCTGCCTCTGATTGGTAGTGTGTATTGCTGCCAGGGAACTGCAGGGTCTCTGCACTGCAATACATTTCACCTTAATGTGCATCCGACGATGCACATCCAGGTGAAATTGGCATTTTCAGACCACCATCCCATGTGGGCCAGGTCGCAGTCGCACGCACTATTTGTGACATCTTCTGTAATTATGTCCACAACAGAAATCCTTGCTTGGTTTATTGGCATTTTACAACCTTGCTATGTGTGCCATTGTTATTTTGTTATTCTTTTTACAGTAGATGATACAATATATTGTATGCATGTGTTTTGAGATATCGAGTGAGAAAACTCAGCATTCTTTCTTTTGTACAGCCATCCTTCACAGCCCAGCTACAGCATGATAAGAAAAAGGGTGGAGAAATACTGGGTGTCACTTCAGTCCAAATAGAGAAGATAATCACAAAACTGATTACCTTTCCCAAAATAAGTAGAAAAGCAAAAGCTACTGCAGCATGATCAGCATAATGCAATCTGATTTTTTAACACATTACTCTGGTATTCTGAATCCAGTGTTTGCAATAGAATTTTCTAATAATTATTTATATTTTATTGTATAAAAACATTATCAATGTTAGGCGAATGGATTTGTGTATGAGGCTGAAATCAGTGATGTAGAGGCTCATGAATGGCTCACACTGCATTATAAATAAATGCAAAAATTATGAAAGATATATGGGCAACATAGGCAGCCCCATCTGCCTAGGGCACCAAGATTCCTCGCCCTGGTGCTGTCTGAAGACTTGCAGCGCTGGGGTCCAGGGTTCAAATCCCACAAAGGATAACATCTGCAAGGAGTTTGTATGTTGGCCACTCCAAACACATATCGATAGAGAATATAAATAGTGAGCTCCAGTGGGGACAGTGCTGATGATGTCTGTAAAGAGCTGTGGAAATTAATGGTGCTATATAAGCAAGTAAAAATGAATCAACTAGAAATTATAAGCTGTTTTAGACATTACATTATTTGCATCCTACATGAAACTCTGGAATGGGAGCTATGGATGAACGTGTATGTAAAAGTCCTTAAGAAATTATCGTAATGAGAATATAAAAAGTTTTCTGCTGTCTATGAGGCTTTGTCCTCATTTTCCAGCAGTGTCCCTCTATTTTTGCATACACATTAGTGTAGTCGACTAAATTAGCTATAGGTTTAAAGGGAGCGATGTACATACTGTATTTACAGTACATATGCAACACCCGCTAGGACTGTGGGATACTCGGGCCGTGTCTGACAGTATTAACCCCTTAGTGACAGAGCCAATTTGCAGCTTAATGACCGGGCCAATTTTTACAATTCTGTCCACTGTCACTTTATGAGGTTATAACTCTGGAACGCTTTAACGAATCCCGCTGATTCTGAGACTGTGTTTTCATGACATATTGTACTTCACGTTAGAGGTAAAATTTTTTTATATGACTTTGCGTTTATTTATGAAATAAGCGAAAATATGGCGAAAATTTTGGAAATTTAGCAATTTTCAAATTTTTAATTTTTATGCCCTTAAATCAGAGAGATATGTCACACAAATTTCTTAATAAATAACATTTCCCACATGTCTACTTTGCATCAGCACAATTTTGGGACAAAATTTTTTTTTTGTTACGAAGTTATAATGGTTTAGGCTAAGTTCACACGTTGCGGAATTGCCGCGGAAATTTCCGCGGCAATCCCGCACTTCTCCCGCAGGAAATACGCACGTTTTTTGTGTGCTGATTCCCGCCAGAATAATAGCGTTTTGCAAGCGTAATTAGCTTGCAGAATGCTAGCGTTTTCCTAGCGATCTGTAGCATCGCTTGGAAAACTGATTGACAGGTTGGTCACACGAGTCAAACATAGTGTTTGACACGTGTGACCAACTTTTTACTATTGATGCCGCCTATGTCGCATCAATAGTAAAAAGATCTAATGTAAAAATAATAAAAAAAATAATAAATAATGATATGCTCACCTTCCGGCGGCCCCCGCAGCCTTCCCGCCTTCAGCGACGCTCCCGGCAACTCCGGTCCCAAGGATGCTTTGCGGCAAATCACACCGATGACGTAGCATCTCGCGAGACCGCTATGCCATCTGGGTGATTCTTGCAAAGGACTCTTGGGACCGGAAGTTGCCGGGAGCGTCGCTGAAGGCGGGAAGGCTGCGGGGGCCGCGGGAAGGCTGCGGGGGCCGCCGGAAGGTGAGAATATCATTATTTTTTATTTTAATTATTGTTTTACCAGGGATATGGTACCCAGGGCCTGGAGGAGAGTCTCCTCTCCTCCAGACCCTGGGTACCACCGCACATGAACCGCTTACATTCCGCAAAATTAATGAACATGTTGCTATTTTTTCCGCAAAGCGTTTTTTTCGCGGAAAAAAACGCAACATGTGGCCAAAACATGCGGAATCAATTAACATGTATAGGATGCTTAATGCTTGCGTTTTTATCGCGTTTTTACCGCGGAAAACCGCGGAAAAACCGCGAAAAAAAACGCAATTATTCCTGATCGTGTGCACTTAGCCTTAAAGTTGACCAGCGATTTCTTATTTTTACAACACCATTTTTTTTTAGGGACCACATCACATTTGAAGTCACTTTGAGGGGTCTATATGATAGAAAATACCCAAAAATTACACCATTCTAAAAACTGCACCCCTCAAGGTGCTCAAAACCACATTCAAGAAGTTTATTAAGCCTTTACGTGCTTCACAGGAACTGAAGCAATGTGGAAGGAAAAAATTAACATTTAACTTTTTTTGCAAAAACTTTACTTCGGAACCAATTTTTTTATTTTCACAAGTGTTAAAAGAAAAAATGAACCACAAAATTTGTTGTGCAATTTCTCCTGAATACGTCGATACCCCATATGTGGGGATAAACCACTTTTTGGGCGCACGGAGGAGGTCGTAAGGGAAGGAGCGCCGTTTTCTTTTTCAACGCAGAATTGGCTGGACGCCATGTCGCGTTTAGAGAGCCCCTGATGTGCCTAAACAGTGGAAACCCCCAATAAGTGACCCCATTTTGGAAACTAGACCCCTTAAGGAACTTATCTAGATGTGTGGTGAGCACTTTGAACCTCCAAGTGCTTCACAGAAGTTTATAACGTAGAGCCCTGAAAATAAAAAATCATATTTTTCCCACAAAAACGATCTTTTCACCTCAATTTTTATTTTCCCAAGGTTAACAAGACCCAAAAAGTTTTTGTGCAATTTGTCCTGAGCATGCTGATACCCCATATGTGGAGGTAAACCACTTTTTGGGTGCATGGCAGAGCTTTCAAGGGAAGGAGCGCAGTTTGACTTTTTCAGCGCAGAATTGGCTGGACGCCATGTCACGTTTGTAGAGGAAAAATGAAGAAAAACATCCAGCTCCACGACAAAGTGAAAAAGTAGATCTTTATTCACTTGATATATCAAGCATAGAGGATAAAAGTATCAGCATAGATAGCAGCAAAAAAATGCGTTATCAACGCGTTTCTGGTGTCGCAGCACCCTTAGTCATGACTAAGGGTGCTGCGTAGTGTTGAGCGATACTGCTCGATATCTAAAAATATCGGATCGGAATGGTATCGCCGATATCACTAAATATCGTCGATATCCGATTCCGATACCGGAAGTCCCATGTAAGTCTATGGGAACCAAATATCGACATTAAAAAAAACCATTCTTGCCTTGTTGGTTAATTGTACATGAAGGAAAACAACAAAGACTAATGTAGAATGTATTGGGGGAGGTTGAGGAGACAATAAAGGCATAGATGTTTAACCCAATGCATTGGAATAGCATTAACCCCTCTCTGACATTAGACGTACTATCCCATCCATAAAACCCGTGCCATTCTGCCCATGGACGGAATAGTACGTCATAGGCGATCGGTGCGCTCCTGAGGGGAGCGCAGCTAATCGCCGCCGGGTGTCAGCGGATTATCACAGCTGACACCCGTGACTGTGTGTCAGGAGCGGTCACGGACCGCTCCCGGCACATTAACCCCTAGCACACCGCAATCAAACATGATCGCGGTGTACTGGGGGCACAGGGGAGGATCGCGCAGGGTGGGGGCTCCCTGCGCGCCCCCCTGAGACCCTCAGACCAGCGCGATGTGATCGCGCTGTTCTGAGGGCTTCCTCCCTCCCAGGACCCGGATCCAAGATGGCGCCGGGGTCCTGGAGGGAGGCGGCTTCCTCAGTGCCTGCTGAGAGCAGGCACTGAGAAGCCTGCAGCTATGCCTGAGCGATCGCTGGTGTGACAGAGTGCTGTGCACACTGTCACACCAGTGATTTGATAAAATACAGTGATGCCCCACCCTGGGACAAAGTAAAAAAGTTAAAAAAATAAAAATAAACATGTTATAAAAAAAAATCCAAAATAAATAAATAAAAAAAAAATATTCCCCAATAAATTCATTTCTTCCTGTAAATAAAAAAAACAAAACAATAAAAGTACACATATTTGGTATTGCCGCGTCCGTAACGACCCCCCCTATAAAACTGTCACACTAGTTAACCCCTTTAGTGAACCCCTTAAAAAAAAAAAAAAAACGAAGCAAAAAATCAATGCTTTATCATCATACCGCCGAACAAAAAGTGGAATAACGCGCGATCAAAAAGACCGATATAAATAAACATGGTACCGCTGAAAGCGTCATCTTGTCCGGCAAAAAACGAGCTGCCATACAGCATCATCAGCGAAAAAATAAAAAAGTTATAGCTCGCAGAATAAAGCGATGCAAAAATAATTATTTTTTATATAAAATTGTTTTTATTCTATAAAAGCGCCAAAACATAAAAAAATGATATAAATGAGGTATCGCCATAATCGTACTGACCCGAAGAATAAAACTGCTTTATCAATTTTACCACACGCGGAACAATAAAAACGCCTCCCCCAAAAGAAATTCATGAATTGCTGATTTTTGTTCATTCTAACCTCCCAAAAATCGAAACAAAAAGCGATCAAAAAATGTCACCTGCTTAAAAATGGTACAAATAAAAACGTCAACTCGTACCGCAAAAAATAAGACCTCACATGACTCTGTGGGCCAAAATATGCAAAAATTATAGCTCTCAAAATGTGGCGATGCAAAAAACTATTTTTGCAATAAAAAGCGTCTTTTAGCGTGACAGCTGCCAATCATAAAAACCCGCTATAAATAGTAAATCAAACCCCCCTTTATCACCCCCTTAGTTAGGGAAAAATAATAAAATTAAAAAAATGTATTTATTTCCATTTTCCCATTAGGGTTAGGGTTAGGGTTGCGGCTAAAGTTAGGGTTAGGGTTGGCGCTAAAGTTAGGATTAGGGTTAGGGTTGGGATTAGGGGTGTGTTAGGGTTAGGTTTGTGGTTAGGGTTGGGACTAGGGTTAGGGGTGTGTTGGGGTTAGGGTTGGAGTTAGAATTGGGGGGTTTCCGCTGTTTAGGCACATCAGGGGCTCTCCAAATGTGACATGGCGTCTGATCTCAATTCCAGCCAATTCTGCGTTGAAAAAGTCAAACGGTGCTCCTTCACTTCTGAGCTCTGCCATGCATCCAAACAGTAGTTTATCCCCACCTATGGGGTATCAGCGTACTCTGGACCACAAGAGTTATTGTGCAATTTGTCCTATTTCTTCTGTTACCCTTGGGAAAATAAAAAACTGGGGGCGAAAATATCAGTTTTGTACAAAAAAAAATATTTTTTTGTTTTTACGGCTGTACATTATAAACTTCTGTGAAGCACTTGGGGCTTCATAGCGCTCACCACACACCTAGATAAGTTCCTTGTGGGGTCTATTTTCCAAAATGGGGTCACTTGTTGGGGATTCCCACTGTTTAGGCGCATCAGGGGCTCTCCAAATGCGACATGACGCACCCAGACCATTCCATCAAAGTCTGCAATCCAAAACGTCACTACTTCCCTTCCGAGCCCTGACGTGCGCCCATACAGTAGTTTTCTCCCACATATTGGGTATCAGCGTACTCAGGACAAATTGGACAACAACTTTTGGGGTCCAATTTCTCCTGTTACCCTTGTGAAAATAAAATATTGGGGGCGAAAAAATAATTTTTGTAAAAAAAAAAAAATTTTTTATTTTTACGGCTGTGCGTTATAAACTTCTGTGAAGCACTTCGGGTTCAAAGTGCTCACCACACATCTAGATAAGTTCCTTGTGGGGTCTATTTTCCAAAATGGGGTCACTTGTGGGGGGTTTCCACTGTTTAGGTGCATCAGGGGCTCTCCAAATGTGACATGACGCCCCCAGACCATTCCATCAAAGTCTGCAATCCAAAACGTCACTACTTCCCTTCCGAGCCCCGACGTGTGCCCATACAGTAGTTTTCGCCCACATATTGGGTATTAGTGTACTCAGGACAAATTGGACAACAACTTTTGCGTTCCAATTTCTTCTGTTACCCTTGTGAAAATAAAATATTGGGGGCGAAAAAAATCATTTTTGTACGGCTGTACGTTATAAACTTTAGTGAAACACCTGGGGGTTCAAAGTTCTCACCACACATCTAGATAAGTTCCTTGAGGGGTCTAGTTTCCAAAATGGTGTCATTTATGGGGGTTTCCACTGTTTAGGCAGATCAGGAGCTCTCCAAACACGACATGGCGTCCAGCCAATTCTGCGTTGAAAAAGTCAGACGGCGCTCCTTCCCTTCCAAACTCTGCCATGCACCCAAACAGTGGTTTACCCCCACATATGGGGTATCAGCGCACTCAGGACAAATTGCACAATAACTTTTGGAGTCTTGTTACCCTTGGAAAAATAAAAATTGGGGTGAAAAGATCATTTTTGTGGAAAAAATATGATTTTTAAATTTTACGGCTCTACGTTATAAACTTGTGTGAAGCACTTGGGGTTCAAATTGCTCATCAAAAATCTAGATAAGTTCCTTAGGGGGTATAGTTTCCCAAATGGGGTCATTTGTGGGGGGTTTCCACTGTTTAGGCACATCAGGGGCTCTCCAAATGCAACATGGCATCCAAACTCAATTCCAGCCAATTTTGGTTGGAAAAAGTCAAATGGTGCTCCTTCCATTCCTTCCGAGCTCTGCCGTGCGCCCAAACAGTGGTTCCCCCCCACATATGGGGTATCAGCGTACTCAGGACAAATTGTACAACAAGTTATGTGGTCCAATTTCTCCTGTTACCCTTGGGAAAATAAAAAATTAGTGACTAAAAGATAATTTTTTGTGGGAAAAAAATAGGATTTTTTATTTTCATGCCCGGGCATTATAAACTTGTGTGAAGCACTTGGGGGTTCAAAGTGCTCACCAAAGATCTAGATAAGTTCCTTAGGGGGTCTAGTTTCCAAAATGGGGTCACTTGTGGGGGGTTTCCACTGTTTAGGCTCATCTGGGGCACTGCAAACGGAACATGACCCCCATTAACGTCTGCATTCCAAAACGTTACTACTTCCTTTCCAAGCCCTGCCGTGCGCCCAAACAGTTTCCCCCCCCCACATATGGGGTATCAGTGTACTCAGGACAAATTGTAAAACAACTTTTGGGGTCCAATTTCCTTGGGAAAATTCAAAAATTTGGGACTAAAAAAATCATTTTTGTGGAAAATTGATTTATTTTTTTTTTCACACCCAGGCTTTATAAACTTTTGTGAAACACTTGAGGGTTCAAAGTGCTCACAACAGATCTAGATTAGTACCTTGGGGGGTCTAGTTTCCAAAATGGTGTCACTTGTGGGGGGTTTCCACTGTTTAGGCGCATCAGGGGCTCTCCAAACGCGACATGGCATCCAATCTAAATTCCAGCCAATTTTAGTTTGAAAAAGTCAAACGTCGCTCCTTCCCTTACGAGCTCTGTCGTGTGCCCAAACAGTGGTTTTCCCCCACATATGGGGTATTGGCGTACTCAGGAGAAATTGCATAACAACCTTATCTGTCCATTTTCTCCTTTTACCCTTGTGAAAATAAAAAAAAAGTTTGTAAAAGATAATTTTTGTGGCTAAAAAGTAAAATATTCGTTTTTTCCTTCCACGTTGCATTAGTTACTGTGAAGCACCTGAAGGGTTAATAAACTTCTTGAATGTGGTTTTGAGTACCTTGAGGGGTGCAGTTTTTAGAATGGTGTCACTTTTGGGTATTTTCTGCCATATAGACCCCTCAAAGTGACTTGAAATGTGAGGTGGTCCCTAAAAAAAATGGCTTTGTAAATTTTGTTGTAAAAATTAGAAATCGCTGGTCAACTTTTAACCCTTATAACTTCCTAACAAAAAAAAAGTTTGGTTCCAAAATTGTGCTGATGTAAAGTAGACATGTGGGAAATGTTATTTCTTAACTATTTTGTGTGATATATTTCTCTGTTTTAAGGGAATAAAAATTCAAAGTTTGAAAATTGCAAAATTTTAAAAATTTTCGCCATATTTGCGTTTTTTTTGAAAAATAAACGCAAGTTATATCGAAGAAATTTTACCACTAACATGAAGTACAATATGTCACGAGAAAACAATCTCAGAATCGCGAAGATCCGTTGAAGCGTTCCAGAGTTATAACCTCATAAAGAGACAGTGGTCAGAATTGTAAAAATTGGCCCGGTCATTAACGTGCAAACCACCCTTGGGGGTGAAGGGGTTAATATATATTTTTTTGGAAATACGTTTGGATTGACGAACAAATTGACAATGTTGTTAACCTTTTTTCTATTTTGGCAAATATGTATGTTTCACAACTTCCATGCTCTTCACCTTTTTAACTTTTGCCAGTGCCACACTTTCTCCTTCATAATCTTCAGCAGCATCATCTTTCTCATCAAATTATTCTTCATCTTCACCTTCTTAATCTTCTTCTTAAACTTCTTGCTATTCATGTTTTTGTTTACATTACTCATATTGTTATTATTAAACTAATTAATCTTCTTCATATTCAAATTCTTCATCTTCTTCCTCTTCATCTTCTTCATCATATTCTTATTTGTGACAGAGATTCCTGTACTTGTAATCTGTAAAAGTATGAATTTTTCATTCTTCCGTTCTTGCTGTCACAAAAGATTTAAATTACAACAGTATTTGTCCTTGTTCAGTTTAGCCTGCAGCAGCAGGAATTTTCCAGGGGCACCACGAGGAGGAACGGACTCACCCCCATACACTGCTTAGTCTTCTTCTGCTTAGAATTTAGAGCATATATTTTGCTCTTCATTTTGGTCTTATACTTCATGTTCTTCTGGTTTTTGATCTTCTGCTTATTGTTCTTCTGTCTCTTGTTCTGTATCTTGTAGTTTGTCTTAACCTTGTTTGTCCTGTTGGTGATCTTCTTCTGGGTAATCTTTTATTTTTTCTTTGTGATGGTGTTCAGGCTGGTTGGCTTCATGCTCGTCGTCCTTGTTGTCGTCATCTTCTCTGTGTGGTCTTTAAGGTCGTCTAATTTCCGAGAACCAGCTGACGTTACTGGAACCCGGACGGGTATCAGATGGAGCAAGAGACAATGGAAGTAACGAGGACCAGCTGACTGTGCTGGAATCCGGAGGGGCAGCAGAAGGAAAAGAGGCAATGTCACAACCGAGTACCAGCTGACGTTACTGTGACACGGTTACTAAGCAGGAGGTACCTGTGCTCCAAAGTACTACCAAGGACCAGCAGACGTTGGTGGAACTCGGATAAGGAGATGGAGGCACCTAGGCCAAAGGCACTGGGGAGAACCAGTTGACGGTACTGGACCCCGGACGGGTAGCAGAAGGAAAAGAGGCAATGTCACAACCGAGTACCAGCTGACGTTACTGTGACACGGTTACTAAGCAGGAGGTACCTGTGCTCCAAAGCACTACCAAGGACCAGCAGACGTTGGTGGAACTCGGATACGGAGATGGAGGCACCTAGGCCAAAGGCACTGGGGAGAACCAGTTGACGGTACTGGACCCCGGACGGGTAGCAGAAGGAAAAGAGGCAATGTCACAACCGAGTACCAGCTGACATTACTGTGACACGGTTACTAAGCAGGAGGTACCTGTGCTCCAAAGCACTACCAAGGACCAGCAGATGTTGCTGGAACTCGGATACGGAGATGGAGGCACCTAGGCCAAAGGCACTGGGGAGAACCAGTTGACGGTACTGGACCCCGGACGGGTAGCAGAAGGAAAAGAGGCAATGTCACAACCGAGTACCAGCTGACATTACTGTGACACGGTTACTAAGCAGGAGGTACCTGTGCTCCAAAGCACTACCAAGGACCAGCAGACGTTGGTGGAACTCGGATACGGAGATGGAGGCACCTAGGCCAAAGGCACTGGGGAGAACCAGTTGACGGTACTGGACCCCGGACGGGTAGCAGAAGGAAAAGAGGCAATGTCACAACCGAGTACCAGCTGACGTTACTGTGACACGGTTACTAAGCAGGAGGTACCTGTGCTCCAAAGCACTACCAAGGACCAGCAGACGTTGGTGGAACTCGGATACGGAGATGGAGGCACCTAGGCCAAAGGCACTGGGGAGAACCAGTTGACGGTACTGGACCCCGGACGGGTAGCAGAACGCACCCATGAAAATGTAAGTTGACAGGACGCAAGCCGTCCGCAGTTACCGAATCACACAGTCCTACAGTGGGTGCTTGTCCTATTGTCACAATGGAAACAGCCTTCATTTACATATCCCACAGCACACATAGGAATCACCTAAACTGCAGGCACCATAGAGTCGACTAACCCGAATGCAACACGACAGCACAACTTATTGGAGGATAATTGACGTTCACACTGCCAGGAAACAGCTGTCGTGCTGTAACCAGGCTGGCCAGGAGTCAGTACCCCTGCCAATTACTTACGAGCAACAAATGGCGGTGTTGTAGCCCAGGGAGTAGAGTTCAGGTGGTAGAAAGATGAACATAACAGGAGACATGGAAAACGTTGCCAAACAGTTATTTAATCTGAAAACGGACAGGCAAATTCAGGTGAGATCCATGCCTTGTTCATTTTCAGAAAAGTAAGCCGGTCTACATTCTTTGAGGATAGTCGCATGCGATGGTCTGTTACTACACCACCTGCAGCACTAAAGACGCGCTCAGATAATACACTGGCAGCAGGGCAAGCCAGCACCTCCAATGCATACTGGCTAAGCTCTGGCCATGTATCCAACTTAGAGACCCAAAATTTGAAAGGGGAAGAGGCATCTGGGAGTACACTTAGAGGGAAAGCCAAGTAGTCTGTCACCATCTTACGGAAACGTTTCTTCCTGGTGACTGGAGCCGTCTCGGATGGTGTAGACCTTGCTGGCGCTGTCACAAAACTTCACCACATTTGTAACATACAGCTCTTGCCCTGTGCAGAGGCGCTGCTTGTGCTCCCTCTTGTTGTAGAGGTGTCTACACTGCCTCGACGCACAGAGCTGCTTTGTAAAGCAGTAGCAGCAGCAGCAGCTCTCTCGGCTGGAATGTACAACAGTATGGATTGCACCAGTGTGTCTTGGTACTCCTGCATTTTACGGTCCCGGTTCACCGGTGTGATGAGGGTTTGTAAGTTGTCCCGGTAGCGAGGGTCTAGGAGGGTGTACACCCAATAATCTGACGTGGTGAGAATGTGGGCGATGCGGCGGTCGTTTCTCAGGCACTGAAGCATCAAATCAACCATGTGCTGCAGACTCCCAACTGGCCAACAAAGGCTGTCCTCTGGAAGAGGCGTCATCTCTGCCTCCTCTGCATCACCCCACCCTCGCTCTACATACTGACTAGAGCGTTGTGTACCTCCCTCTGTAGGGATTTCTTCCTCCTCCATTGACTCCTCCTCCTCCTCATCCTCCTCACAAAGTGAGCCCTGCCCAGCCCTTTGTGAGGACCACGTTGCGATGACTGTCCTGAAGGTAATTGAATTTGTGACTCCTCATCCTCCACCTCTTCCAAAACCTCTTCCTTTAGTGCTTTCAGTGATTTCTGAAGCAGGCAGATAAGGGGGACAGTCATGCTGACTAGTGCATCATCTGCACTCGCCATCCGCGTTGAGACATCAAACGCACGCAAAACGTCGCAGATGTCCTTCATAGAGGCCCACTCAGTAGTGGTGAAGTGTGAACGGCGCAAATTGCGAGTTGATTGCGCCTGTTGCAGCTGATACTCCATTACTGCTGGCTGCTGCTCACACAATCGCTCCAACATATGTAACGTGGAATTCCACCTGGTGGGTACGTCACATATGATGCGATGTTCAGGAAGGCGAAATCTGACTTGCAGAGCTGCAATGCGCGATCTGGCCATGCTGGAACATCGCAAGTGAGCGCACTCTAGGCGGACCTTGTGCAGCAGTGCATCAAGATCCGGATAGTCCCTCAAAAAACTCTGCACGACCAAGTTGAGCACATGTGCCAGACATGGTATGTGAGTGAGGTTGCCAAGGCCCAGAGCTGCCACCAGATTTCGGCCATTGTCACACACTACCAAGCCTGGCTGGAGATTAGCTGACAAAAACCACACGTCGCTCTCCTGCTTGATGGCATCCCAGAGCTCCTGCACTGTGTGGCTTCGATTCCCCATGGAAATTAATTTCAGGACGGCCTGTTGACGTTTGGCCACGGCTGTGCTCATATCGGTCGCAACAGGTAAGCGTTCATGGGTCCATGTGGAGGTATACCGTGACGGCTCGTGCAGCGATGATTCTGAGGAACTGGAGTAGGAGGAGGAATCAATGTGTACAGACTGGATTCCTGCAAACCTTGGAGTTGGCAGAACACGTACAGCGCCACTGGCAAGATCTGTACCCGGCTCCACAACATTGACCCAATGGGCAGTGAGGGAAAGGTATCGTCCCTGGCCATGGGTACTGGTTGACGCATCGGTGGTCAGGTGGACCCTGCTACTGACGGCGTTTAGTAGCGCATGTTTAATGTTTCCCTCGACATGTTTTTGCAGAGCAGGGACGGCTTGCCTGCTGAAATAAAATCGGCTTGGCACATTATATTGTGGGACTGCCAATGCCATAAAGTTCCTGAAACTGTCAGTCTCCACCAGCCTGAATGACAGCATTTCAAGGGACAGGAGTTTTGCAATGCCAGCATTCAGAGCCTGTGCTCGTGGATGGTTTGCCGAGTATGGCCGTCTTTTATCCCATGCCTGTGGTACCGATGGCTGTTTTGTGGTCTGGGAGTGTGACGATGACTGTGAACTTGCTGCTGTGGGTGGAATAACAGTTTGTCTATGGACAACAGTGACCGAGGTTCTTCCATGGAGATCCTGTGAGGAAGCCGAACCAGGTGTGTGTGAGCTGGAGGTAGAGGCTCCAACACGACCTGAAGATGTAGGTGCTGCTGTAGGTTGGCCTACATCTCCAGTGTGTCTTTGTAACTCAGCTACGTGCTTTGTCCGTACATGTTTCCACATATTTGTGGTATTCAGGTTACTGATATTTTTACCTCTTTTAACTTTTTGCTTACACAGCTTGCATTGAACATAGCAAATATCATCTACAAGTCTGTCAAAAAAGGACCACGTAGTGCAAGTCATGGGAGCGCCAATTTTGACATTTCTAAGAGAACTGCTCCCAACAGGTGCCAAACTGGAGGCTACAGGCAAGCGAGTCTGCAGCCTACCTCTCCCTCCTCTTTGTACCGTTGGGCCAATCTCTTCCTCAGAGCTGCTCCCACCACCTTCCTGTTGCTCACGCCATGTTGGGTCTCGGACTTCATCATCTCCACTACCCTCTTCCAACACCTGCTGCTGTTGGATGGTCTGGGCAGCACCATGCTCCACAAAACCGGGCACCTGAGTCTCATCATCATCATAAGATGCGTTCTGCGGTGTGCTGTCCATCGGCACTGGCTCACCCGCCTCTTCAGATTGAGAGAGACACAGCTGTTGCGCATCACTGCATACTCCCTCTTCTTCAAATTGCAGAATGCTGCTTGCCTGTGCCCGTGTTTGCGAGCCAACAGATTCTGAGAACAGAAGCAGAGACTCAGCTGGCTCCTGTACAGAACTCTCTGACTGCCTGGGCAATTTGACAGGCGGTGAACAGACAGATGGTTGCTCAACAGTGTTGTGTTCCTGAGAGGAGGTGGAAGGAATTGAAGTCGATGCATTGGCTGCCATCCAACCAACAACGGCTTCAATTTGTTCTTCCCGCAGCAGGGGGGCACGCCGAGCTCCTACCAAAGTGCGCATAAAGGAACGCTCATGGGTAAAACTGGTGGATGCTGTGTCACTGAGGGCGGCAGCAGCCACAGAATCCCCACGTCCTCTCCCTGCTGAAACTCCACGGCCACGACCACGTGCCTTACTCCCTGCCTTCTTCATCTTGGTAGATTGATAAAGAAAGTCAGAAAAGTTATAAGGCCTAAGTGTGGTTATTACGCAGAGACTGAAGTGAACACTGAAACACAACTGTTCACAATCTGTGAAAGGCTACTCCTTTGTCTACTTCTATAGTGTTTGCAACCAATGTATTGGATACGGATGGAAGCGCGTCACACTAATAGATTATATTTATTTTAAATGGAATGGAGCAGAACCAATTGGAGAGAAATGAAAAGGATGAGGCACTGAGACACGCTCAGCAGAGTACAAGCAGCAGTGCTTGAACAAGTAACTGGAGCGTGATGTGCACTCAAAAAATAAAAAACACAGACTGAAGTGAACACTGAAACACAACTGTTCACAATCTGTGAAAGGCTACTCCTTTGTCTACTTCTATAGTGTTTGCAACCAATGTATTGGATACGGATGGAAGCGCGTCACACTAATAGATTATATTTATTTTAAATGGAATGGAGCAGAACCAATTGGAGAGAAATGAAAAGGATGAGGCACTGAGACACGCTCAGCAGAGTACAAGCAGCAGTGCTTGAACAAGTAACTGGAGCGTGATGTGCACTCAAAAAATAAAAAACACAGACTGAAGTGAACACTGAAACACAACTGTTCACAATCTGTGAAAGGCTACTCCTTTGTCTACTTCTATAGTGTTTGCAACCAATGTATTGGATACGGATGGAAGCGCGTCACACTAATAGATTATATTTATTTTAAATGGAATGGAGCAGAACCAATTGGAGAAAAATGAAAAGGATGAGGCACTGAGACACGCTCAGCAGAGTACAAGCAGCAGTGCTTGAACAAGTAACTGGAGCGTGATGTGCACTCAAAAAATAAAAAACACAGACTGAAGTGAACACTGAAACACAACTGTTCACAATCTGTGAAAGGCTACTCCTTTGTCTACTTCTATAGTGTTTGCAACCAATGTATTGGATACGGATGGAAGCGCGTCACACTAATAGATTATATTTATTTTAAATGGAATGGAGCAGAACCAATTGGAGAGAAATGAAAAGGATGAGGCACTGAGACACGCTCAGCAGAGTACAAGCAGCAGTGCTTGAACAAGTAACTGGAGCGTGATGTGCACTCAAAAAATAAAAAACACAGACTGAAGTGAACACTGAAACACAACTGTTCACAATTTGTGAAAGGCTACTCCTTTGTCTACTTCTATAGTGTTTGCAACCAATGTATTGGATACGGATGGAAGCGCGTCACACTAATAGATTATATTTATTTTAAATGGAATGGAGCAGAACCAATTGGAGAGAAATGAAAAGGATGAGGCACTGAGACACGCTCAGCAGAGTACAAGCAGCAGTGCTTGAACAAGTAACTGGAGCGTGATGTGCACTCAAAAAATAAAAAACACAGACTGAAGTGAACACTGAAACACAACTGTTCACAATCTTTGAAAGGCTACTCCTTTGTCTACTTCTATAGTGTTTGCAACCAATGTATTGGATACGGATGGAAGCGCGTCACACTAATAGTTAAATTGCATGGAGCAGCAAGAATTACACTGAAGAAAAAAAAAGAGTCTGTGAGTGACACGTGCAGATGCCTACAGACAGCGTTGCATGCAGAGCAAACTGCAGCATCACCTGCACTCACACACACCTTGCAGAGCTGTTAAAACAACACTGCAGGCAAAAGGAAGCTTTACACAGCGGTTGGTAAACTAGCCTGCCTACAGCACAGTACACTAAATCGCAATCTCTAACTGTCCCTCAGAGTCAGCACAGCAGCGTTCTGTCCCTTACTGAATTCACAGCACAATGACGCTAAAATGGCGGCGGCGCCTTTTATAGTGATTCTGACATCATTTCAGCATCCAATCACAGCCATGCCATTAGTTAACATGACCGCAGCAGTACAGGATGTGCCCACACTTCTTAGGATTCCTCATTGGCTGACTAAAATCACATTGCCTCTCAAAGAATTATGGGAACTTCCGATTCCGGTATACGATATATGGAAAATATCGGAACTAAGTATCGAAAGGCCGAAACAGCTAATATCGGCCGATACCCGATACTTGCGGTATCGTATCGCTCAACACTAGTGCTGCGACATACTTTTATCCTCTATGCTTGATATATCAAGTGAATAAAGATCTACTTTTTCACATTGTCGTGGAGCTGGATTTTTTTCTTCATTTTGCCATGTTATATGTCTGACAAAGCGGTTCCGTGCTCCGATCCCTGGGATGTTATACTGGTGAGCTGGACTTTATTTTATTTCCACATTTGTAGAGGCCCTGATGTGTCTAAACAGTGGAAACCCCCCACAAGTGACACCATTTTGGAAACTAGACCCCTTAAGGAACTTATCTAGATGTGTGGTGAGCACTTTGAACCTCCAAGTGCTTCACAGAAGTTTATAATGTAGAGCCGTTAAAATAAAAAATCATATTTTTTCCACAAAAACGATCTTTTTACCCCAATTTTTATTTTCCCAAGGGTAACAAGGCCCCAAAAGTTTTTGTGCAATTTGTCCTAAGCATGCTGATACCCCATATGTGGGGGTAAACGACTGTTTGGGTGCATGGCAGAGCTTGAAAGGGAAGGAGCGCCATTTGACTTTTTCAACGCAGAATTGGCTGGATGCCATGTTGCGTTTGTAGAGGCCCTGATGTGTCTAAACAGTGGAAACCCCCCACAAGTTACACCATTTTGGAAACTAGACCCCTTAAGGAACTTATCTAGATGCGTGGTGAGCAGTTTGAACCTCCAAGTGCTTCACAGAAGTTTATAACGTAGAGCCCTGAAAATAAAAAATCATTTTTTTCCTCAAAAATTATTCTTTAGCCCGCTTTTTTTTATTTTCCCAAGGGTAACAGGAGAAATTGGACCCCAAAATTTGTTGTGCAATTTTTCCTGAGTATGCTGATACCCCATATGTGGGGTGGAGCCACTGTTTTGGCGCATGGGAGAGCTTGGAAGGGAAGGAGCGCCATTTTGTAATGCAGACTTTGATGGAATGTTCTGCGGGTGTCATGTTGTGTTTGCAGAGCCCTTGATGTGCCTAAACAGTAGAAACCCCCTACAAGTGACACCATTTTGGAAACTAGTCCCCCCAAGGAGCTTATCTAGACATGTGGTGAGCACTTTGAACCCCCAAGTGCTTCACAGAAATTTATAAACGCAGAGCCGTGAAAATAAAAAATCATATTTTTTCCACAAAAACGATCTTTTCACCCCAATTTTTATTTTCCCAAGGGTAACAAGACTCCAAAAGTTTTTGTACAATTTGTCCTGAGCATGCTGATACCCCATATATGGGGGTAAACCACTGTTTGGGTGCATGGCAGAGCTTTGAAGGAAGGAGCGCCGTTTGACTTTTTCAACGCAGAATTGGCTGGACGACATGTCACGTTTGTAGAGGCCCTGATGTGTCTAAACAGTGGAAACTCCCCACAAGTGACACCATTTTGGAAACTAGACCCCTTAAGGAACTTATCTAGATGTGTGGTGAGCACTTTGAACCTCCAAGTGCTTCACAGAAGTTTATAACGTAGAGCCATGAAAATAAAAAATCATATTTTTTTCCACAAAAACAATCTTTTTACTCCAATTTTTATTTTCCCAAGGGTAACGAGGCCCCAAAAGTTTTTGTGCAATTTGTCCTGAGCATGCTGATACCCCATATGTGGGGGTAAACCACTGTTTGGGTACATGGCAGAGCTTGGAAGGGAAGGAGCGCCGTTTGACTTTTTCAACGCAGAATTGGCTGGACGCCATGTCGCGTTTGTAGAGGCCCTGATGTGTCTAAACAGTGGAAACCCCCCACAAGTGACACCATTTTGGAAACTAGACCCTTAAGGAACTTATCTAGATGTGTGGTGAGCACTTTGTACCTCCAAGTGCTTCACAGAAGTTTATAACGTAGAGCTCTGAAAATAAAAAATCATTTTTTTCCTCAAAAATTATTCTTTAGCCCACTTTTTTTATTTTCCCAAGGGTAACAGGAGAAATTGGACCCCAAAAGTTGTGCAATTTTTCCTGAGTACGCTGATACCCCATATGTGGGGTGGAACCACTGTTTGGGCACATGGGAGAGCTTGGAAGGGAAGGAGCGCCATTTTGTAATGCAGACTTTGATGGAATGTTCTGCGGGCATCATGTTGTGTTTGCAGAGCCATTGATGTGCCTAAACAGTAGAAACCCTCTGCAAGTGACACCATTTTGGAAACTAGTCCCCCCAAGGAACTTATCTAGATGTGTGGTGAGCACTTTAAACCCCCAAGTGCTTCACAGAAATTTATAAACGCTGAGCCGTGAAAATAAAAAATCATTTTTTTCCTCAAAAATGATTTTTTAGCCAGCTATTTTTTATTTTTCCAAGGGTAACAGGAGAAAATAGAACCCCAAAATTGGTGTGCAATTTGTCCTGAGTACTCTGATACCCCATATGTTGGGGTAAACCACTGTTTGGGCGCACGGCAGGGCTCAGAAGGGAGGGAGCGCCATTTGACTTTTTGAACTCCACGTCATGTTTGGAGACCCCCTGATGTGCCTAAATAGTGGAAACCCCTCAATTCTAGTTTGAACCCTAACCCCAACACACCCCTAACCCTAATCCCAACCCTAACCCTAATCCCAACCCTAATTGTAACACTAACCCTAATTGTAACCCTAACCAAAATTGTAACCCTAACCCTAATTGTAACCCTAACCCTAATTCCAACCCTAACCCTAATTATAACCCTAACCCTAAGGCTAGGTTCATATTGCATTTTACAAGCCCATTCAACACATAGGGTTGACGGACTGGTAACGGTATAGCATAACGCAATCGCGTTATGCTATACCCGCTAGCGCATAGGAATCAGCAGATGATTCATCTGCGCTAGCGGTGACGGTGGCCAGACGCTGCAGCCCGCGTCCGAGGCTCCATCACTGAATGACGGCACATTGCGAACGCATACCGCTTTACGGCATGCATCGCGATGCGCCCTCAAATGGGGGTGAATGGCAGCGTTAACGGACTGCGTTACACCTCGTTATACCGACTGACATAACGCAGTATGAACCCAGCCTAACCCTAACCCTAAAGCTAACCCTAACCCTAATTGTAACCCTAACCCTAATGGAAGAATAAAAATAAATAAAATTTCTTTATTTTATTATATGTCCCTAACAAAGGGGGTGATAAAGGGGGGGTTTATGTACTTATTTTTTTTATTTTGATCACTGTGATAATTTATCACAGTGATCAAAATGTACTTTCAGAGAATGAATGGAATCATTCATTTTTTGAATCTGCCGCCAGGCAGTGCGCTCGCCATTTTTTTTTACAGGATGAAGAGGACGGAGGATCGGAGGACAGGGGGCGCTGTAGGAGCATGGGGAACAACTTCAGGTACCGTGGGGAGTATCGAGGGTCCCGGGGACCCTATTTCTCTCCCCTCTGATGTGCGATCACATCAGAGGGGAGAGAAATTACAGGCAGGATCGCGTCTTTTTTTTTTGCGATCATCGTTATAGGGTTAATAACGGCGATCGCAAAAGCGGGGGGACTGGGGGGACCCTAATTATGCTCTCTGGGGTCTCGGCTACCCCTAGTAGCCGAGACCCTGGAGAAAATCCGGCTCGGTGGGCGCACTGCGCACTGCGCATGCGCCCGCCATTCTCTTTACTGGAAAAAGACGCTGGCGACTGCAGGAGACGTGGGAGGCCTGGGGGGCCACCGGGAGGCAGGGGGGTTATCGGGGGTCCCGGGGACCCCATTTCTCTCCCTCTGATGTGCGATCACCACATCAGAGGAGAGAGAAATTAAAGGGAAAATCGCTTTTTTTTGCGATCGCCATTATAGGGTTAATAACGGCGATCGCAAAAGCGGGGTCGGTAAAAACCGACCCGAATCATGTTCTCTGGGGTCTCGGCTACCCCCAGTAGCCGAGACCCTGGAGAAAATCCGACTCTGGGGGGCGCTATAGGCTTTTTCCACTGCGCCGTTAATTAATGGCGCTGTGGTTTAAGTACCCTTAATGACCGCCGTTGAAAGGCATATCGGCGGTCGTTAAGGTGTTAAAGGGTATTGTCACAGCATCGGTGACCCGGTCCGTGGCCCTGGGCGTGCAATGGCGGTGATGAGGGGTAGTTTTTAAGGGAAAGTCTTGTGACGCTACCCGCGGTATTCGGCAAGGGATAGCCGACGCTGCAGTTCAGTTCCTCTGGGGCCACTGGTAATTCAGCAGAGATGTTATCACTCTCCACGGGTGGAGCTGGGCCCCAGGGCAGATATGGCAGGCTGTGAGGGAAGAAGGACGTTGGGATGCAGGGCTGAGGATTGGAGGAATAACTGACAGACACAAAGGCTATTGTTTCCTTTACCTTTTACTGGGCACTGCAGGTACAGTCCAGAGCTCAGGTTACAGATGGTTCTGGAACCGGTCAGCCTGGAAGCAATTTGGGAATTTCCTTAGGTGGGTTGTGAGGCCTAATTTCAAGTGCTATTATCTAAGGAACTTACTGCTGTAGACTCTATTCAAGTCTCTCTTTCTGTCTGATGATTAGGTAGAGCTCCACTCGCATGACAGGAAGTTTGACCCAGTTTCAGGGGTCGCTCCTTTCTGGCGTCTCCGGCTCAATCGTGCTGCTGTGTAATCGAGTATTAGTTGGGGCAGAGGGCCTGCAGTCACCTGCCCTCCGGATTCTGCTACCGGGGCTTTAGTACCCACACAGCCTCGGGCTCCGGTGCCAGGTCACTAGTGCTCAAGCCTGGGATGAG
The DNA here is from genome assembly GCA_033576555.1 of Oophaga sylvatica. Lineage (NCBI taxonomy): Eukaryota > Metazoa > Chordata > Amphibia > Anura > Dendrobatidae > Oophaga > Oophaga sylvatica. Next base: position 141,398,230 of record JARQOD010000007.1, on the reverse strand, counting down.
CTCAGATGGATCTTCTATCCCTAGCTCCTATCCACACATCCTCTCTCAACCTGGTTCAGGCTCTAACTCTCACTAACTTCCTCCTCCCAACCAGAGAGAGCGGCTCCCCTGAAGTCGGGTTTAGAGCTCCCCCTGCTGGCCTGGAGCAGGAACTGTGTTGTATGCTGGAATTACCTGGTAAGGGAATTCCTTCTTTGTATCCAGGCATGACATCACTCCCCCTGGAGGGAGGCAAGGCCATTGTGGCAACTGGACTCCTGGGGATCAAACATACACACGTCAAACATGCATGTGCATTTAAAAAACAGGCATTACATGCAAAAAATGGCCCTGGTGATGGTCATGATGTCACAGAGGCCTAGTAATAACAAGAAGTTCCCAGCATTCAAGGAAGTTTGCATTGACCTAATTTGGCTGCCACAGAGGACCAATATGGACACCAAACGAGGGACCTGCAAATCTTTTTTATATTCATCTATTAATCTCCATTTACAGGCAGTCCCTGAATTACGTACTAGAAGCATTCTGTAGTTTTGTTTATAACCTGGATATGTAAATTGGAATAGGGCTGGGGAAAAAAGCCCTAATACTCACCTCACCACTAATTTCTCTGACTGCCCTGCTGCTCACCACCAGCCATGTGGTCCTCATTTTTCAGTTGGCAGGGGCTCTACATGTCTTGGCCTCTGCACTATAGGCCAGGACCTACAGCCTCATCCATGCCTTAGAGGTAAATGTTACGACTTTATTACACATGACTTTCAGGGAATGAATGGGTCCAAACATTTCGGAGAGGCAGCATAACGAAGGCAGAATGATTGGACCGGATGGCAAGCAGTGTGCCACAAGAGAGGTGAATATTATATTTTTTTATTTTAACCAATACTTACTTCTCCATCCACCTGACCTGCTGCTCGCATCTAGTGCTTTTTTTCCATTGTCGGGTGTGCCGCATGTCCGGCCTCTTCACTATAGGCAAGCGCTTATGGCCACTTCCAGGGCTCAGCGGATACTGCATGTCATATGGTCGAGCCGTTAATGGATGCAGCCAGATGTCTTGCAGATACAGTGCATGTCTGTGGCCAGACAGCATAAAGAAGAGGACAAGACTTAATCTTGCCATCCTGTCCTCTTCTTTCCATCATTAATCACATTGCATCTCCGGCATCATCAATATAGTATAGGACTTCTGATCATATCCATGCCAAAGCTGACTGCGCTTCATCAGGTTGTGATGAAGAGCCTGGCATTTAGTAAAGAGGCTGGAGATGCGTAAAGAAGACCAGATGGCAGCTAGAGAGGTCAGTGGTGAGGTGAGTAGATTTTGTACATTCAGTGTTCATAACCAGGAGTCATACACTGACGAGCAAAATGATAACAATGTTTTGAACTTTGAATTTCAGCAATGGCAGCAAGCATCAATGGCAAAAATTTTATGATTCTACATACTGACTGCAGTAAATGTAGCTGTCTAACTATAGGACATTACCAATTGTACCACATTGTGTGTTTAAGAACATTTCCATACTGTGCCTCTCAAGAAATGTATTGAGCACAAAAGTCCCTACGACCGTTGTATAAAAGTAATCCCACTACTGGTGGAACAGAGTATTGCATGTCACGTACCCTGATTGGACAACCCAAATTCCATTCATTTTTATTTCAAGATCAAATAAATTAATAACCAGAGAGAAAATAATTCAAGTCAACAAAATTAGTTAAAAAATTAAACATTTAGAACTATGATATCTCCTTGTTAACCATCAGTGTCATGTTTTTTTTCTGTTGTTTGTATATCTGCCTTCTAAAAGGCAGAACTTTTAAGTTTTTGCAACAAAATAGCACAATGGAAACTTATTTTTTGTATTCATAGTTTTTGATGATAGCAATTAATATACTTTCAAGAGCAAACCACAGAACTTATGAAGCTCATCCAATTTCTATATTAATAACTCGCTAATTAATCACATATTATCTTGTATTTTCTTGAATCCAATGTACTGTTAGAAATGTTGATTGACAGAATACTTTAACAAACCACCAATATTTTGGTTCTTCTCAACCTTCACCACAGTGGTTTTCTGTATATAGGAAGTGGGGAATAAAAGGACACAAGTCAGTGCACCGATCGCTATGGGATGCATAGAGTTTGGAAGCTTTCCCTTTTCCAAGTGCACTAATCTTTCATCAGATTGAAGTGCTATCTATTCGTGATGAGCGAGCACTAAAATGTTTGGATGCTCGTTACTCGAACCGAGCAATTCCTAATGTTCGGATGCTCGCTTCGAGTAATGGGAGTCAATGGAAAATCCCAACATTTTCTGGCAGATCCTACAAGAAGGTCAGGGGGCAGTGAAAATATTGAAATGGATGAAAAAATTGCTGAGTGGAAGGAGAACAGCATAGGGAAGCCCCCTTGAAGCATCTCTGTCTGAACACTGAGCACACTTTTACTCCACTTTAAGGACTGACAATAAAACATTAAAAATCAAAGAGATATTAGAGTTTACAGGAAATAAAATGTTAAGAAACTTTCTTTCCTATACAATGACTTGTATATATGGCATAAAAAGGATTTTAAAAAAATCCTAATTTAAGTAACCCAAAATTTAATTTTTTTATTACAAAATTTGAAATTTCAGTGCAATTTATGAATGAAGCAAGAACTGCCAAAAATTAGATGGAAGAGGGACTCACCCTATATATATATATACACCCTATATAAGACATAAAGGAGGGCCTCAAACACATTCTGTTCAAATTGTCATGTAGTCGTAAGTGGTACTATTAGACCAGTAGCGTAGCACCTAGGGGGGCAGAGGGGGAGGTCCCCGCGGGCCCTGTGCCTTGGGGGGGCCCACCCGGAGCTACGCTACTGTAACTGTATCAGCGTGCACATCGCGTCCATACAGTTACACTCTGCAACCGAGCAGGGACAATCGATCTCCCTGAACTGCCAACCGGCCGCCATGGGGCCCCTGAGCAGAGCAGTTAAGGGGGCCCAGCGCCAGCACCTATTATCGCCAGTTGAACTGTCGGCTGGATGCCGATACAGTTGACCGCATTGATGAGAGTGGGAGCGTCACACTCCCTCTCACATCATCCCCCTCTCAGTGTCTGACGTCCCTGACGCAGACACTGACAGGGGTCGCAATGATGTCATTACCCAGCATCCCCTGTCCTGAGATGTGCGGTTGCTCGGAGCAGCGGGGGAACTAGGAGGAGAGGTGAATATTGTATTTTTTTTTTTTTTAAGGTAGTACATTATACTATACACGCCTGTGGAGGTGCATTATACTACTGTATATAGAGTCTGCCTATGGGGGTGCATTATACTGTTTAGAGTCTACCTATGGGGTGGTGCATTATACTACTGTATATAGAGTCTGCCTATGGGGGGTGCATTATACTATATAGAGTCTTCCTATGGGGGATGCATTATACTACTGTACAGTGGGTACGGAAAGTATTCAGTACTCCTTTAACCCCTTCACCCCCGAGGGTGGTTTGCATGTTAATATCCAGGCCAATTTTTACAATTCTGACCACTGTCCCTTTATGAGGTTATAACTCTGGAATGCTTCAACGGATCTTGGCGATTCTGAGAATGTTTTTTGAGATAGTGTACTTCACATTAGTGGTAAAATTTCTTCGATATAAATTTGCATTTATTTGTGAAAAAATGAAAATTTTGCAAAAATTTTGAAAATTTCGCAGTTTTTAAAATGTTTATTTTTGTGCCCTTAAATCAGAGAGCTATATTGCACAAAATAAATAATTAATTAATTAATAAATAACATTTCCCACATGTCTAATTTACATCAGAACAATTTTGGAACCAAAATTTTTTTTGTTAGGAAGTTAAAGGGTTAAAATTTGACCATCCATTTCTCATTTTTACAACACCATTTTTTTTTTAGGGACCACATCACATTTGAAGTCACTTTGAGGGGTCTATATGATAAAAAATATCCAAAAGTGACACTATTCTAAAAACTGCACCCCTCAAGGTGCTCAAAACCACAATTAAGAAGTTTATTAACCCTTCAGGTGCTTCACAGGAGTTTTTGGAATGTTTTTAAAAAAATGAACATTTAACTTTTTTTCACAAAAAATTTACTTCACATCCAATTTGATTTATTTTACCAAGGGTGACAGGAGAAATTGGACACCAAAGTAGTTGTGCAATTTGTCCTGAGTACGCTGATACCTCATATGAGGGGGGGAACCACTGTTTGGGCGCATGGCAGAGCTCGGATTGCAAGGAGCGCAGTTTGACTTTTCAATGCAAAATTGGCTGGAATTCAGATCGGACGCCATGTCACGTTTGGAGAGCCCCTGATGTGCCTAAACAGTGTAAACCCCCCACAAATGACACCATTTTGGAAACTAGACCCCCTAAGGAACTTATCTAGATGTGTGGTGAGCACTTTGAACCCCAAGTGCTTCACAGAATTTTTTAACGTAGAGCTGTAAAAATAAAAAATCATCTTTTTGCCCCTAATTTTTTATTTTCCCAAGGGTAACAGGAATATTTGGACACCAAAAGTTGTTGGGCAATATATCCTGAGTATTCTGATACCCTATATGTGGGGGTAAACAACTGTTTTGGCGCATGGCAGAGCTTGGAAGGGAAGGAGCACCGTTTGACTTTTTCAACGCAGAATTAGCTGGAATTAAGATCAGACCCATGTCGAATTTGGAGAGCCCCTGATGTGCCTAAACAGTGGAAACCCCCCAATTCTAACTCCAATGCTAACCCCAACACACCCCTAACCCTAATCCCAACCCTAACCATAAACCTAACCACAAACCTAACCCTAACACCAACACACCTCTAACCCTAATCCTAACCCTAATTCCAACCCTAACCCTAATCTCAACCGTAACCGTAATCCAAATCCTAACCCCAACTCTAGCCCCAACCTTAACCCTAACCCTAACCTTAGCCCTAACCCTAATTTTAGCCCCAACTCTAACCCTAATTTTAGCCCCAACCCTAACCCTGACTTTAGCCCTAACCCTAACTCTAATGGGAAAATGGAAATAAATACATTTTTTTTAATTTTATTATTTTTCCCTAACTAAGGGGGTGATAAAGGGGGGTTTGATTTACTATTTATAGCAGGTTTTTATAGCGGGTTTTTATGTTTGGCAGCTGTCACAAACTAAAAGATGCTTTTTATTGCAAAAAATAGTTTTTGCATCACCACATTTTGAGAGCTATAATTTTTCCATATTTTGGCCCACAGAGTCATTTGAGGTCTTGTTTTTTGCAGGACAAGTTGACATTTTTATTGGTACCATTTTCAGACACATGACTTTTTTTATCGCTTTCTATTCCGATTTGTGGGAGACAGAATAAGCAAAAACCAGCAGTTCATGAACTTCTTTTGAGGTGGGCGTTTACACCTTTCTGCGTGTGGTAAAATGGATAAGGCAGTTTTATTCTTCGGGTCAGTATGATTACAGCGATACCTCATTTATATCTTTTTTTATGTTTTGCCGCTTTTATATAATAAAAACTATTTTATAGAAAAAAATAATTGTTTTTGCATCACTTTATTCTGACAGCTATAACTTTTATATTTTGTTGCTAATGACACTGTATGGTGGCTCGTTTTTTGCGTGACAAGATGACGTTTTCAGCGGTATCGTGTTTATATATGTCTTTTTAATTGCGTGTTATTCCACCTTTTGTTCGATGATATAATGATAAAGCATTGTTTTTTGCCTTGTTTTTTATGATGTTCACTAAGGGGGTTAACTAGTGGGACAGTTTTATCTGAAGGCAATTGTCTATGCTGTGGAGAGATGTGCAGCATCTGAAACAATGGATACTGGAAGCCTGTGCTAGCATTTCTTCTGTGGTGTTTCTATCACTGTGTTAAGAGTGGGAGAAGAAGGTTGCATTCACAATCCAACACAATGGGCAGCACTTTGAACACATTTTATAAGTGGTCATAAACTTGTAAATAACTCATGAAAGAATAAAGTTACGTTAAAACCAAACACACAATTGTTTTTCTTGTGAAACTCTGAATAAGTTTAATGTGTCACTTGACCCTCTTCCCATTGGAAAAAATAAAGTTGGATTCAAAATGACCGACTTCAAAATGGCCGCCATGGTCACCACCTATCTTGAAAAGTTTTCCCCCTCCCATAAACTAATGTAACACAAACAGGAAGTTGATATTACCAACCATTCCTATTTTATTTAGGTGTATCCATATAAATGGCCCACCCTGTATATTAAGTCTGCCTATTGGGGTGCATTATACTACTGTATATAATGTTCGCCTATGAGGGTGCATTATACTATATAGTGTGTGCCTATGGGGGTGTATTATACCATAAAGAGTCTGCCTAGAGAGGTGCATTATACTATATAGAGTCCGCCTATGAGGGTGTATTATACCATATAGAGTCTGCATATGGGGGTGAACTATACACTATAGAGTCTGCCTATGGGGTGCACTATACCATAAAGAGTCTGCATATGATGGTGCATGATATCATATAGAGTCTGCCTTTGGGGGTGTATTATACCATATAGAGTTTGATTATGGGGTGCATTATGCCATATAGATTCTGCATATGGGGTGCATTATACTACATAGAGTCTGACTATGGGGGTATATTATATCATATATAGTCTGTCTATAGGAGTGCATTATACCATATAAAGTCTGCCTATGGGGGTGCATTATACCATATAGAGTCTGCCTATGGGGGTGCATTATACTATAAAGAATATACCTATGTGGAGTGCATTATACCACTGTATATAGAGTTTGCCTATGGGAGGTGCATTTTACTACTGTATATAGAATGGGGGTGCATTATACTATATAGAGTCTGCCTATGGGGGTGTATTATACTATATAAAATATACCTATGTGGAGTGCATTATAGCACTGTATATAGAGTCTTCCTATGGGGGTGCATTTTATTACTGTATATAGAATGGGGGTGCATTATACTATACAGAGTCTGCCTATGGGGGTTCATTATACCATATAGAGTCTGCCTATGGGGGTGCATTATACTATAAAGAATATACCTATGTGGAGTGCATTATACCACTGTATATAGAGTTTGCCTATGGGAGGTGCATTTTACTACTGTATATAGAATGGGGGTGCATTATACTATATAGAGTCTGCCTATGGGGTGCATCATACCATATAGAATCTGCCTATGGGGGTGCATTATTCTACTGTGTATAGAGTTTGCCTATTGGGGGTGCATTATACTACTGTATATAGAGTCTGCCTATGGGGGTGCATTATATTACTGTATATAGAATGGGGGTGCATTACACTGTATAGAGTCTGCCTACAGGGGTGCATTATACCATATAGAGTTTGCCTATCGGGGTACATCATACTATATAGAGTCTGTCTATGAGGGGAGCACCTATTGGGGTGCTTTATAATACTGTGTATACAGTCTGCCTAAGAGGGGTGCATTATACTATGTATATAGAGTCTGCCTATGGGGTGCATTATATTATATAAAGTCTGCCTATGAGGGTGAATTATACCATATAGGGTCTGTCTATGGGCGTGCATTATACTATATAAAATATGTCTATGTGAAGTGCATTATACTACTGTATATAGAGTTTGCAAAATACCAAAAGAAAGGAGTATTCTAGCCACCATAAGTCATAAAAAGAGAATAATTTATTTAATACAAAATGGACACAATCAATATAACATACAATACATGAAAACAGTAAACCGGAGGAGACCCTAGTAAAATTACTGCAGGAGGAAAAACCAAGTCCATAGTAAGGCTTGGGAAGGCAGAAAATAGTACAAACATGATAATCCAACCATAAGGTGCACCTAATTGTTAATGCCAAATGGCGAGTCAGAAACTCCCATTCGCAGGCACCATCTGTAAGCAAATCTAAACCAGTAGTACTCAAAGACTGCTTACCCATAATTAGCCAAGACTACAAGAGTGGTGATCCTCCGGCGCCCCTGACGCGCGTTTCGCGTGGATGGCTTTCTGAAAGGGGAAGTAGTAATAACATCCTGTCATGTGGCCCTTTTATAAGGAAACATAGTCATGCCGAGATAAACGGCGCATGCGCCCGCGTTCTCCATCACAGATAATGACCACATCCAGTCAGCGTCAATACAGACAGCGCATGCGGGTGACCAATCACCCCAAGACGTAATTGAACATGCGCAGTGCGTATTTCATAGACACCGAACATAGGACGTGGAATGATGGGAAGAACGCAGTGCGCACGCACACACACAGCAGCCATTTTTCCAAAGCCGGGATGGCAGAGAACAATCAGACCCAATATCAAGATAAATTAGTGATCAGTGCACCAATATACAGTTATATGAAAAGGTTTGGGCACCCCTATTAATCTTAAGCTTAATGTTTTATAAAAATTGGTGTTTTTGTAACAGCTATTTCAGTTTGATATATCTAATAACTATTGGACACAGTAATGTTTCTGCCTTGAAATGAGGTTTATTGTACTGACAGAAAATGTGCAATCTGCATCCCAACAAAATCTGACAGGTGCATAAGTATGGACACCTCACCAGAAAAGTGACATTAATATTTAGTAGATCCTCCTCTTGCAAAAATAACAGCCTCTAGTCGCTTCCTGTAGCTTTTAATGAGTTCCTGGATCCTGGATGAAGGTATTTTTGACCATTCCTCTTTACAAAACAATTCCAGTTCAGTTAAGTTTGATGGTCGCCGAGCATCGACAGCCCTCTTCAAATGATCCCACAGATGTTCAATGATATTCAGGTCTGGGGACTGGGATGGCCATTCCAGAACATTGTAATTGTTCCTCTGCATGAATGCCTGAGTAGATTTGGAGCGGTGTTTTGGATCATTGTCTTGCTGAAAGATCCATCCCCTGCGTAACTTCAACTTTGTCACTGATTCTTGAACATTATTGTCAAGAATCTGCTGATACTTAGTGGAATCCATGCGTCCCTCAACTGTAACAAGATTCCCGGTGCCGGCATTGGCCACGCAGCCCCAAAGCATGATGGAACCTCCACCAAATTTTACTGTGGGTAGCAAGTGTTTTTCTTGGAATGCTGTGTTTTTTTTACGCCATGCATAACGCCTTTTTGTATGACCAAACAACTCAATCTTGGTTTCATCAGTCCACAGGACCTTCTTCCAAAAAGAAATTGGCTTCTCCAAATGCGCTTTTGCATACCTCAGCCGACTCTGTTTGTGGCGTGCTTGCAGAAACGGCTTCTTTCGCATCACTCTCCCATACAGCTTCTCCTTGTGCAAAGTGCGTTGTATAGTTGACCGATGCACAGTGACACCATCTGCAGCAAGTTGATGCTGCAGCTCTCTGGAGGTGGTCTGAGGATTGTCCTTGACTGATCTCACCATTCTTCTTCTCTGCCTTTCTGATGTTTTTCTTGGCCTGCTACTTCTGGCCTTAACAAGAACTGTCCCTGTGTTCTTCCATTTCCTTACTATGTTCCTCACAGTGGAAACTGACAGGTTAAATCTCTGAGACAGCTTTTTGTATCCTTCCCCTGAACAACTATGTTGAATAATCTTTGTTTTCAGATCATTTGACAGTTGTTTTGAGGAGCCCATGATGTCACTCTTCAGAGGAGATTCAAACAGGAGAACAACTTGCAAGTGGCCACTTTAAGTAGCTTTTCTCATGATTGCATACACCTGGCTATGAAGTTCAAAGCTCAATGAGGTTACAAAACCAAAAAAAGTGCTTTAGTAAGTCAGTAAAAAGTAGAAGGAGCATTTAAAACAAGAAAATGATAAGGGTGCCCATACTTATGCACCTGTCAAATTTTGTTTGGATGCAGATTTCACATTTTCTGTTAGTACAATAAACCTCATTTCAAGGCAGAAACATTACTGTGTCCAATAGTTATTAGATATATCAAACTGAAATAGCTGTTGCAAAAACACCAATTTTTATAAAACATTAAGCTTAAGATTAATAGGGGTGCCCAAACTTTTTCATATAACTGTATAAATACAAGGTCGGTAAAGACCTAATGACAAAGTTAGGAGTGACACAAAATGAAACTGGCTCACAATAGGCAAGTATATATAAATATTAAAATACTAACCATACAGAGTATAGCAAAATGTGCAACAGTGAGTGGCAACCAGCCACACATATATATTAATGTAAAAAAAGTGAATATATCAAAAGGTAAGACCTGTAAGCAGAATGCACCATTTATGACACTCACATACAGTACAGACCAAAAGTTTGGACACACCTTCTCATTCAAAGATTTTTCTGTATTTTCATGACTATGAAAATTGTAGAATCACACTGAAGGCATCAAAACTATGAATTAACACATATGGAATTATACATTACACTTTACAAAAAAGTGTGAAACAACTGAAAATATGTCTTATATTCTAGGTTCTTCAAAGTAGCCACCTTTTGCTTTGATTACTGCTTTGCACGCAGAAAAGGTGAACGGATGGACTCTACATGCCTAGTTCCCACCGTGAAGCATGGAGGAGGTGGTGTGATGGTGTGGGGGTGCTTTGCTGGTGACACTGTTGGGGATTTATTCAAAATTGAAGCGGTGAGCGGTCCAGCTCACACCAAACCATCTCGATTGGGTTCAGGTCTGGTGACTGTGGAGGCCAGGTCATCTGGCGTAGCACCCCAACACTCTCCTTCTTGGTCAAATAGCCCTTACACAGTCTGGAGGTGTGTTTGGGGCCATTGTCCTGTTGAAAAATAAATGATGGTCCAACTAAACGCAAACCGGATGGAATAGCATGCTGCTGCAAGATGCTGTGGTAGCCATGCTGGTTCAGTATGCCTTCAATGTTGAATAAATCCCCAACAGTGTCACTGCTGGTAGCACAATCCCACAGCTGAAACACTTTTAAGAGATGGTCCTGGCGCTTGCTGGTCTTTCTTGGGCGCCCTGGAGCCTTTTTGGCAACAATGGAACCTCTCTCCTTGAAGTTCTTGATGATGCGATAGATTGTTGACTGAGGTGCAATCTTTCTAGCTGCGATACTCTTCCCTGTTAGGCCATTTTTGTGCATTGCAATGATGACTGCACGTGTTTCTTTAGAGATAACCATGGTTAACAGAAGAGAAACAATGATGCCAAGCACCAGCCTCCTTTTAAAGTGTCCAGTGGTCTCATTCTTACTTAATCATGACAGATCGATCTCCAGCCATGTCCTCATCAACACCCACACCTGTGTTAATGGAGCAATCACTGAAAAGAGGTTAGCTGGTCCTTTTAAGGCAGGGCTGCAATGATGTTGAAATGTGTTTTGGGGATAAAGTTCATTTTCTAGCCAAATATTGACTTTGCAAGTAATTGCTGTTAAGCTGATCACTCTTTATAACATTCTGGAGTATATGCAAATTGCAATTAGAAAAAGTGAAGCAGTAGACTTTGTAAAAATTAATATTTGTGTCATTCTCAAAACTTTTGGCCATGACTGTAGAGGGGTGCATTATACTATATAGAGTCTACCTATGAGGGTGCATTATACCATATAGAGTCTGCGTATGGGGGTGCACTATACGCTATAGAGTCTGCCTATGGGGGTGCACTATACCATAAAGAGTCTGCATATGATGGCGCATGATATCATATAGAGTCTGCCTTTGGAGGTGTATTATACCGTATAGAATTTGCCTATGGGGGTGCATTATACCATATAGAGTCTGCATATGGGGTGCATTATACTACATAGAGTCTGACTATGTTGGTATATTATATCATATATAGTCTGTCTATAGGAGTGCATTATACCATATAAAGTCTGCCTATGGGGGTGCATTATACTATAAAGAATATACCTATGTGGAGTGCATTATACTACTGTATATAGAGTTTGCCTATGGGGGTGCATTTTACTACTGTGAATTTCCATCACTTTATACCTTGCAATGAGCCAACTGTAAGACAAAACCTGGAAAAAATTAACTCCGTGGGACAGAAAAGGGACCTGGACTGAGCTGGACTCTGGATTTTTATGAAAGAGGAAGAAATAGAGGATTTAAAGGGCAAAGCAAGAATCTCTTGGAGGACAGACTGCAAACAGGCAACATTCATCTGACATCCAGAGACCTGAGCATCCAAAGGTAGGACCATCCTGCAACCCCAAAACAATCTATAGACTTCCTACAAATCTATCTATCTTCTTAGAAATAAGGATTATAATTACTATATAACCACAAAAATGGAAAACACAAATTTAGAAGTAAATGGGCAAAGCACATGGCTGGAGACACAGGAAACCAGGGGGTCAGATATGGAGACAACACTGGGGCAGAAGAGAAGTAAAAGCAGGAAAGGAAACACAATGAGGGAGAAGCCAGAAACCATTTTTTCTGATTTCACCAAAGAGGAAGAAAAAAGGAGAACGAACCTGTTATTCTACACAGACCAACTCTCAGCCTGGCACACCGCCCTGTGCAACACCAATAATAGCCGGCAGATTAAAATTAAAAGCAAAGCAGATGATGACACATACTCACTCACCATAAGCCTGTACAACAATGGCACCGTCATGGTGCAAGGTACTGAGGACAATCTGAAGCAGTTTGAAAACCATTTTACTGATATCAGAGAACAGGCACAAATCCTTAAAAAGCAACCTCCAGAGGCCATTTGTAATGCTCACATCTCTACAGAGACCTCCAGGCACAGCTTCTCAACCCCCAACACTTCACACCTCTCCCCTGAGACCATCAGAGACTGTCTATCTCAATTAGAACAAGACTTGGTTCAAATTAAGGAAGAACTTCAAAGAAACTCACATAGAAATGCAAATGACCAAGCAACAAATGAGATCAATAAGCTGAAATGTGAGTTCAAATCAGCTCTCCAGAAAATAAGAGAGGAAATGAGTGAATTACAAAAGGACAATGAAAGACTCAGAAAGGAGATCATAGAACTAAAAACTCAGACTCCTCAATGTCTGACCCAGCAGGGGGCAATGGAAACAAGCCAGAGAGTAGACAACATGGCCTCCACTGACCAGAATGTGGAGACGCCAAACAACAACACAGCAATAACCAATAACAATCCTGAAACTAAAGGGTATGCCACACTAAACAATATCGCTAACGGGATCGCTAAAAAACGTCACTATTTAGCGATCCTGTTAGCGATATTGTTCAGTGCGGCAGCTTCCAGCGACGAGCTTCCTGCTGTGATCTCGCTCGTCGCTGGAATCGTTCCGGACCCTATTTCATCGCTGGCGCTCCCGCTGGGTAAGTATCTAATCGCTGTGTGGCACCTTTTCTTAGCGATTTAGCGGTACTTTTGTACCGCTAAAGTCGTTAAGAAGATCGCTAACGGCGATAGCGTCGTTAACTATATCGCTAAATGTGGCCGCACTTAGCGATATAGAAACAATCCCGCTAGCGATCGCATTAGTATGCGTCGTTATCGTGATCGCTAGCGGGATTGTTTAGTGTGGCAGTACCTTAAGAAAAGTGAACCAGCGAGAAGAGAACCAACCACCAGCAAAGCCAGCATCACAGACCCCCACCAGCAGCCACTTAACCCACCCCAGACACCACAAAGTCCTGATATCGTCCTAATAATGGACTCAAATGGGAAGTACCTAAATGCACAACGGCTATTCCCAGGAAAACGGGTCAGAAAAATTCACTGTGCAACTAGTGAACAGGCGACAGAGGTCATCAATAATCCACGTTTTACCAACCCAAACCATATTATCATACACACAGGTACAAACAATCTGCCAGACCAGCACCAGCAGATCGCAGGACAACTGGCCCAACTAGCAAAGAAGGCAAAACTAAAATTCCCAGACAGCAAAATCATTCTGTCATCTCTGCTCCCAACAAAGGACATATCCAGGCAAACCACCCAAAGCATCAATATGAAACTGACAGAAAGGGTCAAGACTGTCCCAAACGTGACCCTGGCACAACACCTTTCCATAAACCACCATCACCTATATAATAATAAGCATCTCAACAAACAAGGGGTCAGCCTCCTGGCCAAAGAGCTGAAAGACATTGTACTAAACAGAGGACCCAGGCCTGGATTCAACAGTGACCAACATCACACCGAAAGACCCCTAACAATAAAAAGACAGAAAACCCCAATCCTATCTCCAGAAGCTGGAAACAAAGCTCTTCACCCAAAATCAGACCATCAGAGGAGGAGACCTCCATGGAGGGGTCCACCGACACCACACAGATACACGCAGAGCAGAGATATGGATGAGATAAAGACCCTGCTCAGCGCACTATGCAGGAAACTAATGTGACTGGATGGAACCAAGCACACCTACAAAACAGTCAGAAATCCAGTTTTTCCTACACAGCCATACTCATTACAAGGTATATACACACAAGATATATAGAAAAAATGACTTCCCTTACAATTAGCAGCTGGAATATTCAGGGTCTCAACACCTCGACCTTTGGATGTAAAACAAATGACCCTGACTTTATACAAAGACTGAAAAATATAGACATCCAGATCCTCCAGGAAACATGGACCAGAGCCGAAAACGAATCCCTGGTGCCCATCGGATACAGGGAAATCTCTGTCCCTGCCCTGAAAAATAAAAACATCAAACAGGGCCGGAGCTCAGGAGGAATACTGATCTGGTATAAAGATGAGCTCCACCAATACATCAAACCGGTGAAGAGAGGAGGTAGCCACATATGGATCAGGATCAGCAGCTCCATCCTCATCTCTCAGTCTGATGTCCACCTCTGCGCCACCTATATACCACTGCCAGAGTCCCCTACTTCAATCCAGAGAGCTTTGAGATCTTACAAAGAGAAGCCGCCCACTATAAGGCCCTGGGCAAAGTTCTCATCTTTGGGGACCTCAATGCAAGAACAGGGAGAGAAAACGACTTCCTGACCACGGATGGGAACATCTACATATTTGGAGCAGAGAATGACGGCCAAGACTCAGTACACACAGAGAGAAACAGCTATGACAGTACAATCAACAAAAGTGGTAAAAAGCTCCTGAACGTATGTAGAAGTTTAGGACTTCATATTCTTAATGGACGTACCAAAAGAGATTCTTTGGGGAGGTGTACACTAAACTCCCATGTAGGGAGGAGTGTAGTAGATTATGCCATTACAGATATGATCCTGGCAAATATCAGCGCCTTCATAGTCACCCCACAAACGCACCTGTCAGACCACAGCCAACTTCTTCTGTACTTGAAATCTACAGAAAACCATCCACTCAAAAGCCACAGCATAGCGGTCTTTTCAACCGGCCTCCATCCTATAAATGGTCCAAAACGTCGGCATTAAAGTATAAAGAGGCTCTCAGCAGACCTGAAATACAGCGGATGCTCCACCACTTCTACAACCACGAGTACAAGCCTAACCCAAAGGGAGTGAGTCAAGCTACAAAAGACCTCAACAATATATTCTATGCAATGGCCAGACTGTCCGACCTTAAAAAGTCGACTACAAGAGACCAAAAGAAAAACAGATCAATGGTTGGTTTGACAGAGAATGTAAAGCCGTACGGAAGACCCTGAGAACAGCCTCAAACAAGAAACACAGAGACCCCAACCACCCGGGTCTGAGGGAAGCCTATGAAACCATACAAAGGCAGTACAAAACCATCCTCAGGAGGAAGAAGCAGAGTTACATCTCTACCAAGCTTAACCAACTCCAAGATGCTCTTCAAGACAATTCCTTCTGGGAACTATGGAACCACATGGGCACAAAAGACAAGAAAAACAACATCCATATCCAAAATGGCAACATCTGGCTCCAGTACTTCAGAGACCTCTATAAAGACATCCCAAAGGAAGAACTAAACCAAGAACAGGAAAGCATAATGGCAAAACTAAAAGCAATGGAGGAAAAAGTAAAAAAATTCCAAAACCCCGTGGATACACCTATTACATTACAGGAAGTAGCAGAGAGAATCTCTTCCATAAGATGTAGAAAAGCCGGTGGCCTGGATGGAATCCTACCAGAAATGCTGAAGTACAGCCCACCAGAAATACAGGCTGCAATGGTTAAACTCTTCAATATTGTGCTAAGTGCCGGCTACTTCCCTCGTACCTGGAACCAAGGCCTCATCACATCCATCCACAAGAATGGGGACAGGTATGACCCAGCCAACTACAGAGGCATATGTGTCAGCAGCAACCTGGGGAAACTGTTCAACAGCATCCTGAACAAGAGGATCCTTAGTTTCCTCACCGAACATAACGTCCTCAGCAAGAGCCAAGCAGGGTTCATGCCAAACCACCGCACCACTGACCACATCTATACCCTGCACAGCCTCATTCAGAGACACGTCCACAATGCAAAGAACGGGAAGATATACGCCTGCTTCGTGGACTTTAAAAAGGCCTTCGATTCGGTGTGGCACCCGGGCTTATTCCTGAAACTGCTGGAGAGCGGAATAGGAGGAAAGACCTATGATGTTATCAAAAGCTCCTACACCGAGAACCATTGCAGTGTGAGTGTGAACGGTAAAAGAACGGCTTATTTCCAACAGAGACGTGGAGTCAGACAAGGCTGCAGCCTAAGTCCAACGCTCTTCAACATTTACATCAACGAGCTGGCTACCGCTCTGGAATCTTCCACAGCACCAGGTCCCATCCTCCACGACACCCAGGTGAAATTCCTGCTGTATGCAGATGACCTGCTGCTTCTGTCACCAACCGAGAAAGGCCTCCAAGACAACCTGAAAATCTTAGAGAAATTCAGCTCCACCTGGGCACTACCGGTCAACCTAAAGAAAACCAACATCATGGTGTTCCAGAGGAGAAAGAGAAAATTAGACCAGCACCCTTCATTTGTCCTCAACAACTGCGCCCTTACAGGAACAGACAAATATACCTACCTGGGCCTAGAGATTAACCGGTCAGGGAGCTTCAAACAAGCCATAGAGACCCTGAAAGACAAGGCATGTAAAACCTTCTATGGCATCCGAAGGAAACTCTACCATCTGAAACCACCAGTGAGGGTCTGGTTAAAAATCTTCGACTCTGTCATTGCCCCAATCCTCCTGTATGGCAGTGAAGTCTGGGGTCCTCACACCTACCCAGACTGGTCAAGGTGGGATTCCAGCCCAACAGAAATATTCCACCTGGAATTCTGCAAGCACCTTCTCCAAGTCCATCGGAGCACCTCCAACAGTGCCTGCCGGGCCGAGCTGGGCAGATTCCCTCTACACCTAACGGTTCTAAAGAGGGCACTGTCATTCCAGGCTCACCTACATAGGAGCAATCCAAGCTCCCATCACCTGGAGAAACTCCCGGACCACAGAGACCGCAAGATCCTGAGCCGGTATAGACTCATTGCCCACAGTCTGGCCATCAAATCCGGCCGACACAGGCAGAGCTACAAGCCCAGGGAGGAAAGACTATGCCAACACTGTGACCAGGAGGCCATAGAGGACGAAACCCACTTCCTGCTACACTGCTCCAAATACTCAGCAGTGAGGGACACTCACTTCAGGAGACTCTCACATCTCTTCCCGGATTTCATCACCATGAAGGAGGAAGAGAAAACATATATCTTGCTGGGGGAAGATGAGAGAGCAGCGGAGATAGCAGCGCGGTATGTGAGCGAATGTCATAGACTGCGAGAAAGAGAACTATGATATGCCATGGACTTCTATAGTCCCCACCCTGGATCTGCGCCCCCATCACCCCTCCCTATGTCATGGACTTCCATAGCCCCCACCCTGGATCTGCGTCCCCATCACCCCTCCCTATGCCATGGGCTTCCATAGCCCCTACCCTAGATCTGCCCCTACCCAACATCCCTATCCCTATTCCCTTTTGTACACTTGCTTTGGCAAAACTGAAGTGTATTTAGTCCTGCAAATAAAGCTTCTTTGAATCTTGAATCTTGAATAGGGGTGCAATATACTATATAGAGTTTACCTATGGGGGTGTATTATACTATATAGAATATACCTATGTGTAGTGCATTATACCACTGTATATAGAGTCTGCCTATGGGGGTGCATTTTACTACTGTATATAGAATGGGGGTGCATTATACTATATAGAGTCTGCCTATGGGGGTGCATTATACCATATAGAGTCTGCCTATGAAGGTGCATTATTCTACTGTGTATAGAGTTTGTCTATTTGGAGTGCATTATACTACTGTATATAGAGTTTGCCTATTGGGTGCATTATACTACTGTATATAGAGTTTGCCTATGGGGTGCATTTTACTACTGTATATAGAATGGGGGTGCATTATACTATATAGAGTTTGCCTATGGGGGTGTATTATACTATATAGAATATACCTATGTGGAGTGCATTATACCACTGTATATAGAGTCTTCCTATGGGGGTGCATTTTATTACTGTATATAGAATGGGGGTGCATTATACTATATAGAGTCTGCCTATGGGGGTGCATTATACCATACAGAGTCTGTCTATCGGGGTGCATCATACTATATAGAATCTGCCTATGGGGGTGCATTATTCTACTGTGTATAGAGTTTGCCTATTGGGGGTGCATTATACTACTGTATATAGAGTCTGCCTATGGGGGGTGAGTTATATTACTATATATAGAATGGGGGTGCATTACACTATATAGAGTCTGCCTATGGGGGTGCATTATACCATATAGAGTCTGCCTATCGGGGTGCATCCAACTATATATAATCTGTCTATGGGGAGCACCTATTGGGGTGCTTTATAATACTGTGTATACATTCTGCCTATGAGGGGTGCATTATACTATGTATATAGAGTCTGTCTATGGGGGTGCATGATACTATATAGTGTCTGCCTATGGGGGTGCATTATATTACATAGAGTCTGCCTATGAGGGTGAATTATACCATATAGGGTCTTTCTATGGGGGTGCATTATACTATATAGAATATGTCTATGTGGAGTGCATTATACTACTGTATATAGTTTGCCTATTGGAGGAGCATTTTACTACTGTATACAGAGTCTATTTATACTCACAACTATGTCCAAATAATATAAATAACCCCCTACCTTATGGGGGAGAGGCATTCCTTAAACAGCATATGTGTCACACAACAATTTCACCTAAATATTGGTAAAGAATAGGAACGCAAAAAATTGTGAAAAAGTAACAATATTTATTGAATAATATAATAAAATCAGCACAAGGCAAATCTGAAACCACAAAAAAACCAAGGACAAAAAACCATAGACACCACGTAATGCAGCTCAGCCCACCATAGCTACAGCATATATAGACAGGCTAATACACAGAAAGTGGGTAATAACATAAGGTCAGAGTAATGAGCAAAACACAGCCATTTCTAACAGTATCTATAAATAAGCACCAAAAGTGCAAAAGTACTTCATGTAAACTGCTCACTCAAATTGCAATATGCCCGAAAGTTACTAACCCCACAATACGAGATAAAATGTATCACATGCATGTAGTAAAGAATGAAAATAGCTACCTGAAGGCTGCACGTGGATATCCTGGCGTCCCTGCTGCCCCGACGCGCGTTTCGCAATCCTTCTTCGGGAGGCGCCTCCCGAAGAAGGATTGCGAAACGCGCGTCGGGGCAGCAGGGACGCCAGGATATCCACGTGCAGCCTTCAGGTAGCTATTTTCATTCTTTACTACATGCATGTGATACATTTTATCTCGTATTGTGGGGTTAGTAACTTTCGGGCATATTGCAATTTGAGTGAGCAGTTTACATGAAGTACTTTTGCACTTTTGGTGCTTATTTATAGATACTGTTAGAAATGGCTGTGTTTTGCTCATTACTCTGACCTTATGTTATTACCCACTTTCTGTGTATTAGCCTGTCTATATATGCTGTAGCTATGGTGGGCTGAGCTGCATTACGTGGTGTCTATGGTTTTTTGTCCTTGGTTTTTTTGTGGTTTCAGATTTGCCTTGTGCTGATTTTATTATATTATTCAATAAATATTGTTACTTTTTCACAATTTTTGCGTTCCTATTCTTTACCAATATTTAGGTGAAATTGTTGTGTGACATGTATACAGAGTCTGCCTATAGGGGGTGCATTATACCATATAGAGTCTCCCTATGTAGTTGCATTATACCATATAGAGTCTGCCTATTGGGCGTACATTATACTATAGAGGCCAATGGGGAGTGCATTATACTATAGAGGCCTAAGAGAAATGCATTACATATATGGAGGCCTATGAGGAGTGCATTATACCATAGAGGTGAATGAGGAGTGCATTATACTATATAGAGGACCATGGGAGTACACTATACTATACAAAGCCCTATGGGAAGTATATTGTATTATATCGAGGCCTATGGCGAGTGCATTATACTATATTGATTCTGTCTTTGGGGGGTGCATTATACTATATAGAATCTGCCTATGGGGGTGCATTATACTACTGTACATAGAGTTTTTCCTATTGGGGGTGCACTATAATGCTGTATATAGAGTCTGCCTATGGGGGTGCATTGTACTATATAGAGTATGCCTATGGGGTGCATCATACTATATAGAGTCTGCCTATGGAGGGCGCATTATGCTACTGTATATAGAATTTTCCTATTGGGAGTGCATTATACTACTGTATATACAGTCTTCCTATGGGTGTGCATTATACTACTGTATGCAGAGTCTGGCTATTGGGGTGCTTTATACTATATAGAGTTTGCCTATGCAGGCTTCATTATACTACAATATATAGAGTCTGCCTATGGGGGTGCATTATACAATATAGAGTCTGCCAATGGTGGGTGCATCATACAATATAGAGTCTGCCAATGGGGGCTGCACTATACAATACAGAGTCTGCCCATGGGGGTGCATTATACCATATAGATTCTGCCTATGGAGGTGTATTATATACTGTGTAGAGTCTGCCTATGGGAGTTTACTATATCATCTATAGTCTGTCTATGGGAGTGCATTATATCATAAAGAGTCTGCATATGGGGGTGCATTATACTATATAGAGTCTGCCTATTTGGTGTATTATACTATATAGAATATGTTGTGTGGAGTGCACTATACTACTGTATATAGAATTTGTCTATTAGGGGTGCAAATGTCACGCTGTCTAATGATTTGAATACAATGTCAGTAAACTATTTATACAGGAACCACACTCTATACAACATATAGTTTAGCAACATTAGAATGTAAGTATAAAATAGATTTACCTGACACAATCTCTGCAGAACTTAGGGTTAATCTTGAGGACTAGATGTGCAGAAACGATATAGTTGAACTCAGGGTTAATCTTGAGGACTTGATGAGCTGTAACTGGAAAGAGGAGGACCGGGGTCTAACCTGACCCAGCACTGGGGTCCTAACTAATCCCTTACCTTGGAGGTACTGATAATGGTTCAGAGGTCCAAGTCTCCAGCCTAACCCTGTCTCCTGTCAGACCCTGAACCCTGTAATCAGTCCTAAGAAGGATCCTGATTACCACCAAAGGGATATGGGCTGATCTCAGCTAAATACATAGATTAGACATATAAGACAGACAGGATAGCACTCACTTGCATACACACTCAAACACCGAAGGAACATAAATGGTCTGGGAAATAAACTATAAGCAAGTTGAGCTTAAAACAGCTAAGGAGCTCTCAACTTAAGTCAATACAGATTCATTCCTATCTGTGGTCTGAATGAAGGATTTCACTGGCAACTCCCAAAGCAGACAACCAGGAATTTAAAGGAAACCAATCAACAAATAATCAATTGCAGCCGGGAGAAACTGCACCCAGTCCCAGCACCGAGCACAGACAGAATTAACTCCCTAGCTGCCAAACACAAAGAAACAGCAACTCAGCTGTGAGAAGTCAACATGTGCAAACGGGACGATCTTCGTGGTAATGCACACATGACAGCATTATGCTACTGTATATAAAGCCTGCCTATGGGGGGTGCATTATACTACTGTATATAGAATGGGGTGCATTATACTATATAGACTCTGCCTATAAGGGAGTGCATTATACTATATACAGTCTGCCTTGGGGTGCATTATGCTACTGTATATACAGTTTGCCTATTGGGGTTGCATTATACTACTGTATATAAAGTCTGCATATGGGGATGCATTACACTATACAGAGTCTGCCTATGGGGGTGTATTATATCATGCAAAGTCTGTCTATTGGAGTGCATTATACCATATAAAGTCTTCCTATGGGGGTGAATTATATCATGTAGAGTATCTATGGGGATGCATTATACCATATAGAGACTACCTATGGGTGCATTATACCAAATAGAGTCTGCCTATGGAGGTGCATTATACTATCTAGAATATGTCTATGTGGAGTGCATTATACTACTTTATATAGAGTTTGCCTATTGGGAGTGAATTTTACTACTGTATATAAAGTCTGCCTATGGGGGTGAATTATATCATGTAGAGTATCTATGGGGATGCATTATACCATATAAAGTCTACCTATGGGGGTTCATTATACCATAAAGAGTCTGCCTATGTGGGGCGCATTATACCATATAGAGTCTCCCTATGTAGGTGCATTGTACCATATAGAGTCTGCCTATTGGGAGTGCATTATACTATAGAGGCCTATGGCGAGTGAATTATACTATAGAGGCCTATGAGGAATGCATGATACTATAGAGGTGTATGAAGAATGTATTATACTATATGGAGAACCATGGGAGTACATTACACTAAATAGAGTATGCCTATGGGGGTGCATCATACTATATAGAGTCTGACTATGGGGGGCGCATTATGCTACTGTATATAGAGTTTTCCTATTGGGGTGCATTATACTACTGTATATACAATCTGCCTTGGGGAGTGCATTATACTACTTTGCATAGAGTCTTTCCCATTTGGGGGGGCATTATACCACTGTATATAGAGTCCCGTCTATTAGGGTGCATTATACTATATAGAGTCTGCCTATGCGGGCTTCATTATACTACGGGATATAAGTCTGCCTATGAGGGTGCATTGCACAATTAGTCCTGCCAATGGTGGGTGCATTTATACAATATAGAGTATGTCTATGGGGATGCACTATACACTATAGAGTCCTGCCTATTGGGTGCATTATACCATATAGAGTCTGCCTGTGGGGGTGCTTTTTACCATATAGCGTCAGTCTATGGAGGGGCAATTAAAACCCTATATGGTCTGCCTATGGGGTGCATTATACCATATAGAGTCTGTTCATGGGAGTGCATTATACTATAATATATTAACATATATAGAATATGCTCATGTGGAGTGCCCTGGAAACAGACATGGTGGAGGAGTGGGTGTTCCCCCTTTCCCTCTAACTGCAACTTTAACACAATCCCACCTCTTCCCTCCCTAATTTCCCCCCTTCCATTGAAGTCCACTCTGTCCGCATCTACTCTCCCCCAACCTCCAAGTGGCCGTCATATAAACCCACCTCCAGGCCCGACCACTGCCTTCATCGACCAATTCACTACCTGGCTTCTTCACTTTCTCTCCACGGGCATCCCCACCATCATCATGGGTGACTTCAACATCCCCACTGTACCCTTCAGTCAGCAGCCTCCAAATTCTGTCCCTTACTTCATCCTTTGGACTTA
>JARQOD010000007.1:141273218-141374590 GCA_033576555.1 Oophaga sylvatica | reverse complement strand
TCACGCTCCCCCCCTTAAAACCATGGGCACACCCCCAAAAACCGGAACTCGAAAAAGGGGCCCCAGTTTAATTTTTTGGCTTTTTGGGGAGAGTTTCCCCTCCCAAAAAGTGGGGACTCAAAAACCCAAGGGAACTCCCCAATTCCCATCCCCAAAAGCTAGACCCTGGGATGGGTCATAATAGGAAACTATCTTGGGCCCAAAGCACTCCCCCATTTTTCTGGGGCCCGGGCACGCGGGAAAAATTACATTAGAGAAAGGATGCCCTTTTCCCCTGTTTAAACCCTTTTTTAAAAATAAATTCCATGTCAGGGGAGCTCCCCACACAGCTTTCCAACGCCCAACCCAACCTAAAAAGACTTAAACTCTTTACAGCAGTATGGGGGTTCGAAGCTATGGGGAAACAGTTGGGGTGCACATCTTCCAGAAAACCTAAGAAAGAAAACCCAATTTGAATTTTCAGAAGGCCCAAGTTTTTTCCCTTAAGGTAAGGACAAGGGACTTTTTAAAGATGAGAAAACAGCGGGGGCCCGAAACCTTTTCCCTTTAGAACCCACACCCACGTCCACCGAAAAACAGAAACCCCAGGCTTTAAAGGGGCTTTTGTCCCTCCCCAAAAACAAAATTTTCCTGAAAAGGGAAAGGGCCAGAATAAAAGATCATTTTTTTTCCCCTTCATGTAAAAAGACTTTGAAATTTGGGTCAGCAAGTTTGCTCCTCCCTTCTCAAAGACAAGAATGCTGGGGTTCTTCCCCATGTTTGGAAATATACCACCCTAAGAAAAAAAGGCCAAATTAGAGGGGTGTTTGACCCCGTTGCTAATTTTAAATGAAAATTCCCCTGAATGATGTTTTTCGGACCAGGCCCCCAAGCCCCTTTTTTAAAAAAAGGGGGGAGAGTGTTAAAGCTTTTCCGGGATACCGAAAGTATGGGTATGGGCCCGGGGTTTTATTCGCTTTTTTCGGAATTCCGATACTTTTTTTCCCATACTTTTTTTAAAATCGTAAAAGGGAAACGGAAGTTCCCCTAATTTTTTGAGAGGCAAAGTGTGTTAGGCAGCCCAAAGTGAATCTTAGGGGGTTTGGGGGCCTCCTGTTTAAACGGGGGTTCCCTTCCTTTAAAAAATTGGTGCGCTCCCTTTTATTAAAAAAAAAAATCTTTAGTGTGACGGCTTCCTTCCGTAACAATACTTGGTTGCAAACACATAGAAGTCAAAAGGGGGGCCTTTTAACAGCTATGAACTTTGTGTTTCATTTTTCATGATCTGTGAGTTTTTTTTTTTGTGAGTGCATTTTACGCTCCTTTTGTTTTAACCACTCCCGGTTGAGTCTGCTGAGCGGTGTCACTCCTCATCCTTCACATTTTTCTCAATTTGGGGTGCGCTTTTTTAGTGAAAAAAACTAATTTTTTATGGACGCGTTCCATCCATACAATACATTGGTTGCAAACACTAAGATACACAAAGGGGCCTTTAACAGCTATGAACATTGTGTTTCGTGTTCACTGTAGTCTGGAGCTTTTCTTTTGAGGCGATTACCCCCCAGTTTGTTCTTCAACCACTCCCGGTGTAGTCTGCTGAGCGTGTGTCACTGCCCCCATCCTTACATTTTTCTTAATTGGTGCGCTCCTTTTGTGGAAAAAAATCTAATCTATTAGTGTGACGCTTTTCCTCCATACAAACTTGGTTGCAAAACCTATAGAATACACAAAGGGGCCCCTTTAAAAACAGCTACTGAACATTGTTTTCGTGTTCACTGTAGTCTGTGAGCTTTTTTTTTTTGTGGTGAAATTTAAAACCTCCATTTGTTCTTCAACCATCCCGGTTGTAGTCTGCTGAGCGTGTGTCCTGCCTCATCCTTCAATTTTTCTCTAATTGGGGCTCCCTTTTTTGGGGGAAAAAAATCTAATCTATTAGGGAGCGCTTCCACCGATACAATACTTGGTTGCAAACACTATAATACACAAAGGGGCTTTAAAACAGTACGAACTTTTTGTCCGGTTTTTCCGGGGAGTCTTGAGGAAAACCCACTTAGGCCTTTAACTTTTCTGTTTTTTCTTTATAATTACCACGAGAAGAAGTCAGTAGTAAGGCACTTTTCGGGTGGGGGCCGTGGATTTGCAGGGGGGAGAGGACGTGGGGATTCTGGGCTGCTCCGCCCCATCACAGCATCCCCAGTTTTCCCCGGGGTTTTTTTATGCGCTTTTGGGGGAGCCAGCCCCCCCCTGCGCGTGAAAACAAATTGAAGCCGTTTTTGGTTGGGGATGGCAGCCAATTTCTCGACTTTTTGTCCCCTCTCAGGACCACAGCAAATTTTGAACAACCCAGTCTCTTCACCGCCTGCCAAAATTTCCCAGGCAGTCAAAGCCTGTACGCCCCCGAGTCTCTGTTCGTTCCGAACTTTGGGCTGCAAACGGGGGGCCCCGCCAACAGCTTTTTTGGAATGTGAAAAAGGGCAGTATGCAGTGAGCGCAAACTGTGTCCTTGGGAAACTGAAGAGGGGGGAGCCAAAAACCCCATGGCACACACCGCAGACCTTATGTATGGACTCATTGCCAGTTTTCTGTTGAAGGTGTGCCAGCCCCCCCAACAACACAGGTTGGAAGGGGTAGGGGTGGAGAGATGGGCCAAGCCCCCCCATGGCTGGGGAACAGGAAGGGGGGGGGAGCAGCTCGGGGGAAGAATTGCCCCAAGGGCCCAAACAGTGGGGGGGGTAGGCTGCACCCCGCTTGCCTGTAGCCCCGTTTGGCCCCCCCGTTGGAGCGTTCCTTACAAAAAAAAAAACCCGGGGGCGCTCCCAGGACTTTGCTCTGCGGGGCCCCTTTTTGATCAGTTGCAGATGAATTTGCTATGAAAAAATAAGCGTTAATCAAAAAATTAAAAGGGTAAAAGTTCAGAAACCCTTTAAAAAACAAAAATTTGGGGAAACATGTCGGTAAAAAGCACTTGTTGAGTTACAAAGACACACTGGAGTGTAGGCCAACCTACAGCAGCCCACATTCAGCTCGTTTGGAGCCTTTCCCCCCATTCACACACAGCGGGTTCGGCTTCCTCAAAGGACGCCAGGAAAACCTCTGCCCTGTTCCCCAGAGACCAGTTTTTCCACCCACACTGAAATTTTCCCCGCATCCTCACACCCCCAGGCCACAAAACCCCCATCGGAGCACAGGCAGGGGGAAAAAAAGACGGCCATACCGGCAAACCATCCACGAGCACAGGCTCAAAATGGGCATTGCAAAACTCCTGCCCTTTAAAAATGCTGCATTCAGCGGTGGAGACGACATTTCCTAATTAATGGCATTGGCAGTCCCAAAATAAAATTGCCCCAGCCGATTTTTTTCGCAGGCAACCCTTTTCCCGGGGTCTGCAAAAGCATGTGGGGAAAAAAATTAAAAGGCGCAACTAAAGCCGTCATAGCAAGGTCCACCTGACCACCGATGGGGGGACCGCCCCGGCCCCAGGGAATCCCTTTCACCCTGCCCATTGGTAATGTTTGTGGACCGGGTACAGACTTGCGAGTCCCGCTGTAGTGTTCGCCAACTCCAAGGATTCCGGGGAATCAATTTTCCCCTTGACTCCTCCCCCCCTACTCCTTTCCTCAAATCTCGCTGCAGGGCCGTCACGGTCTCCCTCCACTGGCCCGTGGACGTTCCGATGCGACCGATAGAGCACACCCCGGGCCAAAAAGGCAACGGGCCCCTCTGAAAAAACCCCCCCGGGGGGAACGAACCACCAGCGAAAGGGCTCTGGAATGCCATCAACGGGAAGGACGTTTTGGTTTTTTTTGCCAGCGAATCCCAGCCAGGTTTGGGGAGTGGTGACAAGGGCCCCAAATTGGGGCAGCCTGGCCTTGGCAATCCACTCAAAACCCCGTGGGGGACATGGCTCATTTGGGGCGTGCAGAGTTTTTTGGGGGGCTACCCCGGTCTTTTATGCATCTCACAAGGTCCCCCTAGAGTGCGCTCATTGCGACTTTTCCCAGGGGCCCAAAAACACGCATTGCAGCTCTGCAACGCAATTGCGCCTTCCTGAACAGCACATAGGACTACCCCAGGTGGAATTAACGTTACATATGTTGGAGGGTTGTGTGGCAGCACCATTTTTTGAGTACAGCGCATCGGGGGCCCTCAACACGCAATTTGCGCCGTCCAACTTCACCATTAAGAGGGGGGCCAAATGAAGGACATGTGCCACGTTTTTCGTGCTTTGATGAGTCAACGCGATGGCGAGTGCAGAGATCACTAGCACCCCACTGTCCCCCCTTTTCTGCCTGCCAAAAAAACTGCAAAAAATAAGGGATGGGTTTTGGAAGAGGTGGAGTAGGAGTCACAAAAATTTCCCCACCCCTTTGGAAATCAGGCAACTGGTTCCCACAAAGGCGGGCGGGGCACTTTTTAGGGAGGGGGAGACAAGGAGGGGGGAAAACCGCTCCAGAGGAGGTCAACAACCTCTGTCAGTATGTAGAGGAGGGGGGGTGATGAGGGAACGGAAAGAAAAACGGCCTCTTGAGAGGGAAAACGTTTTTTTGCCATTGGGACTGCAGCACATGGTTTTTTTCATCTGCAGTGCCTAAGAAACGACCGCCGCATTTCCCAATTTCCAGCTGATTTTGGGGGTAAAAACCCCCCCAACCCCGTACCGGGGGAACTCAAAAAGCCCCCTCACACCGTTTGAAACCGGGGGGGTAAAAAAGGGGGGAGTACCAGACACACGGGGGGAATCCCCCAAAGTTCTACCTTTTAGCCGGAGCACTGCTGCTGCTACTCTTTACAAGCGCTCGTGCCGAGGGGGTGTGGGGGCCTGCAACAAGGGGGAGCCCCCCGTGCCTCTGCACAGGAAAGACCGTATTTTAAAAAAGTGGCAAAGTTTTGGGGCAGGGGCCCCAATGTCACACCCCCCCGAGGGGCTCCAGTCAGCGGGGGCAAGTATCCGTCAGATGGTGACAAAATATTGGCATTGCCTCTCATGTACCCCAGATGGCTTTCCCCCTTCAATTTTGGGGGCTCTAAGCTGATACAGGCCCAAACTTACCCCGTTGCTTTTGGGGGGCTGGCTTGCCCTCGCCGTGTATTAGGGGCGCGTCTTTTTTCTGCAGGGGGGGTACAAAGACCGCGCATGCGATTTCCCCCGATAAGAACCGGGTTTTTCTTTTCTGAAAATGAACAAGGCATGGACTCCCCCAAAAATTGGGCTTCCGTTTTCCCGATTAAATAAGGTTCGAAATTTTTCCAGTCTCCTGTTATGCTCTTTCTCCACCAACTCTACTCCCTGGGCTCCCAAACCCCCATTGCTGCTCAGAATTCGTGCCACAGAACAAAACCAAACTCTACTGTTGGGGGTTCTAACACCAGCTGTTCCCCGCTGTGTAAAGGGGAAGAAGTCTCCTGTTCCGCAAAAGGACAAAAAAAAAAGCCAACATGCTCCAAATAGGGAAAGGGGTAACCTGCTTGTTTGCGAAAACATAAATTGTAAGTTTGCAGGCCCAGAATGATAAATTTTTTATGAAAAATAGGGCAAATAAAATTTTTTCCCTCACAGCGAACTGCACAGTCTATTTTAAAAGGAACAAAAAATAAAACAAGTTTCCCCCTTTACATTTTGAATTAATGCATAAAAGTACATTTCAGACTTATGAAATTTTAAGTTTTTTGGACTTTATCGTACCTGTAATAATGCACCAAGGGTTAGAACATTAAAAATTCCCATCATCACATCACGGTTTTATTTATACGACATTTTTAAAAAACAATACTGATGCCCCTGAACTTCAAACACCATATTAAATGGCCCGATGAAACATGGAATAATGCCAATAATTTTAAAATTTTACACTAAAAGGCATCATCTTTTGACAAAAAGGGGGGTTTTTAACCCCCAAGTCTGTTGAAACAAAACCCAAGAATTAAATTAATAGGTATTAGGGGTCACAGGCTAGTTTTTCCCTGGCAATGTTAGTAAACGTATCTCAATTAAGTCAGCGTCAACCATTAGGCGTTTGTTTTTCATTTTTAAAGAGGGGGGAAGTAATTTTTTTTTTGTCTAGCTGGAGTTTACACTTTAATTTTACTGCTGTTTTTTTTTTTTGGGGCCCTAAGGGGGAATAACGCAGCCAAAATCACATTTGAAGTCAGCTAATTGCCACAAAACACCCTACCCTACGCGTGACAGAGGGGAAAGGGTGTTGGGAAAAGCATTATTGTGTCATAAATCACATTGATGAGTCCATGCTGGACATGTCATACATGCTATAGAAAGTTTACGATGTTATGAACTTAAATAATTGAAATGTCAGTGACTGTCACATAAAATTTGCGATGAGATGATGAGTGACTATTACAAAATCCATTGTCTTCACTATGTTATGGTTTAACATAGCGTTCCTTAAGCATTATTCATAAAAAAAAAAATGGACTTTTATTCTTAAATTTACAACACTATATTTGTTACCAATTTTTTGGGTGTTGTGTTGTTCCATTTATTTTTGGCATGTGCATATGCGTTTATATTTGTATTTTCTTTATTTTTCCTTCTTGAAATTAGAAAACATGTGTATCTTTGTACTGTGTTAGCCAGTAGATAGAAAAATATTTAGACTTCAGAGTCAGCAGTGGTTGATACCTTTTAATGGATACTGAAAAGATGGAAACAAATTGCAAGCTTTCAAGGCTACTCATGTCTCTTCATCAGGCAAGAGTAAATAAAAAAATTAAGCATCACATATTTCTATACACAACAGGACACAGGAATAGTGCAATAGGTAAGACAAGTAAGTGACGTGTATCAGAACTGTCATTATCTCACAGGGATGAACATAAATATTGGAACAGTTCCTAGATAAGGATAGAAAGTTTGATTGCCCTCTGATTGGCGTCTTTTTTTGGGTTTTCATGACCCTGGAAGGGCATAGACGCAGATTCCTTAATTGATATAGAATGACATAAATCCATGTGATCTATTCATTCCATCACTAACAGTGTCAAAGGTCATGATGAGCTTATATTCTGAAACCTTTGTACGTTTCTCATATTTGAAGTTATATTTTAATACCAGTAATTCCATATCCATCATGCTATGACCGGGCATACAAAAGTCTTTTGCCACAGGTAAATTCATTAATTTATCTGTGATTGTGTGGCGCTGATAATTCATCCTTGTTCTCCTTTTTGTTGCCGGTCTCCCCTCACTTGTCCCTCCCTCACTTGTCTTAGCTATTCCTGTGTCCTGTTGTGTGTAGAAATATGTGATTCTTCATTTTTGGCTTTACTCTTAGCCTGATGAAGACACCTGAGTAGTCTCGAAAGCTTTGAATTTGTTACCATATTTTCAGTTAGCCTTTAAACGTTATCAACCACAGAGGACTGTCAAGTATAAATATTTTTCTATTCTTGTAATTGAAATTCATCATTTTATTGTCGTAGTAAAACTTCATTTATTCTTGTTTGAAGTACATACATTTGCAATGGCCACGTAACAAGGCAATAACTCAATATTTTATGCCTACACCCTCCTTGAACATAAATCATATATATATATATATGGGAATTAAATTAAATCATGTGAAACATAAATTCCCTCTAAAACTTCAATTTTTATTAATGAGACTAAAAAACACCAACCCAGTGAAAAAAAGGGTTAATTACCATCAATAGCTATACTAATTTTGTGGCCTATATACTCCTATATGATCCTACCTGACCGTGGGGGTTGGCACCACTAGAGATTCGACTTGGCGCCCCCACTCAGCGTAGGCTATCCCTCACTGCCCTGTTGTACCCTACACTATAGGTAGGAAAACAATATCTGGATAGGCAGGAGTGAAGTGAGTCTTTAAACTAGGCACACAAAACAAATAGACACTAATACCCCTAAATAATAATGTCAGCATTAGGTTGTGCTGATCATATACCAAAATATTGATTATGTCATCATCAATGTTTTCCTACCTATAGTGTAGGGTACAACAGGGCAGTGAGGGATAGCCTACGCTGAGTGGGGGCGCCAAGTCGAATCTCTAGTGGTGCCAACCCCCACGGTCAGGTAGGATCATATAGGAGTATATAGGCCACAAAATTAGTATAGCTATTGATGGTAATTAACCCTTTTTTTCACTGGGTTGGTGTTTTTTTAGTCTCATTAATAAAAATTGAAGTTTTAGAGGGAATTTATGTTTCACATACACCCTCCTTGACCCTGGGCTTCAACAGCGCCAGTTGCTGCTCAGAAGTGTTAGATGCACAGATGAAAACATCGCTGATGTGTTTCTGGGGTTCAGTAACGCCTGCTGTTCCCCTGCTGTGTGTCTGGCAAAAAGTCCTGCTGCCTCCACCATGTTCTCTTCTCATCCCTGGGTTACAACACCGCCAGTTGTTTCTCGGAAGTGCTGTTAGCACAGTTAACACTTGCTCCCGTGTTACTGGGGTTCAGTAATGTCAGCTGTTCCCCTGCTGTGTGAACGGCAAAAAGTCCTGCTGCCTCCACCATGTTCTCTTCTCATCCCTGGGTTACAACACCGCCAGTTGTTTCTCGGAAGTGCTGTTAGCACAGTCTACACTTGCTCCTGTGTTACTGGGGTTCAGTAATGTCAGCTGTTCCCCTGCTGTGTGAACGGCAAACAGTCCTGCTGCCTCCACCATGTTCTCTTCTCATCCCTGGGTTACAACACCGCCAGTTGTTTCTCGGAAGTGCTGTTAGCACAGTTAACACTTGCTCCCGTGTTACTGGGGTTCAGTAATGTCAGCTGTTCCCCTGCTGTGTGAACGGCAAACAGTCCTGCTGCCTCCACCATGTTCTCTTCTCATCCCTGGGTTACAACACCGCCAGTTGTTTCTCGGAAGTGCTGTTAGCACAGTTAACACTTGCTCCCGTGTTACTGGGGTTCAGTAATGTCAGCTGTTCCCCTGCTGTGTGAACGGCAAACAGTCCTGCTGCCTCCACCATGTTCTCTTTTCATCCCTGGGTTACAACACCGCCAGTTGTTTCTCGGAAGTGCTGTTAGCACAGTTAACACTTGCTCCCGTGTTACTGGGGTTCAGTAATGTCAGCTGTTCCCCTGCTGTGTGAACGGCAAACAGTCCTGCTGCCTCCACCATGTTCTCTTCTCATCCCTGGGTTACAACACCGCCAGTTGTTTCTCGGAAGTGCTGTTAGCACAGTTAACACTTGCTCCCGTGTTACTGGGGTTCAGTAATGTCAGCTGTTCCCCTGCTGTGTGAACGGCAAACAGTCCTGCTGCCTCCACCATGTTCTCTTTTCATCCCTGGGTTACAACACCGCCAGTTGTTTCTCGGAAGTGCTGTTAGCACAGTCTACACTTGCTCCTGTGTTACTGGGGTTCAGTAATGTCAGCTGTTCCCCTGCTGTGTGAACGGCAAACAGTCCTGCTGCCTCCACCATGTTCTCTTCTCATCCCTGGGTTACAACACCGGCAGTTGTTTCTCGGAAGTGCTGTTAGCACAGTTAACACTTGCTCCCGTGTTACTGGGGTTCAGTAATGTCAGCTGTTCCCCTGCTGTGTGAACGGCAAAAAGTCCTGCTGCCTCCACCATGTTCTCTTCTCATCCCTGGGTTACAACACCGCCAGTTGTTTCTCGGAAGTGCTGTTAGCACAGTTAACACTTGCTCCTGTGTTACTGGGGTTCAGTAATGTCAGCTGTTCCCCTGCTGTGTGAACGGCAAACAGTCCTGCTGCCTCAACTTTAATTTCCATGGGTACCTTCTGCTACCCATCCGGGTTCCAGTACCGTCAGCTGGTTCTCCGCAGTGCCTTTGGCCTAGGTGCCTCCATGTCGGTATCCGAGTTCCAGCAACGTCTGCTGGTCCTTGGTAGTGCTTTGGAGCACAGGTACCTCCTGCTTAGTAACCGTGTCCCAGTAACGTCAGCTGGTCCTCGGTTGTGCCATTGGCTCTTTTCCTTCTGCTGACCCTCCGTGTTCCAGCACAGTCAGCTGGTCCTCGTTACTTGCATTGGCTCTTGTACCTTCTTCTACCCGTCCGGGTTCCAGTACCGTCAGCTGGTTCTCCGCAGTGCCTTTGGCCTAGGTGCCCCATGTCGGTATCCGAGTTCCAGCAACGTCTGCTGGTCCTTGGTAGTGCTTTGGAGCACAGGTACCTCCTGCTTAGTAACCGTGTCCCAGTAACGTCAGCTGGTCCTCGGTTGTGCCATTGGCTCTTTTCCTTCTGCTGACCCTCCGTGTTCCAGCACAGTCAGCTGGTCCTCGTCACTTGCATTGGCTCTTGTACCTTCTTCTACCCGTCCGGGTTCCAGTACCGTCAGCTGGTTCTCCGCAGTGCCTTTGGCCTAGGTGCCTCCATGTCGGTATCCGAGTTCCAGCAACGTCTGCTGGTCCTTGGTAGTGCTTTGGAGCACAGGTACCTCCTGCTTAGTAACCGTGTCCCAGTAACGTCAGCTGGTCCTCGGTTGTGCCATTGGCTCTTTTCCTTCTGCTGACCCTCCGGGTTCCAGCACAGTCAGCTGGTCCTCGTTACTTCCATTGGCTTTTGTACCATCACCAACAGGACAAAGAAGGTTAAGACAAACTACAAGATACAGAACAAGAGACAGAAGAACAATAAGCAGAAGATCAAAAAGCAGAAGAACATGAAGTATAAGACCAAAATGAAGAGCAAAATATATGCTCTAAATTCTAAGCAGAAGAAGACTAAGCAGTGTATGGGGGTGAGTCCGTTCCTCCTCGTGGTGCCCTGGAAAATGCCTGATGCTGCTGCAGGCTAAACTGAACGTGGACAAATACTGTTGTAATTAAAATCTTTCGTGACAGCAAGAACGGAAGGATGAAAATTCAGAGTTTTACAGATTACAAGTACAGGAATGTCTGTCACAAATAAGAATATGATGAAAAGGATGAATAGGAAGAAGATGAAGAAGTAGAATATGAAGAATAATAACTGTTTAATAAGAACAATA
The DNA here is from genome assembly GCA_033576555.1 of Oophaga sylvatica. Lineage (NCBI taxonomy): Eukaryota > Metazoa > Chordata > Amphibia > Anura > Dendrobatidae > Oophaga > Oophaga sylvatica. The sequence continues at coordinate 141,363,668 of JARQOD010000007.1, read as the reverse complement.
TAAGTAATGTTAACAAAAAGATGAATAGCAAGAAGTTTTAGAAGATTAAGAAGGTGAAGATGAAGAATAATTTGATGAGAAAGATGATGCTGCTGAAGATTATGAAGGAGAAAGTGTGTGAAAAGTTAAAAAGGTGAAGAGCATGGAAGTTGTGAAACAGACATATTTGACAAAATAGAAAAAAGGTTAACAACATTGTCAATTTCTTCGTCAATCCAAACGTATTTCAAAAAAAGAAATATTAATGCTATTCCATTGCATTGTGTTAAACATCTATGCCTTTAATGTCTCCTCAACCTCCCCCAATAAATTCTACATTACTCTTTGTTGTTTTCCTTCATGTACAATTAACCAACAAGGCAAGAATGGGTTTTTTTTAATTCCGATATTTTGTTCCCATAGACTTACATTGTATTTCCGGTATCGGTATCGGGTATCGCCGATATTTTTTGTGTATCGGCGATACCATTCAGATTCCGATACTTTTGGATATCGGAAAGTATCGCTCAACTCTAGCTGGGAGTACTTATGCGTTTCCGTAAGGATTCCATCGCCTTCATCACTGACATCCAGCAAATGTTCCATTGTTTCCTTGTGAGAGAGAGAAACAGGAACTTCCTAAGATTCTTCTGGTATAGAGACAATGATCCTGCTAAAGAAGTCACAGAGTATCGCATGAGAGTGCACATCTTTGGCTATAGTCCTTCACCTGCAGTCGCCATCTATGGACTCAAAAGGTCGGCTCAAGAAGGAGAAACAGAATATGGATCAGATGTCAAACAATTCATAGAAAAAGACTTTTCTGTTGACGATTGGCTAAAAGCCATGCCTTCAAATGAGACTGCCATCAGTCTTCTCAGGAGAGCCCAAGAGATGCTTGCTTGCTCAAACCTCAGACGTCACAAAATAGCCTCAAACAGCCAAGAACTCAAGGAAGCATTCCCTTCACAAGACTTATGTAACAGTCTCAGAGACTTGGACTTGGGATCAGAACCCGCACCAATGCAACGCAGCCTCGGGCTTCTCTGGAATCTACAGTCAGACACTTTCACCTTCCAGGTCAGCCAAGAAGAAAAGCCTTTCACACATAGAGGTGTCCTGTCCACCATCAACAGTCTGTACGATCCCTTGGGTTTCGCAGCTCCTGTCACTATACAAGGCAAGGCCTTACTAAGGGACTTAACCAAGGAAACATCCGACTGGGATGCACCTCTGCCACCTGATAAGAGAATACAGTGAAAAGGATGGAAGAACTCTTTAGCAGCCCTCTCCAACCTGAATGTGCCAAGACCATACACCCCTGTGCCGTCTACAGAAATACAAAGCCAAAAACTGTACGTGTTTGCAGATGCTTCTGTCAAAGCAATTGTCGCTGTCGCCTATCTCAAAACTGTAGACTCCAAATGTCAGAGCCACATTGGATTCGTTATGGGGAAAGCCAAACTTGCTCCACAGCCAGAGCACACTATACCCAGGTTAGAGCTTTGTGCTGCAGTCTTAGCCGTTGAATTGGCAGAGTTCATCACATCCGAGATGGATATCGACTTGACACAGGCCAAGTTCTACTCAGACAGCAAAGTAGTCCTTGGATATATCCACAATGAAATTAGGCGATTCTATATTTATGTCAACAACAGAGTGCTACGAATTAAAAGATCAGTTCATCCAAAACAGTGGCATTACATACCCACGGACCAAAATCCTGCAGATCACGCAACTAGAGCAGTTGATGCAAGTCGACTAGGAAGCACAACATGGCTCTCCGGACCAAAATTATTGCTTACTGAAGAACATCTCCCAGATACCTTTGAACTAGTGAGAGAGGACTCAGATGCTGAAATCCGCCCTCATGTGTCTACACTTGATACCAAGGACCTCTACAAGCGCCAATGGAGACAGGTACAAAGCCTTGCAAATACCTTCTGGGACATGTGGCGCAAACAGTATTTGTCCACCCTGCAGCCACGGGTGAAGTGGCAATCCACTAGGCCTAATCTGAGCATTGGTGACCTTGTTCTTGTGAAAGACTGCCAAGTTCACCGTAACCAGTGGCCACTTGGTCTAGTGACTGCAACATTACCGAGTAAGGATGGCAAAGTCCGCAAAGTTGAACTGAGGATGGCCAAAGGGAATGAACCTAAGACATTCTCCAGACCAGTATCCGAATTGGTCTTATTGTTGCCTTCGGAAGAAAAAGACTGTGACATCCATTGATGCCAGACGGGGAGTGTTCTGCCTCCAGCATCCAATCGTTTCTGACTTATTTGATTTTTACTGTTTTACATAGGAGTGTGATAATCTAGTGTTTGGCTCCCTCTAGTGACCAGTCTCATATCCGCACTTATAATGTTTTCTTTATTTTCAGCGAGATCTTTTTCTTTCCTTTGCAATGCATCATGGTAGCTTAGCAATGCATGATGGTAGCGTAGCAATGTATGCTGGGAGCTTTCCCTCCATTTCCCTCCATTTTCCTTCAGCCTGCATCCAGGAAGCAGCTCATCTTTTCTTCTCCTCTTGTGATAGCATCGCCGGTATGTACCTATGTCTCTCTAGTTAATTCCTGTCCTATATTAGCCCTGTCTAATCAGTCCTGGCCCTGGTTAGGTATTAGTCTGCAAATGTTTATTCATACTGTATTATGTATATGTATTTTCATTATAGCCCTGTACTGATTGTATGTATATATGTTTGTATTATAGTTTCACCGCGCACGTATCAATATATCAAGTTCAATAAAAGCAAAGATTCAATCACAATCTCCTTATTGGACCCCGGTATATAAAGGTTTAGCTGTCTGTATAAGCTGCAATACATCTGCTTCATTCAGTGAGGACAGAACAGTGAAACGGCGACCATCCAGCTAGTGGAATTTAGTGAAAAGTCAGCCATCCAGCTTGCAGGATCTAGTGAAACTGCAGCCATCTACCTAGTGAGATTCAAGTCACCGGCTACACAGAGACTTAATACAGCTACAGCAATCTCTGCACAGTTAAGACACCATGTCCCACAAATCACACAGGACAAAATCTGCCACTTCCATCTCTTCAAAGACAACATCCATCAGCAGCGTGGTCGCCATTGCCCGCGCAAATGTTCTAGCCGCCGAAATGCGAGCAATCTATGCTGAACAAGAGATGCGACTTAAGTTAGAGAAAGCTGAACTAGAGAGCAAGGCGCATTAGAGAAGGCACGCATAGATGCCGCCTTAGAGAGTCTAGCAGCAAAAAGAGAAGCTGCCGCAGCCCTCGCCGAGGCAGAATCTCTAGAAGCCGCGCAAAACCCTAAGCAGCATAGCCTAAGCAGTACGTCAAGTCTGGAGTTTCCACTGCAAGATTCACCACAACGCACATCTCAGTATGTTAATGGACTTCCTGATCCGAACTATAACCCTGAACCGGCATCGGAACAAGATCATGACACCTCCAGTGAAGCGAGCGAGAGTCATCATGAGGCTCAGCTCCAAGACAGATACCAACACGAAAACGTGGAGCAAAATAACTCTGCTAATGACTACCTTCCCCTCACCAGGTAACCAAAGTGAATCGCCCTGCTGACAAGCCGCACGTCAGACTGAAGCATCACGACACCGGCTGGCGCCACCCAGAGGATACTAACAGGTACAAACGCACCTCACAGCCACTATCAGGGTGACCCATCACCAGTATACTCTGCTGACAACCGGTTCACAACAGAATTTGCTAAGTTCTTCACACGACGTGATCTGGTTGCCAAGGGACTCATGAAATTCACTATCCAAGCTGAAGGTTACAGAGATTGGAAAGCTTCCTTCCAGAATGTCACTAGAGACTTGGGGCTACAACACAGGGAAGAGATAGACCTCTTAGTCAAATACTTGGGGGAAGAGTCAGTCAAACATGCAGTAAGGATCAGAGACATTAACCCCTTCATGACCCAGCCTATTTTGACCTAAATGACCTGGCCATTTTTTGCAATTCTGACCAGTGTCCCTTTATGAGGTAATAACTCAGGAACGCTTCAACGGATCCTAGCGATTCTGAGATTGTTTTTTCGTGACATATTGGGCTTCATGTTAGTGGTAAATTTAGGTCGATAATTTTTGCGTTTATTTGTGAAAAAAATGGAACTTTGGCCAAAATTTTGAAAATTTCGCAATTTTCAAATTTTGAATTTTTATTCTGTTAAACCAGAGAGTTATGTGACACAAAATAGTTAATAAATAACATTTCCCACATGTCTACTTTACATCAGCACAATTTTGGGAACAACATTTTTTTTTGTTAGGAAGTTATAAGGGTTAAAAGTTGACCAGCGATTTCTCATTTTTACAGCAAAATTTACAAAACCATTTTTTTTAGGGACCACCTCACATTTGTAGTCACTTTGAGGGGTCTATATGGCAGAAAATACCCAAAAGTGACACCATTATAAAAACTGCACCCCTCAAGCTACTCAAAACTACACTCAAGAAGATTATTAACCCTTCAGGTGCTTCACAGGAACTAAAGCAACGTGGAAGGAAAAAATGGACATTTTAATTTTTCCAACAAAATTTTCTTTTAGCATCAATTTTTTAATTTTTGCATGGGCAACAGGATAAAATGGACCCTAAATTTGTTGGGCAATTTCTCCTGAGTACACAGATACCTCATATGTGGTCATAAACCACTGTTTGGGCGCACGGCAGGGCTCAGAAGGGAAGGAGCGCCATTTGACTTTTTGAATGAAAATATGCTGGAATATTTAGCGGTTGCCATGTCGCATTTGGAGAGTCCCTGTGTGCCTAAACATTGGAGCTCCCCCACAAGTGACCCCATTTTGGAAACTAGACCCCCCAAGGAACTTATCTAGATGCAGAGTGAGCACTTTGAACCCCAGGTGCTTCACAAATTGATCCGTAAAAAAAAGAAAGTACTTTTTTTTTCACAAAAATTTCTTTTAGCCTCAGTTTTTTCATTTTCAATGGGCAACAGGATAAATGGATCCTAAAATTTGTTGGGCAATTTCTCCTGAGTACACAGATACCTCATATGTGGTCATAAACCACTGTTTGGGCGCACGGCAGGGCTCAGAAGGGAAGGAGCGCCATTTGACTTTTTGAATGGAAAATATGCTGGACTATTTAGCGGTTGCCATGTCGCATTTGGAGAGTCCCTGTGTGCCTAAACATTGGAGCTCCCCCACAATGACCCCATTTTGGAAACTAGACCCCCAAGGAACTTATCTAGATGCAGAGTGAGCACTTTGAACCCACAAGTGCTTCACAAATTGATCCATAAAAAAAGAAAGTACTTTTTTTTTCACAAAAATGTTCTTTTAGCCTCAGTTTTTTCATTTTCACATGGGCAACAGTATAAATTGGATCCTAAAATTTGTTGGGCAATTTCTCCTGAGTACACAGATACCTCATATGTGGTCAAAACCACTGTTTGGGCGCACGGCAGGGCTCAGAAGGGAAGGAGCGCCATTTGACTTTTGATGGAAATTAGCTCAGTCGTTAGCGGACACCATGTCATGTTGGAGAGCCCCTGTATGCCTAAACTTTGAGCTCCCCCACAATGACCCATTTTGGTAAACTAGACCCCCTAAGAAACTTATGCAGATGCACTGATGTGAGCACTTGAACCCCCAGGTGCTTCACAAAGTTTATAACGCAGAGCCGTGAAAATAAAAAATCATTTTTTTTCTCAAAAATGATTATTTAAGCCCCAATTTTTTTATTTTCACAATGGTAACAGGAGAAATTGGACCCCAAAAGTTGTTGTCTAATTTGTCCTAAGTACGCTAGTACCTCACATGTGGGGGGAACCACTGTTTGGGCACGTCAGGGCTTGGAAGGGATGTAGTGACGCTTTGAAATGTCGACTTGATGGAATGGTCTGTGGGCGGGCAGAGCCCCTGATGTGCCTAAACAGTAGAAACCCCCCACAAGTGACACATTTTGTAAACTAGACCCCTCAAGGACTTAACTAGATGTGTGGTGAGCACCTTGAACCCCCACATGCTTCACAGAAGTTTGTAATGCAGAGCCGTGAAAATAAAAAATCATTTTTTTCCTCAAAAATGATTTTTTTACCCGCAATTTTTTATTTTCACAAGGGTAACAGGAGAAATTGGACCACAAAAGTTGTTGTCAGTTTGTCCTGAGTACACTGGTACCCAATATGTGGGGGGAAACCACTGTTTTGGCGCATGGGAGAGCACAGAAGAGAAAGAGCGCCATTTTGGAATGCAGACTTGATGGATTGTTCTGGGGCGTCATGTTGCGTTTGCAGAGCCCTGATGTGCCTAAACAGTAGAAACCCCCCACAAGTGACACCATTTTGGAAACTAGACCCCCCAAGGAGCTTATCTAGATGTGTAGTGAGCACTTTGAACCCCAAAGGGCTACACAGAAGTTTATAACGCTGGGCCATGAAAATAAAAAAATCATATTTTTTCCACAAACATGATCTTTAGTCCCCAATTTTTTTATTTTCCCAAGGGTAACAGGAGAAATTAGACCTCAAAAGTTGTTGTCCAATTTGTCCTGAGTACGCTGATATCCCATATGTGGGAGAAAACTACTGTATGGGCACACTTCGGGGCTCGGAAGGAAGTAGTGACGTTTTGAAATGCCGACTTGATGGAATGGTCTGCGGGCGTCATGTTACGTTTGCAGAGTCCCTGATGTGCCTAAACAGTATAAACTCCCCACAAGTGACCCCATTTTGGAAACTAGACCCCGCAAGGAACTTATCTAGATGTGTGGTGAGCACTTTGAACCCCCAAGTTCTTCACAGAAGTTTATAACGCAGAGCCGTGAAAATAAAAAATCATTTTTTTTCCACAAAAATAACTTTTTTAGTCCCCAATTTTTTTTTCCCAACAGTAACAGGAGAAATTAGACCCCCAAAGTTGTTGTGCAATTTTTCCCGAGTACGCTGATACCCCATATGTGGGGTAAACCACTGTTTGGGCACACGTCGGGGCTTAGAATAAAGGGAGCACTGTTTGACTTTTTGAACGCAAAATTTGCAGGAATCAATGTTGGCGCCATGTCGCGTATGGAGACCCCCTGATGTACCTAAATAGTGGAAACCCCTCAATTCTAACTCCAATCCTAACCCTAACACACCCCTAACCCCAACCCTAACCCCTACACACCCTAACCCTAATACAAACCCTAACCATAGCCCTAACCCCAACACACCCCTAACCCTAATCCCAACTCTAACCATAAACCTAACCACAAGCCTAACCCTAATCCCAACCCTAACCCCAAAACACCCCTAACGCTTATCCCAACCCTAACCCTAATCCCAACCCTAACCCTAATTCCAACCCTAACCCTAATTCCAACCCTAACCCTAGTTCTAACCCTAACCCTAGTTCTAACCCTAACCCTAGTTCTAACCCTAAGGCTGGGTTCATATTGCGTTTTACCAGCCCGTTCAACACGTAGCGTTGACGGGCTGGTAACGGTATAGCATAACGCGATCGCGTTATGCTATACCCGCTAGTGCAGAGGAATCAGCGATGATTCATCTGTGCTAGCGGTGATGGAGCCCAGACGCTGCAGCCTGCGTCCAAGGCTCCGTCACTGAATGACGACACGTCGCGAACGCATGCCGCTTCATGGCATGCGTTGCGATGCGCACACAAATGGGGTGAATGGCAGCGATTAACGGACTGCGTTACACCGCGTTATACCGCGGTGAAACGCAGTCCATCTAACGGACTGCCATAATGCAATATGAACCCAGCCTGACCCTAAGGCCCCGTGCACATGTTGCGGATTCACTTGCGGATTTTTCTAAAATCTAAAATCCGCAGGTAAAACGACCTGCCTTTTACCTGCGTATTTAGCGCGGATTTGCTGTGGTTTTTCTCTGCGGTTTTACGCCTATAATGGAATAGGTGTAAAGTCGCTGCGGAATCCGCACAAAGAATTGACATGCTGCGGATTTAAAACCGCAGCAAATCTGCGCTGAAAAATCTGCAGCATGTGCACAGTGTTTTTTTTTACCATTTATTTGCATTGTACTGTACATGGTTTTGGATTGCTGAATCCGCAGCGCCAATCCGCTGCGGATCAGCAGCGAAATCAGCTGCGGATCAGCAGCGAAATCAGCTGCGGATCAGCAGCGAAATCAGCTGCGGATCAGCAGCGAAATCCGCTGCGGATCAGCAGCGAAATCAGCTGCGATCAGCAGCGAAATCAGCTGCGGATCAGCAGCGAAATCAGCTGCGGATCAGCATGAAATCCGCTGCGGATCAGCAGCGAAATCACTGCGATCAGCAGCGAATCAGCTGCGGATCAGCAGCGAAATCCGCTGCGGATCAGCAGCGAAATCCGCTGCGGATCAGCAGCGAAATCGCTGCGATCAGCAGCGAATCAGCGCGATCAGCAGCGAAATCAGCTGCGGATCCGCAGCAAAATCCGCAACGTGTGCACAGGGCCTAATAGGAAAAAAAAAAAAATTCTTTATTATTTGTCCCTACCTATGACAGGGGGGTTCACTTACTTTTTTTTATTTTGATCACTGTGACAGTTTATCACAGTGATCAAAATAAATTTTTTGACTATGTAGGGCGCACTGCGCATGCGCCGGCCGGCGGGCGCACTGCGCATGCGCCCGCCATTTTCCAAGATGGCGGCGCCCATGAAGAATCCCGGACAGCCGCCGGGAAGGATCCAGGGACATCGGTGGACCGGGAGAGGTGAGTATGGGGGTCGGAAGTGAGGGGGGGGGATCGGAAGGTGGGGGCAGCGGAGGCCAGGACGAGGGGTGCTTTTAGTGACGGCGGTGACCGACCGCTGCCATCTTTCGGAGGCGGCGGCCGATCGCCGCCGTGAATCCGTGTGGGGGGGTCAGGGCTCGGTGTCCAGCATGGCAGATGCTATTGCAGCATCGGCTATGGCTGGATTGTAATATTTCACCAATTATATTGGTGAAATATTACAGATTGCTCTGATTGGCTGTTTCACTTTTAACAGCCAATCAGAGCGATCGTGGCCACGGGGGGGTTAAGCCAACCCCCCTGTGGTGAAGCACAAAGGGTCCTGTGCCGGCGGGTCGGGTGACCTTTCAGTGACCCCGGTCACCCGGCCCGCAGGGACGCGATCCTTTCATGACGCCACATAGGCGTCATGGGTCGGATTGGCACTGACTTTCATGACGCCTACGTGGCGTCATGGGTCGGGAAGGGGTTAATATAAACCGCCCTGAGACTGGCCTCAAAGAGATCTGGGAGAGGCTGGATGAGTGTTACGGCTCAGCAGAGGTAATAGAAAGAGCCTTGTTCAAAAGAATTAATAACTTTCCTAAAATATCTAACAGAGGTCTCCAGAAACTTAAGAGAATTAAGTGACTTGCTAAAGGAGGTCCAAGTTGCCAAATGTGAGGATGATCTACAAGGACTTGCATACCTTGACACAGCAAGAGGTGTTAAACCTATAGTCAAAAGTTGCCCTACAATCTACAGGAGAGGTGGATCACAGATGGTTCCACGTACAAATACAAACACAGTGTTCCATTTCCTCCCTTCTCCATTTTTGTAGACTTTGTACACCGACAAGCAAGAATCAGAAACGATCCCAGCTTTGACTTTGCATTGTCATATACCACACAGTCACCAACTGCAAACCAGGGGTGGGATTCAAATTTTTAACAACAGGTTCTGTGTTTGTGCGTCGGAAAACCACACCCATTTTAAGTCACACCCATTTTAAGCCACGCCTATTTTTAAAGCCACACCCATTCACACACACACCTTTTCCTCAAAAAAAAAAGTAGGGGCGCAGTCAGTTGAAAAACAATAAATTGGAATGGGATCAGAACAGGGCACATTCTGGCCAGCGGCTCTCCTGACCCGAGTGTGACAGCTGCATATATTTCTATATATATATTTCTATGCAGCTGTCTCACTTGACTGACCGGCTGGCCAGGCTGTGCACTACATTCTGATTAAGGGTGAGTTTCCACGGTCAGGATACGCTGCGTGTTTGGCGCTATGCGCTGGCGCAGCGCCAAACACGCAGCGTCCAGATGTTACAGCATAGTGGAGGGGATTTCAAGAAATCCCGTCTCCACTATGCGTAACAATACGCAGGTGGCAAACCTGCGTAAACGGACATGCGGCGCGTCTTTTTAGACCGCAGCATGTCCTCGCATATTGCGGCGACGGTGCGTCGCCGCAACAGAATTTAACACAGGGCTATGTAGCCCTGCGTTCTTTCCGGAGGTGTTCCGGAGGTGTCCTGAACACCTCCGGAAAGAGCGCGCGTCATAAAGGGGGCGGGGCTTAGACGGAGCGGAATTTCGCTCCGTCCAAAGCGCTGTGGTTCCGGACCGTGGAACCACAGCCTAAGAAGTCTCTTTCTAGTCTCATACTGAACTGAAGATTAAACTATAGTATTATGTAGCTGGGACTTACAGTTCTACCTTCTATCCAGAAATACAATATACAATAATTAGTGATGAGTGAACGTACTCGGATAAGGTGTTATCTGAGCATGCTCGGGTTCTAACCGAATGTCTTCTGCATGCTCAAAAAATATGTTCCAGTCCCCGCGGTTGCATGTCTCATGGCTGTTCGACACCCGCAACACATGCAGGGATTGCCTAACAAACAAGCCCATTTGCTCATCAATAATAATAATAATGTATTTATTTCTCTAAGGATAGGGTCACACGACCGTATTTTGTCTCATCCGAGAAAATCGTTCCGATTAAGCTAATCACACTCTGATAGGAGTTTGATCAGAGTGTGCTCACAGCGTGCTCCGATTTTCGCGGATGTGGAGAAGGTGGAAATAAAAAGTTCCCCATCTTCTTCATTCTGTAAAGCTGTGAAAATCAGACTGCATTCAGATGTCATCCGAGTGCAGTCTGATTTTTTTTTCACGGACTCACTGATTTGCCTGGCTGAGTGCGATCCCATAATCGGATGCAACTCGTGCGTGCTGCCATTTTTTCTTCTGACCAAAAATACGATTGTTTGGATCAGCCTAAAGTCGATACTACATAATATCTGAATAATAAACGTGTGTCTAATATCTAGACAAATGGGAGATGCTGGGACTTATACTAGTGATTGTAATAATAGAACATATTTATTGTATTACCTGCAGTAATCTCTATAGATCAGATGCCAATATGCAATGTTGGGACTTACAGTTCCCCCACCACCCTGCATGTACAGTAACTAAGGTACGATATAGGTATTACTGTCATCTTTATAAAGTAGACTGTATAAAAAGCCGCAGGATGTAAATGTGACTCTATACACCTGGGTACATACAAGTGGATTGCAAGCTTCTCGGTAATAATGTCTAAGAAGGCACCAGGATCTGGGAGCTGGTGGTGTCTCCAGCTGGGTGGCTTTCTGCAGTTGTGCCCTACAGACAGCTCTGAGCATAGACCTCAAGCTCTCCAGAGAAGAAGACAACGCAGGGGGCTAGAAGAACTGCTCTTCCATGGAGGCCTTACTACTCTGACCGGCGACTATCTATCATAGACAGACGCTGTCAGACCACCTCAGTCCACACAGACACACTCCTCCAGCTCCACTCCAGGGCCCAGGCAGCGCCGCAGCCCAGCTCACACAGTACCTCTCTCCTCTCCGGCTCCGCCTCGTGACTAAAGAAGATGGCCGCGGCCGCGCCGCTACCCAATCGCCGCACTGCAGAGATCAGTCCGCGGGGCCGGGGCTGGCGGTGTGTTGCGGCGCTGCAAGCTGGCTGCAAAATAGTACCGGACATGGGCGTACTCAGGATCAAAACTAGGGGGGGCAAGCCAATGTCGCATCTTATACACGTTACATCATATACACTGTACATTATCCTGCATATTAGGTATGGAGCATTAGAACTGTTGTATATTGTATAATACAGCAGTGTATGCGACACTACGCTGTATATACCATATATTATACATGGCAGTCGTGCTCATGTCAGGAGCGGTACCAGCAAGTCCGAGGATTGCAGTGCGATCCTCGCATGAGTTATACGGCTGTCTGTCTATGCCCTTGTTATAATAATACTGAAATATTAATCTATTATTAAAGTATTAAGGAGCTCACAAGTAAAAAAAAGCCTCTTACCTCCCTGTCCCCCCCCACACCCCAACAGCCATCGTCTCACAGCACCCCTTAGTGTTCTGTCCCACTGACCCCACAATACCCATCCTCTACATTCAACCCCAGTGACCTGTCCACCCCCTCACAATACCCCATCCTCTCACATACCCTGTGCGCAAGCCCCAAAAATCCCCTTCACTTACCCCATGCCCTACCCCACAATACCCCATACCTCTTCACACCATCCCTGACCCCTCCCCCCACAATACCCCATCCTCTCACATTAACCCCCCCAGTGCCCTAGCCCCCACAATACCCCCATCCTCTTATTCACCCCAGTGCCCTGTACCCCTCCCCCACAATACCCCATCCTCTCACATTAACCCCCCCAGTGCCCTAGCCCCCACAATACCCCCATCCTCTTATTCACCCCAGTACCCTGTACCCCTCCCCCACAATACCCCATCCTCTCACATTAACCCCCCCAGTGCCCTAGCCCCCACAATACCCCCATCCTCTTATTCACCCCAGTGCCCTGTACCCCTCCCCCACAATACCCCATCCTCTCACATTAACCCCCCCAGTGCCCTAGCCCCCACAATACCCCCATCCTCTTATTCACCCCAGTGCCCTGTACCCCTCCCCCACAATACCCCATCCTCTCACATTAACCCCCCAGTGCCCTAGCCCCCACAATACCCCATCCTCTTACATTCACCCCAGTGCCCTGTACCCCTACCCCACTGTACCCCCATCCTCTCACATCCCCCCACAGTGACCATGACATGCCTGAGCAGAATGAATTTAATAAATTCCGTCCCCTATTACCATGAAGCTGCAGGCAGTGACTGAGGCAGGAGCAGGAAGTGTCCAGTGTCTGCACACAGAGGGCACTAGGACCCAGTGTGGCTGAGACAACCAGAGCCTGCACGTGCACAGCAGAAAGTGAAACTACAGCTGCTGCCGACCAGGAAGGGAGGAAGAAGCTCCTCTCTGGTGAGACAGCAGCTCCGTGCACTGCGCACATTACTCCCATAGTACCGGATCGCCGCTCTGATTCTCCCCGGTTCGGGGAACTGGCTGCTTTTGAACAACCGGTTCCATCGAACTGGGGAGAATCGGCTGAATCCCACCCCTGCTGCAAACCCACGCAGAACGTCTGTGGCAGTGCACAAGACTTATGTTTCTTCTACAGGTTCTAATTACAGGTCTGCTGGCTGCTCCCAATCAGAGACAAAGGTGCAGGATCCTGACCAGCAGTGCCCGCTCTATCTGAAGCCTCATCCTCTCCTGAAATGCAGAGCCTTCAGAGGAAAATCTATGCTAGATCGCAGAAGCTTCCTGAAAGAGAACGGTATCTGCTACAAGTGCTGCTCATCCACGACTCATCTCGCCAAGGATTGCAAGGTCAGTGTAAAATGCACAGAATGTGGCACCACAGATCATAACACTGCCCTACACCCTGGGCCAGCTCCATAGAGTACACAAAACATGCCAGCTGACAGTGAGCATGGCGGGGAGGAAAGGAACATTGATGCAGCCATGCCAGAGATCACTTCAAAATGTACTGAAGTCTGTAAAGGGACAATAGACAGTAGATCCTGTTCATAATGTGCCTCGTCAGAGTGTACCCAAAGGGTCATAGAGACAAAGCTGTAAGACTGTATGCTATCTTGGATGATCAAAGTAATTGATCCCTGGCTAGATCAACATTCTTTGACCTCTTCTACATCAAAGGGCCAAGCACCCCCTACTCACTAAAGAAGTGTGCAGGTACTGTGACGACAGCAGGTAGGAAAGCTACTGACTACCAAATTGAGTCCTTAGACGGTCAATTCAGCCTACCACTACCTACTATCATCGAGTGTAATCAGATCCCAGACAATAGATCTGAAATACCTACACCAGATATAGCAATCCATCACGCTCACTTAAAACGCATAGCACACCTCATACCGGAACTCGACCATCAGGCCCAGATAATTCTGCTGTTGGGGAGAGATATCCTGCATAAAGTGAGACGTCACATCAATGGACTCCACAATGCTCCCTATGCCCAAAAGCTAGACCTAGGATGGGTCATAATAGGAAACGTATGCTTGGGACGCATGCACACCCCTTCTTCTGTGACAAGCATGCTGACAAATACATTAGAGAAAGGATGCCCATCTCTGTTTCAACCTTGTAACAATAAATTCCATGTCAGAGAGCTACCACACAGCATCCAACTGTCCAATCACCTAATAGACTTCACTCATGACAGCAGTATAGTGTCGGGAAGCTATGAGGATCAGTTAGGGTGCACAGTCTTCCAGAGAACTAAGCAAGACAACCAAGTGGCAATGTCAGTAGAGGACAAGTTGTTCTTAGAGGTAATGGACAAGGGACTTGTTAAAGATGAGAACAACAGCTGGGTCGCACCTTTTCCCTTCAGAACCCACAGCCCACGTCCACCGAACAACAGAAATCAGGCATTAAAGCGTTTGTCCTCTCTCAAACATAATCTGCAAAGGAAGCCAGAGATGAAAGATCACTTTTTCTCCTTCATGTCAAAGATCTTTGAGAATTGTCATGCAGAGCTAGCTCCTACTCTCAAAGACTCTGAAGAATGCTGGTTCTTACCCATGTTTGGAATATACCACCCTAAGAAACAAGGCCAAATTAGAGTGGTGTTTGACTCCAGTGCTAAGTTTGATGATATCTCCCTGAATGATGTTCTACTGACAGGACCAGACCTCAATAACAAACTGTTGGGAGTACTTATGCGTTTCCGTAAGGATTCCATCGCCTTCATCACTGACATCCAGCAAATGTTCCATTGTTTCCTTGTGAGAGAGAGAAACAGGAACTTCCTAAGATTCTTCTGGTATAGAGACAATGATCCTGCTAAAGAAGTCACAGAGTATCGCATGAGAGTGCACATCTTTGGCTATAGTCCTTCACCTGCAGTCGCCATCTATGGACTCAAAAGGTCGGCTCAAGAAGGAGAAACAGAATATGGATCAGATGTCAAACAATTCATAGAAAAATACTTTTCTGTTGACGATTGGCTAAAAGTCATGCCTTCAAATGAGACTGCCATCAGTCTTCTCAGGAGAGCCCAAGAGATGCTTGCTTGCTCGAACCTCAGACGTCACAAAATAGCCTCAAACAGCCAAGAACTCAAGGAAGCATTCCCTTCACAAGACTTATGTAACAGTCTCAGAGACTTGGACTTGGGATCAGAACCCGCACCAATGCAATGCAGCCTCGGGCTTCTCTGGAATCTACAGTCAGACACTTTCACCTTCCAGGTCAGCCAAGAAGAAAAGCCTTTCACACGTAGAGGTGTCCTGTCCACCATCAACAGTCTGTACGATCCCTTGGGTTTCGCAGCTCCTGTCACTATACAAGGCAAGACCTTACTAAGGGACTTAACCAAGGAAACATCCGACTGGGATGCACCTCTGCCACCTGATAAGAGAATACAGTGGGAAGGATGGAAGAACTCTTTAGCAGCCCTCTCCAACCTGAATGTGCCAAGACCATACACCCCTGTGCCGTCTACAGAAATACAAAGCCAAAAACTGTACGTGTTTGCAGATGCTTCTGTCAAAGCAATTGTCGCTGTCGCCTATCTCAAAACTGTAGAACTCCAAATGTCAGAGCCACATTGGATTCGTTATGGGGAAAGCCAAACTTGCTCCACAGCCAGAGCACACTATACCCAGGTTAGAGCTTTGTGCTGCAGTCTTAGCCGTTGAATTGGCAGAGTTCGTCGCATCCGAGATGGATATCGACTTTACACAGGCCAAGTTCTACTCAGACAGCGAAGTAGTCCTTGGATATATCCACAATGAAATTAGGCGATTCTATGTTTATGTCAACAACAGAGTGCTACGAATTAAAAGATCAGTTCATCCAAAACAGTGGCATTACATACCCACGGACCAAAATCCTGCAGATCACGCAACTAGAGCAGTTGATGCAAGTCGACTAGGAAGCACAACATGGCTCTCCGGACCAAAATTATTGCTTACTGAAGAACATCTCCCAGATACCTTTGAACTAGTGAGAGAGGACTCAGATGCTGAAATCCGCCCTCATGTGTCTACACTTGATACCAAGGACCTCTACAAGCGCCAATGGAGACAGGTACAAAGCCTTGCAAATACCTTCTGGGACATGTGGCGCAAACAGTATTTGTCCACCCTGCAGCCACGGGTGAAGTGGCAATCCACTAGGCCTAATCTGAGCATTGGTGACCTTGTTCTTGTGAAAGACTGCCAAGTTCACCGTAACCAGTGGCCACTTGGTCTAGTGACTGCAACATTACCGAGTAAGGATGGCAAAGTCCGCAAAGTTGAACTGAGGATGGCCAAAGGGAATGAACCTAAGACATTCTCCAGACCAGTATCCGAATTGGTCTTATTGTTGCCTTCGGAAGAAAAAGACTGTGACATCCATTGATGCCAGACGGGGAGTGTTCTGCCTCCAGCATCCAATCGTTTCTGACTTATTTGATTTTTACTGTTTTACATAGGAGTGTGATAATCTAGTGTTTGGCTCCCTCTAGTGACCAGTCTCATATCCGCACTTATAATGTTTTCTTTATTTTCAGCGAGATCTTTTTCTTTCCTTTGCAATGCATCATGGTAGCTTAGCAATGCATGATGGTAGCGTAGCAATGTATGCTGGGAGCTTTCCCTCCAATTCCCTCCATTTTCCTTCAGCCTGCATCCAGGAAGCAGCTCATCTTTTCCTCTCCTCTTGTGATAGCATCGCCAGTATGTACCTATGTCTCTCTAGTTAATTCCTGTCCTATATTAGCCCTGTCTAATCAGTCCTGGCCCTGGTTAGGTATTAGTCTGCAAACGTTTATTCATAGTGTATTATGTATATGTATTTTCATTATACCCCTGTACTGATTGTATGTATATATGTTTGTATTATAGTTTCACCGTGCACATATCAATATATCAAGTTCAATAAAAGCACAGATTCAATCACAATCTCCTTATTGGACCCCGGTATATAAAGGTTTAGCAGTCTGTATAAGCTGCAATACATCTGATTCATTCAGTGAGGACAGAACAGTCAGGTGTGGTGCTTTGTGTACTCCATGGAGCTGGGCCAGGGTGTAGGGCAGTGTTATGATCTGTGGTACCAAATTCTGTGCATTTTACACTGACCTTACAATCCTTGGCGAGATGAGTTGTGGATGAGCAGCACTTGTAGCAGATACCATTCTCTTTCAGGAAGCTTCTGCAATCTGGCATTGATTTTCCTCTGAAGGCTCTGCATTTCAGGAGAGGATGAGGCTTCTGATGGAGCGGGCACTGCTTGTCAGGGTCCTGCACCTTTGTCTCTGATTGGGAGCAGCCAGCAGACCTGTAATTGGAACCTGGAGAAGAAACATAAGTCTTGGGAACTGCTTCAGACATTCTGCGTGGGTTTGCAGCTGGTGACGGTGTGGCATATGACAATGCAAAGTCAAAGCTGGGATCGTTTCTGATTCTTGCTTGTTGGTGTTCAAAGTCTACAAAAATGGAGAAGGGAGGAAATGGAACACTGTGTTTGTATTTGTTCGTGGAACCATGTGTGAGCCACCTCTCCTGTAGATTGTAGGGCAACTTTTGGACTATAGGGTTAACACCTCTTGCTGTGTTAAGGTATGCAAGTCCTTGTAGATCATCTTCACATTTGGCAACTTGGACTTCCTTTAGCAGGTCACTTAATTCTCTAAGTTTCTGGAGACCTCTGTTAGATATTTTAGGAAAGTCATTAATTCTTTTGAACAAGGCTCTTTCTATTACCTCTGCTGAGCCGTAACACTCATCCAGCCTCTCCCAGATCTCTTTGAGGCCAGTCTCAGGGCGATTTATATTAATGTCTCTGATCCTTACTGCGTGTTTGACTGATTCTTCCCCCAGGTATTTGACTAAGAGGTCTATCTCTTCCCTGTGTTGTAGCCCCAAGTCTCTAGTGACATTTTGGAAGGATGCTTTTCAAGCTCTGTAACCCTCAGCTTGGTCAGTGAATTTCATGAGTCCCTTGGCAACCAGATCACGTCGTGTGAAGAACTTAGCAAATTCTGTTGTGAACCGGTTGTCAGCAGAGTATACTGGTGATGGGTCACCCTGATAGTGATGTGAGGTGCGTACGTACCTGTTAGTATCCTCTGGGTGGCGCCAGACGGTGTCGTGATGCTTCAGTCTGACGTGTGGTGTGTCAGCAAGATGATTCACGTTGGTTACCTGGTGAGGGGCAAGGTAGTCATTAGCAGAGTTATTTTGCTCCACGTTTTCGTGTTTGTATTTGTCTTGGAGCTGAGCCTCATGATGACTCTCGCTCGCTTCACTGGAGACATCATGTTCTTGTTCCGATGCCGGTTCAGGGTTATAGTTTGGATTATAGTTTGACGTACGGCTTCAGCTATGCTGCTCAGGGTTTTGCACGGCTTCTAGAGATTCTGCCTCGGCGAGGTTTGCGGCAGCTTCTCTTTTTGCTTCTAGGCTCTCTAAGATGGCATCTATGCGTGCCTTCTCTAACTGTGACCTTCTCTCTTTATCGGCTCTCTCGTCATCTATGCGTGCCTTCTCTAACTTAAGTCGCATCTCTTCTTCAGCAAAGCTTACTTGCATTTCAGCGGCTACAGCATTTGCGCGGGCAATGGAGACCGCGCTACTGATGGATGTTGTCTTTGAGGAGATGGAAGTATGAGATTTTGTCCTAAGTGGTGTCTTGGGGGAATGCTTGGCGTGCAGAGATTGCTGTAGCTGTATTAAGTCTCTGTGTAGCAGGTGACTTGAATCTCACTAGGTAGATGGGAGCAGTTTCACTAATTCCTGCAAGCTGGATAGCTATCTTTTTACTGAATTCCCACTAGCTGGATGGCCGCCATTTCACTGTTCTGTCCTCACTGAATGAGGCAGACGTCATTGCAGTTATACAGACAGCTAAACCTTTATATACCGGGGTCCAATAAGGAGATTGTGATTGAATCTGTGCTTTTATTGAACTTGATATATTGATGAGCATGGTGAAACTATAATACAAACATATATACATACAATCAGTACACGGGCATAGTAGAATTACCTTAACATAGTACACTGTGAATAAACTTTGCAGACTAATACCTAACCAGGGGCAGGACTGATTAGACAGTGCTAATATAAGACAGGAATTAACTAGAGAGAACGTAAGTACATACCGGCGATGCTATCGCAAGAGAAGAGGAAAAGATGATGCTTCCTGGATGCAGGCTGAAGGAAAATGGAGGGAAAGCTCCCAGAATACTTTGCAAGGCTACCATGATGCATTGCTAAGCTACCATCATGCATTGCAAAAAGAGGGAAAGATAATTGAAAGTGAAAGAAAAGCCAAACTGCGAATATGACACTGGTCACTAGCGGGAGCCAAACACTAGATTGTTAAACTCCTATATAAACAATGGAAAAACAAACAATTAGATGTTGGAGACAGAACAGCCCATTTCAATGCCAACGACATCAATTCTTATTACTTAAGCTTGGCAACCTTCATTTAATTTATAATAATAGTTATGCATTGAATACTGGGGGTTATTTGGCTAAAGTTGTGGGGGGTAGGGCTGGCTCAAGGTTTTCGTGTGCCCCAGGCCAAAGAGTGTCAGTGCGTCCCTTTAACACATACCACAATTCATGATGCTCCGATACGGCACAGAAATATAGGTATAGTACAATGACAAAAACTTCATTTCTTACATGACATGACTGATATCTATTTTAAAATCTACAATAGATCAAAAACCGGACAGTATATTCCTCCATATAGTATTATGGCCACCACATAGTGCGCCATACAGAATAATGAGCCTCATATATTGCTCCATGCATAATTGGTCCTATATAATGTTCCATACAGTATATGATGAACTCCACATAATGCTCCAGTATATGATGGTCCCCATGTAATGTGCCATACAGTATAGGACGGTCCCCATAGAGTAGAATGAGCCCCACATATTGCTCCATACAGTATAATGAGTCGCATATAAAGCTCCATACAGTATATGATGGGCCCCATATATTGCTCCATACAGAATGGGCTCCATATAATGCTCCATACAGAGTAGGCCCCAAATGTGCTCCATATGATGCTCCATACCCTATATGATGCCCCATAAATAATGAACCTCATATGATGCTCCAGTATATGATGGGCCCCATGGATGATGCTCCAGTGTCTTATGGGCCAATATAATGCTCCATATATAATGGGCCCCATTTATAATGCTCCAGTGTGTAATGGGCCCCCTAAATGCTGCTCCAGTGTCTGATCTGCCCCATTTAGAATGCTCCAGTAAATGATGGGCCCCATGGACGATGCTCCAGAGTCTTATGGGCCAAAATAATGCTCCATATATAATGGGCCCCATTTATAATGCTCCAGTGTATACTGGGCCCCATAGATGCTGCTCCAGTGTCTGATCTGCCCCATTTAGAATGCTCCCGTATATGATGGGCCCCATGGATGATGCTCCAGTGTCTTATGGGCCAATATAATGCTCCATATATAATGGGACCCATTTATAATGCTCCAGTGTGTAATGGGCCCCGGTTATGCTGCTCCAGTGTCTGATCTGCCCCATTAAGAATGCTCCAGTATATGATGGGCCCCATGGATGATGCTCCAGTGTCTTATGGGCCAAAATAATGCTCCATATATAGTGTGCCCCATTTATAATGCTCCAGTGAATAATGGACCCAGTAAATGCTGCTCCAGTGTCTGATCTGTCCCATTTAGAATGCTCCAGTATATGATGGGCCCCATGGATGATGCTGCAGTGTCTTATGGGCCAAAATAATGCTCTATATATAATGTGCACAATTTATAATGCTCTAGTGTATAATGGGCCCCGTAAATGCTGCTCCAGTGTCTGATGTCCCCCTTTTGGAATGCTCCAGTATATGATGGGCCCCATGGATGATGCTCCAGTCTATGATGGGCCCCATATATCATTCTCCAGTGTATAATGCTCCCCATATATTGCTCCCAACATTAAAAAAAATGAAATACCTCTCCTCGCTGGGCACTGCTCTACTCTGGACTCCTTAGCGTCGCCATATTCCAGCTCTCTGCATTTGGACTGTTTAGGCAGAGGGCGTACAGACTTGACGTAATCGTGCTCTCTGACCTGAATGTCACTGTCAGGAAATGTGGAAGACGTCACAGCGGTGGAGCAGGGAGAGGTAAGTATTGCAAGTGCTGGGGCCCTGAGCAAGCAGGGGGGGCCCACTCGTGGGCGACGGCACTGGCACAAGGCCACTCATAGTACACCGGTGTGTCTGAAGGCGAGTGGGCCCCCCCACCAGAGACACTTTTGCGCACTATGAGAGGCCCTGTGCCAGTGATGTCGCCCACGAGTCGGCCCCCCCACCTGCTCAGTGAACCAGTACTTGCCCGGGTGCGCCAGGTGCTGATGCCGGCCCTGGGGGGGGTACAGCCCAGATAGTGAGGTGGAAAAACTGGCATATGTTGAGGTGTAGGCTGGACGTTCAGCAGCTGCAAATGGAGGAATTGGAGAAGTCGGAGGAAGAGGAGGACAAAGCAAGCCATTTTGCTGACAACCTATATATCATTAGGGGAAGGTGGTACAAAATCCTTTGAAACCCAGGCATGGTTCGTTTTAATGAAGGTGAGATCACCAACATTTTGGGTCGACAGCTGGCTCCTTCTTTCTGTCAGGATTGATCCAGCAGCACTGAAGACTCTTTCTGATAGCACACTACCAGCAGGGCAAGCGAGCTCCTGTAAGGCATATTGTGCCAATTCAGGCCAGGTGTCCAGTTTACAGGCCCAGTAGTCAAAGAGGAATGAACTGTGAGGGAGAACATCGATAGGGGAGGAGAAATAATTTTGAACCATAGTTGACCACTGCTGTCTCCTGTCTGTTGCAATTGATTCAGCATTACCAGTTGTGTGAGCGTTACTCGAGAAATCAGTTCACAACATGGTCATGAAACCCCTGTCTCCAACGCCACTTCAGCTGTGTGCACCATGAACACCTCTTCCATTTGGCCCAGTACGGCTCATGGTAGAACCTGCACTGCTGCTGTGTGCTGGGAATGCCTCTAACAAACGGTTTACCAGAGTTGCTTGTTTGTTCGCCAATATTAGCTCTAGGTTCTCCTGTGGCATGATGTTCTGTAATTTGCCTTTATAGCGTGGATCGAGGATGCTGGCCAACCAGTAGTTGTCATCCTTCAAAATTTTGGCAATGCGGGTCCCTTTTTAGGATCCGCAAGACATAATCACACATGTGGGCCAATGTTCCAGGTGTCAATGATGTACTTAGAGTGGTGGGTGGAGGAGGACTTTCTGCCAAAAAGGGTACTGTATCACAAGCATACAGCTGTATGCAGTTTAGGGGTAATTGTAAATCTCTGTATATATTTCCGGAGTAACAGACAGACGCTCACAGGCTCAGTATGGATTAGACCAGAATATAAAAAGTAGAAAAAGGGTAATGTATTAGAAGCGTACAGCTGTATACAGTGTTGGGGTAATTTTAAATCTCCGTATATATTTCCAGAGTCAGACACAGACTCTCACAGGCTCAGTATGGATTACACCAGAATATAAAAAGTTGAAAAAGGGTAATGTATTAGAAGCGTACAGCTGTATACAGTGTTGGGGTATTTCAGGAGTAACACACAGACGCTCACAGGCTCAGTATGGAGTAGACCAGAATATGAAAAGCAGAAAAAGTGTACTGTATCAGTAACGTACAGCTGTATACAGTGTTGGGGTAATTTTAAATCTCCAAATATATTTCAGGAGTAACACACAGATGCTCACAGGCTCAGTATGGAGTAGACCAGAATATGAAAGCAGAAAAAGTGTACTGTATCAGTAGCGTACAGCTGTATACAGTGTTGGGGTAATTTTAAATCTCCGTATATATTTCTGGAGTAACACACAGACGCTCTCTCAGTATGGATTTGACCGTAATACAGAAGGCAGAAAAACAGTACTGTATCAGAAGATACCAGCTGTATACGTTTTTGGGGAAAATTTAAATCTCCGTATATATTTCCAGTGTCACACACAGATAGTCAGCATGTATTTGTCCGTGATAACAGCCGGTACACGGTAGTGTGTGAGGAGCGTACAGCTCTATATGGTGTGGGGAAAAATGAATGCTCGGTAACTGTTCAGAAAAAAAGAATAAAAGTATTAGGCTGGGGTCACACACACCGTCTAAAAAATCTGACCGTTTTAGTGGGACGATTATCGCAGAAAAGTTTCATGAACATCCGATTTTCCCTACCCATAGACTTGCATTGGCGATTGTCGACCCACAATTGGTGACAATCGCAGCATGCTGCGATTGCACTCGCACGTTTAAAACGGACCACAAAAAATCTGATACTGGGAGCTGCTCCATAGATTACCATTGGTCCAACTGCAATGCGATATTTCATCGCTTTGCAGTGGTCCAATTTTGTTGCCAGTGTGACCCCAGCCTAAGTGCTGTGTAGGTGCTGTGTTAAAAAGCACTCTGCACAGCAGTGTACACACAGTAATACAGCTAGCAGGCAGCCTAATAATCAGCTCTGCTGCTGCACACAAGAAATTCCTCCCCTGTCACTGGCAGGCAGCCTAATAATCAGCTCTGCTGCTGCACACAAGAAATTCCTCCCCTCTCACTGGCAGGCAGCCGAATAGTCAGCTCTTCTGCAGTACACAAGAAATTCCTCCCCTGTCACTGGCAGGCAGCCTAATAAACAGCGCTGCAGCACACAACAAAATCCTCCCCTGTCACTGCACACTAACTGTACAGCTAATCGCTATCAGCACAAGCACAGAATAAGTTTTTTTTCCTGCCTAACGCTCTGCCTACTGAGAAACAGCGGCAGCAACCTCTCCCTACGCTAAGATCGGCAGAAGTAAAATGGCGGTCAGCGGTGAGGGCTTTTATAGGCACTGTGACAGGGTATCACCAGATACCAGGTATATATAGTATAATGGAATATCACACGGAAACAGCCAAATAGTCTCAAACGTGTAACTTTATTAATACAAAATAGAATAAAATATTGACATGGAAAAGGGATGGCACAGGGGAAATACAATCAAGATGGCTTTAGTCAAAAAACAAGTGTAGAGAAAAAAGGCCGGATGCCAGGGTCTGCTCTCAAATAATAACTATATGGTACTGTTGCCTATACCGTGGGCTAGGCAGCACTGTCCCACCACCGTTGTCCCCTGTGGACCCTGCATCCACCACATTAACCCAGTGCGCAGTGATGGACACATAACGGCCCTGGCCATGCCTACTGGCCCATGCATCTGTTGTGAGGTGCACCTTTCCACTCACTGATTGTTTGAGTGCATGGACAATGCAGTCTTTCACATGCAGGTGGAGGGCAGGGATGGCTTTTCGAGAAAAGAAGTACCGACTGGGTAGGTCATAGCGTGGGACAGCGTAGGCCATGAGTTTGCTGAACGCTGCGCTTTCAACCAAACGGAAGGGAATCATCTCTAATGAGATCAATTTGGCAATGTAGGCGTTCAAAGCCAGTGTACGCGGATTAGAGGATGAGTACTTTCTTGTCCTACTAAGAGTGTCTGCTAGGGTGAGCTGGACTTCAGAGCTGCATATGGGGGAACTAGCGGTGGACATGATGGACTGAGAGGGGGTTGGTGATGGTGATGGTGGTGGTGATGGTGGTGATGGCCTAGATTCAGTCTTTCCTTGCAAAAAACATTGTGATTCCATGACTGCTTTGGCCTTGCGATGACACTTTAACATTTCTTGCTGGTGGTGTGCTAACCGGTGGGCTTACAGAAGGGGAAGCGATCGAGCGTTGCTGGCTAACTTCAGTCGGAGCAGGTGCACATGTGCTACCTGAGGTTTTGTAGTCCATCCATGCTTGCAAGTGCATATTCATTAAACCCTTTCCCCCCAAGGGTGGTTTGTACGTTAATGACCGGGCCAATTTTTACAATTCTGACCACTGTCTCTCTATGAGGTTATAACTCTAGAATGCTGAAACGGATCTTCGCGATTCTGAAAATGTTTTCTCGTGACATATTGTACTTCACGTTAGTGGTAAAATTTCTTCGATATGACTTGTGTTTATTTTTTAAAAAAATGCAAATATGGCAAAAATTTAGAAACTTTAGCAATTTTCAAACTTAGAATTGTTATTCCCTTAAAACAGAGAAATATGTCACACAAAATAGTTAATAAATAACATTTCCCACATTTCTACTTTACGTCAGCACAATATTGTAATCAAAATTTTTTTTTGTTAGGAAATTATAAGGGTTAAAAGTTGACCAGCGATTTCTCATTTTTACAACAAAATTTACAAAGCCATTTTTTTAGGAACCACCTCACATTTGAAGTCACTTTGAGGGGTCTATATGGCAGAAAATACCCAAAAGTGACACCATTCTAAAATCTGCACCCCTCAAGGTACTCAAAACCACATTCAAGAAGTTTATTAACCCTTCAGGTGCTTCACAGGAGCTGAAGCAACGTGAAAGGAAAAAATGAACATTTAACTTTTTAGGCACAAAATTATCTTTTACAAACTTTTTTTTTTATTTTCACAAGGGTAAAAGGAGAAAATGGACAGATAAAATTGTGCAATTTCCCCTGAGCACGCCGATACCCCATATGTGGGGGAAAACCACTGTTTGGGCGCACGACAGGGCTCGGAAGTGAAGGAGCGCTGATTGACTTTTTCAAACCAAAAAGCTGAAATTGAGATTGGACACCATGTCACGTTTGGAGAGCCCCTGATGCACCTAAACAGTGGAAACCCCCCACAAGTGACACCATTTTGGAAACTAGACCCCCTATGCAACTGATCTAGATGTGTTGTGTGCATTTTGAACCCACAAGTGTTTCACAAAAGTTTATAATGCCTGGGTGTGAAAAAAAAAAACAATTTTCCGCAAAAATGATTTTTTAGTCCCAAATTTTTGATTTTTCCCAAGGAAATTGGACCCCAAAAGTTGTTGTCCAGTTTGTCCTGAGTACGCTGATACCCCATATGTGGGGGGGAAACTGTTTGGGCGCACGGCAGGGCTTGGAAAGGAAGTAATAACGTTTTGAAATGCAGACGTTGATGGGTTTCATGTTCAGTTTGCAGTGCCCTAGATGTGCCTAAACAGTGGAAACCCCCCACAAGTGACCCCATTTTTGAAAATAGACCCCCTAAGGAACTTTTCTCGATCTGTGGTGAGCACTTTGAAACTCCAAGTGCTTCATACAAATTTATAATGCCCTGGCATGAAAATAAAAAATCCTATTTTTTTCCCACAAAAATTATATTTTAGTCACCAATTTTTTATTTTTCCAAGGGTAACAGGAGAAATTGGACTATGAAATTTGTTGTCCAATTTGTCCTGAGTGCGCTGATACCTCATATGTGGGGGGGAACCACTGTTTGGGCGCACAGCAGAGCTCGGAATGGAAGGAGCGCCAAAATTGGCTGGAATTGAGATTGGACGCCATGTTGCATTTGGAGAGCCCCTGATGTGCCTAAACAGTGGAAACCCCCCACAAGTGACTCCATTTTGGAAACTAGACCCCTTAAGGAACTTATCTAGATCTGTGGTGAGCAATTTGAACCCCCAAGTGCTTTACACAAGTTTATAACGTAGAGCCATAAAATTAAAAAATCATATTTTTTCCATAAAAATGATCTTTTCACCCCAGTTTTTATTTTACCAAGGGTAACAAAACCCCAAAAGATATTGTGCAATTTGTCCTGAGTATGCAGATACCCCATATGTGGGGGTAAACACACTGTTTGGGTGCATGGCAGAGCTCAGAAGGGAAGGAGCGGACGCCATGTCGTGTTTGGAGAGCCCCTGATGTGCCTAAACAGTGGAAATCCCCCACAAATGACACCATTTTGGAAACTAGACCCCTCAAGGAACTTATCTAGATGTGTGGTGAGAACTTTGAACCCCCAGTTGTTTCACTAAAGTTTATAATGCCCGAGCATGAAAATAAAAAAATCATATTTTTTCCACAAACATGATCTTTTAGTCCCCAACTTTTTATTTTCCCAAGGGTAACAGGAGAAATTGAACCCCAAAAGTTGTTGTCCAATTTGTCCTGAGTACGCTGATACCCCAAATGTGGGAGAAAACTACTGTATGGGCACACGTCGGGGCTTGGAAGGGAAGTAGTGACGTTTTGGATTGCAGACTTTGATGGAATGGTCTGCTGGCGTCATGTTGCGTTTGGAGAACCCCTGATGTGCCTAAACAGTGGAAACCCCCCACAAGTGACCCCATTTTGGAAAATAGACCCCCCCAAGGAACTTATCTAGATGTGTGGTGAGCACTTTGAACCCCGAAGTGCTTCACAGAAGTTTATAACGTACAGCCGTAAAAATAAAAAATTTTTTTTTTTTACAAAAATGATTTTTTCGCCCCCAATATTTTATTTTCACAAGGGTAACAGGAGAAATTAGACCGCAAAAGTTGTTGTCCAATTTGTCCTGAGTACGCTGATACCCCAAATGTGGGAGAAAACTACTGTATGGGCACACGTCGGGGCTTGGAAGGGAAGTAGTGACGTTTTGGATTGCAGACTTTGATGGAATGGTCTGCTGGCGTCATGTCGCGTTTGGAGAACCCCTGATGTGCCTAAACAGTGGAAACCCCCCACAAGTGACCCCATTTTGGAAAATAGACCCCCCCCAAGGAACTTATCTAGATGTGTGGTGAGCACTTTGAACCCCGAAGTGCTTCACAGAAGTTTATAACGTACAGCCGTAAAAATAAAAAATCTTTTTTTTTTTTTACAAAAATGATTTTTTCGCCCCCAATATTTTATTTTCACAAGGGTAACAGGAGAAATTAGACCGCAAAAGTTGTTGTCCAATTTGTCCTGAGTGCGCTGATACCCTGTTTGTGGGAGAAAACTACTGTATGGGCACACGTCAGGGCTCGGAAGGGAAGTAGTGACGTTTTGGATTGCAGACTTTGATGGAATGGTCTGCGGGCGTCATGTCGCATTTGGAGAGCCCCTGATGCGTCTTAACTGTGGAAACCCCACCACAAGTGACCCCACCATTTTGGAAAATAGACCCCCCAAGGAACTTATCTAGATGTGTGGTGAGCACTTTGAACCCGAAGTGCTTCACAGAAGTTTATAACGTACAGCCGTAAAAATAAAAAATATTTATGGGCACACGTCGGGGCTTTGAAGGGAAGTAGTGACGTTAATTAGAAAAATGATTTTTTCGCCCCCAATATTTTATTTTCCCAAGGGTAACAGAAGAAATTGAACTCCAAGATTTATTGTGTAATTTGTCCTGAGTGCGCTGATACCCCATATGTGGGGGTAAACTACTGTTTGGGCACATGGCAGCGCTCAGAAGGGAAAGAGCACCGTATGACTTTTTCAATGCAGAATTGGCTGGAATTGAGATCAGACGCCATGTCACGTTTGGAGAGCCCCTGATGTGCCTAAACAGTGGAAACCCCCCAATTCTAACTCCAACCCTAACCACAACACACCCCTAACCCTAGTCCCAACCCTAACACTAACCACAAACCTAACCCTAACACACCCCTAACCCTAATCCCAACCCTAATCCTAACTTTAGCCCCAACCCTAAACCTAACTTTAGCCGCAACCCTAACCCTAACCCTAAAGGGAAAATGGAATTAAATACATTTTTTTAATTTTATTATTTTTCCCTAACTAAGGGGTGATAAAGGGGGTTTGATTTACTATTTATAGCGAGTTTTTATGTTTGGCAGCTGTCAAGCTAAAAGACGCTTTTCATTGCAAAAAGTAGTTTTTGTATCACCACATTTTGAGAGCTATAATTTTTGCATATTTTGGCCCACAGAGTCATATGAGATCTTATTTTTTGCGGTACGAGTTGACGTTTTTATTGGTCCCATTTTTGGGCACGTGTCATTTTTTGATCGCTTTTTATTTTGATTTATGTGAGGTTAGAATGAACAAAAATCAGCATTTCATGAATTTCTTTTGGGGGGTGCGTTTACACGGTTCCGCGAGTGGTAAAATTGATAAAGCAGTTTTATTCTTTGGGTCAGTACGATTACAGCAATACCTCATTTATATCATTTTTTTATGTTTTGGCGCTTTTATACAATAAAAACTATTTTATATAAAAAATAATTATTTTGCATCGCTTTATTCTGCGAGCTATGAATTTTTTATTTTTTCGCTGATGATGCTGTGTGGTGGCTTGTTTTTTGCGGGACAAGATGACGTTTTCAGTGGTACCATGCTTATTTATATCCGTCTTTTTGATCGCGTGTTATTCCACTTTTTGTTCGGCGGTATGATGATAAAGCATTGTTTTTTGTTTGTTTTTTAAGGGGTTCACTAAAGGGGTTAACTAGTGGGACAGGTTTATAGGGCGGGTCGTTACGGTCACGGCGATACCAAATATGTGTACTTTTATTGTTGTGTTTTTTTTTTACATGAAGAAATGAATTTATTGGGGAATATTTTTTTTCCGTTATTTTGGAATTTTTTTTACACGTTATTTTCATTTTTTTAACGTTTTTACTTTGTCCCAGGGTGGGACGTCACTGTATAAAGTCAGATCGCTGGTCTGACAGTGCGCACAGCACTCTGTTAGACCAGCGATTTGACAGGCAGTGCTGCAGGCTTTCTCAGCGCCTGCTGTCAGCAGGCACTGAGGATGCCGCCTCCATGCAGAACCCGGAAGGACCCCGCTGCCATCTTGGATCCAGGGTCGTGCAAGGAGGAGGGTCCTTCGGAACAGCGTGATACATTGCGCTGTTCTAAGGGTCGCAGGGAGCCTGATGGTGTCTGTGACCGCTCCTGGCACATAGTGCCGGGTATCAGCTGTGATAATCAGCTGACACCCGGCCATGATCGGGAGCGCGTCCGATTGCTGAAAAGTACTATCCCATCCATGGTCATACGGGCCCAGGTACCATGGACGGGATAGTACATCCGATGGCAGAAAGGGATTAAATGTCTATGCATGCAACTGGTATTCAAATTTCTGAGATTTTTCCCTCGGCTAAAGGTCCTTCCGCACTTCTTACAGATAACCTTTGCCTCATCAATAGGATTTTGGTAAAAAAAATGCCACACTGCTCTCTTCCTACAATGGGATAAATTTTCAGGGCTTGCACACTGTGCTATTTTGACCGTCTGGCCAAGCTGTCCTGCAACTCTTTTTGTTTTTTTAACACCTTTTTGGACTGCTACGGGCCTGCCAGATAACCCCAGCTGCGATGTCGATACCTGCTGCGGATCCTCCTCCTCTTCTGAGCTATTGCCAGCGGCACCCTCTTCCCCCACTGGATGCCAATCCAGGTCAACAACTGGGTCATCCATCACCTCCTCTTCAATTTCATCTGCACCTTCCTCTGTGTCACCATGTAAGATGGTATAGTATGCGGGAAGGGGCACCTGAGTTTCATCAGGGTCACATTCTGGCTCAGTAGACTGCGAGGGCATTGTAGTGCTCTGGGTGAATGTACCAGCAGAATGATGTAGCAGTGGCTGTGCATCAGTGCACTCCATGTCAGATTCATCTTGGACTTGGGAATTCAGGATTTGACTTGATAACCCAGGCATGGTATGTGAAAAGAGCTCCATGGAGTAATCTGAAGTGTGGCCTGCCGCATCCTTCACTTTTGGTGGGGGTGAAGGACACAAGGAAAGGTGTTGTTCCTGATCAGAAGTGTGCAATGACGACTCAGTGCTTGGAGTTTTTGAAACTTCAGAAGAGGAGGCAATAGAGCTGGAGGCTGTTTCGGCAATGTAAGACAAAACCTGTTCCTGATGCTCCGGCTTTAAAAGTGGTTTACCTACTCCCAGAAAAGGGAGCCTTCCAGGCCTTCTGGAGCCAGACGATGACGCAGGCACACACAACTCCTGCCTTAGGTGCTATTGTGCTTTTGGCACTACCAGCAAATGCACCACCACCACCATCAGTACCAGCTGGCCCCCCACGCCCACGTCCACGGCCTCTTCCACTATGCTTCCTCATGTTTGTGAAAATGTACCCAAAATACCAGCAGATATATGGTACTGTATCAGAAGCGTACAGCTGTATACGGTGAAGTTGAAAAATTTAAATCTCCATATATATTTGCGGAGTAACAGACACAGACGCTCACAGGCTCAGTATGGATTAAACCAGAATAAAAAGTAGAAAAAGCGTAATGTATCAGAAGCGTACAGCCGTATACAGTGTTGGGGTAATTTTAAATCTCTGTATATATTTCCAGAGTCAGACACAGACTCTCACAGGCTCAGTATGGATTACACCAGAATATAAAAAGTTGAAAAAGGGTAATGTATTAGAAGCGTACAGCTGTATACAGTGTTGGGGTATTTCAGGAGTAACACACAGACGCTCACAGGCTCAGTATGGAGTAGACCAGAATATGAAAAGCAGAAAAAGTGTACTGTATCAGTAACGTACAGCTGTATACAGTGTTGGGGTAATTTTAAATCTCCAAATATATTTCAGGAGTAACACACAGATGCTCACAGGCTCAGTATGGAGTAGACCAGAATATGAAAAGCAGAAAAAGTGTACTGTATCAGTAGCGTACAGCTGTATACAGTGTTGGGGTAATTTTAAATCTCCGTATATATTTCTGGAGTAACACACAGACGCTCTCTCAGTATGGATTTGACCGTAATACAGAAGGCAGAAAAACAGTACTGTATCAGAAGATACCAGCTGTATACGTTTTTGGGGAAAATTTAAATCTCCGTATATATTTCCAGTGTCACACACAGATAGTCAGCATGTATTTGTCCGTGATAACAGCCGGTACACGGTAGTGTGTGAGGAGCGTACAGCTCTATATGGTGTGGGGAAAAATGAATGCTCGGTAACTGTTCAGAAAAAAAGAATAAAAGTATTAGGCTGGGGTCACACACACCGTCTAAAAAATCTGACCGTTTTAGTGGGACGATTATCGCAGAAAAGTTTCATGAACATCCGATTTTCCCTACCCATAGACTTGCATTGGCGATTGTCGACCCACAATTGGTGACAATCGCAGCATGCTGCGATTGCACTCGCACGTTTAAAACGGACCACAAAAAATCTGATACTGGGAGCTGCTCCATAGATTACCATTGGTCCAACTGCAATGCGATATTTCATCGCTTTGCAGTGGTCCAATTTTGTTGCCAGTGTGACCCCAGCCTAAGTGCTGTGTAGGTGCTGTGTTAAAAAGCACTCTGCACAGCAGTGTACACACAGTAATACAGCTAGCAGGCAGCCTAATAATCAGCTCTGCTGCTGCACACAAGAAATTCCTCCCCTGTCACTGGCAGGCAGCCTAATAATCAGCTCTGCTGCTGCACACAAGAAATTCCTCCCCTCTCACTGGCAGGCAGCCGAATAGTCAGCTCTTCTGCTGTACACAAGAAATTCCTCCCCTGTCACTGGCAGGCAGCCTAATAAACAGCGCTGCAGCACACAACAAAATCCTCCCCTGTCACTGCACACTAACTGTACAGCTAATCGCTATCAGCACAAGCACAGAATACGTTTTTTTTCCTGCCTAACGCTCTGCCTACTGAGAAACAGCGGCAGCAACCTCTCCCTACGCTAAGATCGGCAGAAGTAAAATGGCGGTCAGCGGTGAGGGCTTTTATAGCCACTGTGATGCCACACAAAGCAAGCCAATCACTGCAATGCCCTTCTCTAAGATGGTGGTGGCCGCTGCGCATGTCATCTCATTGCCCACAGTGTACGTCCTTGCTCATTGGCTGAGAAAAGGCGCCTGCAAGCATTATGGGAAAACCAACTTTGGCGCTCGGGTCAATGACCGCATGGCCGACCTCGCGCTATGGACGGGTTTCGCTTGGCGAAACCGACTTTGGCGAAAGTCTGTGTTTTTTGAATCTGACCAACCTGCTTCGCTCAACTCTACTCAGGACAAATTGGACAACAACTTTTGGGGTCCAATTTCATTGGGAAAAATCAAAAATTGGGGACTAAAAAATCTTTTTTGTGGAATTTTTTTTTTTTCACACCCAGGCATTATAAACTTTTGTGAAACACTTTGGGGTTCAAAGTGCTCACAACAGATCTAGATAAGTACCTTAGGGGGTCTAGTTTCCAAAATGGTGTCACTTGTGGGGGGTTTCCACTGTTTAGGTGCATCAGGGTCTCTCCAAACACAACATGGCGTCCAATCTCAATTCCAGCCAATTTTGGTTTGAAAAAGTCAAACGGCGCTCCTTCCCTTACGAGCTCTGCCTTGCGTCCAAACAGTGGTTTTCCCCACACTATGGGGTATTGGCGTACTCAGGAGAAATTGCACAACAATTTTATCTGTCCATTTTCTCCTTTTACCCTTGTGAAAATAAAAAAAATGTTTGAAAAAGATCATTTTTGTGCCTGAAAAGTTAAATGTTCATTTTTTCCTTCCACTTTGCTTCAGCTCCTGTGAAGCATCTGAAGGCTTAATAAACTTCTTGAATGTGGTTTTGAGTACCTTGAGGGGTGCAGTTTAAAGAATGGTGTCACTTTTGGGTATTTTCTGCCATATAGACCCCTCAAAGTGACTTCAAATGTGAGGTGGTCCCTAAAAAAAATGGCTTTGTAAATTATGTTGTAAAAATGAGAAATCGCTGGTCAACTTTTAAACCTTATAATTTCCTTACAAAAAATATTGGTTCTAAAATTGTGCTGATGTAAAGTAGACATGTGGTAAATGTTATTTATTAACTATTTTGTGTGACATATTTCTCTGTTTTAAGGGAATAAAAATTCAAACTTTGAAAATTGCAAAATGTTCAAAATTTTCGCCATATTTCCATTTTTTTAAAAAATAAACGCAAGTTATATCAAAGAAATTTTACCAATAACGTGAAGTACAATATATCTGGAGAAAACAGTCTCAGAATCGCGAAGATCCGTTGAAGCGTTCCAGAGTTATAACCTCATAAAGAGACAGAGGTCAGAATTGTAAAAATTGGCCCGGTCATTAACGTGCAAACTACACTTGGGTGTAAAGGGGTTAAAAAATAACCAGATTCGGGAAGATCTAACAGTTGGAATGACAATTTCCATCCTGTTGATGTTACGGGGAACGGATGAACGCCTTCTGTCTGCGGCCAACACACTGCTTCTTCCTGCCTGTTGGGGTGATATGGCTCCTTCCCCTTGTGTGCTTCTGTCCTCGCTCTGCATGTTCTCCTACCAGGTTGAGTCAGTCACTATGTCATCCACCACCTCGTCTTCCACATCTGCACCCTGCTCCTCCTCCTAACTTTCCGGCAATTGTGTCTCATCATCGTCCACCTCTTTGAACAGATATGAGCTGGCACGGAGATACCACCCCAAAATATGTGTGGCCTGTTTTTTTTATTTTTTGGCTAAATACTGGTGTATATAGCTACAGTCACACCCAGGGCAAAAAAAGAAAAGTGCCGTACACTGGCCAAACTTTGAGCATGTGAGTCGCACAGCCAGGGCCTGTGGGATACTCGGCACCGAGCCCGTTCACTTCAATGGGGGATGTCACGGGTAGCACAGCTCAGTCCGTGGCCCTGGGCGCTCACTAAAAAGGGGGTATTTGCAGGGGATTAAAGTATTTGTAGGAATTTGTGACGCCACCTGTGGTACCTGGTCAGTGTGACCAGCGCTGCTGTGTAAATCCGCTGAGGGGTTGTTTCTGGGCAGCAAGGTATTAAGTCTTCCACAGGCAAGACTGGGTCCCTCAGGGTAGATGGCGGTGTAGGGGTGCAGGATGGAAAAGGGGTTTTCAGCCACAGGAGCAATAATGCAGACACACACACGAAAGTCTCTTTCTGTACCTTTACTGATGTAGTTGCAGGCACGTCCCGGGGTGCTGGCAGGGTGGAGGATGCACGTCCAGTTCTTCCCACTGAGTAGGTGTAGGGCCTCCTTACTCCTGTAGTGTGAGTTTCTGACCTGTATGAAACGAGGTCTAACTCTGTCTTCCCTTATACACCCGGCTGACTTTGTGGTTGGGCCTTCTCTTGGATAGAACAGTGTCTCTAATGGCGGATCCTGCCCAGACTCCTGTCTTCCTGACCCCGGTTACGTATCAACACTTGTGGGCCCCTGCGACTTGAAGTCCCGAAGGGTCTCCGGTATCTCCTACTAGTTGTGTAGATTCTAGCAAGCTCGGACCCGGTGTCCGGTTATTCAGAGTAGAGGTAAGCTATCAATGCTATTTAAACCTCTATTACTCTCTTCTTCTCTTCCACTCGCCTTTCGTCCTACTCCGACCTTTAACATAAGCCCACTAGCAGAAGATGGCTGATTCTTCTCTCTCTTCACCGCTCTCAAAGCGTCGGCACGCTTGCTCACTGAAACTGCACTCAGTTGACTCATTTCTGACCAGGCTGAAGTGACTATCTTTCTGCACTTGTACTAGCCTTCACACATTGAACTAAGCTCAAAGCTGCAGTCTTCAGGTTCTCTCAACAACTTTCAACTCCTCTCTGAGATGTCTCAACTCAGACTGAACTCTCTCAGCTCTCTCTGCTGTCCAGGCATAGACTGTTTGTCTGCTGTGACTTCACCATCCTTATATACTCTATGTAGGGCTCCCTCTGGTGGCTCTAGGGAATGGTGAAGGTGTGTTGTGTGCATATCAGGTCTCTGTGGGTGTTACCTTTGGTGCATCCCCCTGGGGAATAAGATTCCAGGCACAGCTGGGCTACACATCCCCCCTAGTAAACATCAGCACTCCCGGGCTGAAAGAAAACATTTTTTTAAAACACATTAAGATCAAATATCAAATGAACTCTTCCCTTACGGGAGGCAAGAATTTTTAACAATTGCTAAAGGTAACATATATACATTAGTGTTGAGCGATACTGCTCGATATCTAAAAATATCGGATCGGAATGGTATCGCCGATATCACTAAATATCGTCGATATCCGATTCCGATACCGGAAGTCCAATGTAAGTCTATGGGAACAAAATATCGCAACTAAAAAAAACCTTTATTTCCTTGTAAACACTAAATATACACACATAGAATACATATATATTATATATATACATGTCATTGTGACATATATATATACATATTGTATAGTTTATACACTTCTACATAGTAAAATATCCTCTGATTCAATTGCCGGGTAAAGCCGGCTTCTGTGAAAAGACAGAAGCACCCGACATGAAATGACACTTGGTGTACATAGGGTTAACCATGTCTTTTCATGTCCTTTGCTATCTGATTTGCACAAACAATTACATCAGTCTATGTGTGCAAAATTTCACACCTGTAGGGGTTAATTAAAGGTGTAAATTCGTTGTAAAAAAACGGACTTTTTTGCTACGAATTTACACCTTTAATTAACCCCTACAGGTGTGAAATTTTGCACACATAGACTGATGTAATTGTTTGTGCAAATCAGATAGCAAAGGACATGAAAAGACATGGTTAACCCTATGTACACCAAGTGTCATTTCATGTCGGGTTCTGCATTTTCACAAAAGCCGGCAATTGAATTAGCGGCTATTATACTATGTAGAAGTGTATGAACTATAAATATAAATATATATATATGTGTCACAAATTCAATGACATGTATATATATATATATATGAGGTGTAAAATTGTTTAAAAAAATGCGTGGGCTCCCGCCCTATTTTCGCAACCAGACAGACAAAGTCAGCGAATGGGGGCAGATAATAATAGCCCAGAGAGGGACCATTATTTTTGGCCCCCCCCTGGCTACTAACATCTGCCCCCAGACACCCCAGAAAAGACAAATCTATAATTAGATTCGCCCTTTCTGGCACTTTGCCCGTCTATTCCCATTGCCCTGTAGCGGTGGCGAATGGGTTAATATGGGGTTAAAGCCACATTGCAATTGAAAGGTGACCTTAAGCCAGGTTAATAATTGAGAGCTGTCAATTAGACAACTATCAATTATTAATCCTATTGCATGAAATAAAAATAAAACACACACACTTTAATTAAAAATCATTTTAATGAAATAAAGACACATGTTTTTGACCATCTTTTATTTGACTGCAAAAACCATTTCCTGTAATAAAAATAAAATAAAAAAGCAAAATTATTCTTACCTATCCCATGCACAGTCAGGTCCCACGGTGTAATCCTTCAGAAAGGGTTAATGTTTACTGCAGGGACCGCAGCTAATGCTGCAGCCTCACAGTAAACCCCCAAATGAATGAATTCCTCTCCTGGCTGACAGGAGAGGAAGTGGAAAGCTTAATTGATTGCTTTCCACTTTCACTTCAGGTCAGCCAGGGACACAATCAGTGACGTCAGAGGGAACTGGTTAACAAAAATAGGGGTTCCCTTCGAATAAAAAATGGCGTCGGGTCCCCCCTATTTTTGTTAACCAGCCAGATGAAGCAGACCGCTGAGGCCTGGATTTTCAGGCTGTTAAGGAGCCAAGATCCATGGACCTTGCCAGCCTGATAATACCAGGCCACAGCAGTCTGCATATCTTGGCTGATTAATAAAAATAGGGGATCCCCTCGAAAAAAATTGGCTTTGGGGTCCCCCCTATTTTTGTTAACCAGCCAGATGAAGCAGACCGCTGAGGCCTGGTTTTTCAGGCTGGTAAGGATCCAATATCCATGGACCTTGCAAGCCTGATAATACCAGGCCACAGCAGTCTGCTTAGCTTGGCTGGTTAACAAAAATAGGGGATCCCCTCGAAAAAAAAACGGCGTAGGGGTCCCCCTATTTTTGTTAACCAGCCAAGTAAAATGCAGACTGCTGCGGCCTGGTATTAAAAGACTGTCAAGGCCCATGGATTTTGGCCCTCAACAGCCTGATAATACCAGGCTACAGCAGCCCCACATTTGGCGCATCAAAAGATGTGCCAATTGTGGCACTTTACCCGGCTCTTCCCACTGCCCTGTAGCGGTGGCAAGTGGGGTAATAAGGGGTTAATGTCACCGTTGATTGCACGGTGACAATAAGCCCGGTTAATAATGGAGAGGTGTCAATAAGACACCGATCCATTATTAATCCCAAAGTTATTAAATGTATAAAAAAAAGACAAAGCAAGAAAAAAGTATTTTAATGAAATAAAAGAGACAACACAGTTTTCATTTCTTTTATTGTACTCTCATTCCTGCGACGCCATCGATCTCCTGTAAAAAAAGAAAAAAAAAAACCAACAGTATACCACCTGTCCGACGCAGTCCATAGTAACGACTGTCCACGACGATCCAGCTCTGCTACATCGCAATGACAGGCAGAGCCTATCATCGCGACGCAGCACAGCTGATTACCTGCTTCCCCGGTGGTGACGTCATTGGACTGACTGCTTTACGGCCGGGATTACCCAGCAGTCACTGCAGTTATCGCGAGAAACTGCATGTGACCGCCGGGAAAGATGATGGCGGCCATGAAGCAGTCCAGGCCGTGACCGCCGGAGATCTTCTGCCAGGTAAGTGCCGCTGACTCATGACAGACCCGACCTATGGACACTGACAGTGACAGACCCGACCGACGGACACTGACAGTGACAGTGACAATCCCGATTCCGGTATCCGATATGACGAAAATATCGGTACTCGGAATCGAAAGCCCGATACAGCTAATATCGGCCGATACCCGATATTAGCAGTATCGTATCGCTCAACACTAATATACATGTATTTACACGATATTTATATACATTTATACACTTTGACTCTTGTTAACTGTTTACATTTGCTAGGCCTACTCTTGGTACCTAACAGGTAACTTTCCTTTTGTCATGCATACTGACCTACGTGGTGTTGCGTCAGGTGAGGTAGCATTTGACCTATCTGTCCTACGTGCCGGTAAACTGTAATACTGCCTTAACCTCTCTAGGGATCTGGCAAGCATACTTGCGGCTGGGCGATGCGATTCTGTCTCGCCAGGGGATTCTTCTTCCTGGACCCAACGTCTGGAGGTTCCACGTTTTGAGACTCCACTTCTCAAGACTCTACTTCTTGAGATGCTTCAGGAGCAGGTTCCTCTTGAACTATTTCTGCTGCGACAACTGGCTCAACTTGAAGTTGGAGTGCTTCTTGCGGTTGATAAAATTGAAGTACTGGAATGATCACAGCTTCTCCGATACAAGGCCAATCTGCAGGAAAATCTCCTAAGTCCGTGTGTATGACTTCACCTGGTTTCTCTTTGTCAATAACAGGTTCTTCTTCGCGAAGCTTTAACATATCTGGACATAGTTTTAGGTGATCTCTTGATACAGTTGTGGTCGTCTTTCCTCCATCTTTACTAATGGTACATGTTTTCCTGTTGTCAAACTTTGAATTTTGCACAACATATGGCTCTCTTTCCCATTGATCATCTAATTTGTGCATTCTTCTTTTTCTTTTCAGCACAATTTCTCCAGGTACAAAAGGTTCAGCTGGCGCACTTTTGTTGTAGTTTTCCTCTTGTTTTTCCCTTACTTTACTGAGACTATCTTCCACGCAGGCTTGTACTCTCCTGTACTGTTCCTGTCGGTTCGTGTCCCAATCTTCAGTAGTAACATCAGCTTCTGGTTCTACAACACCAAGTTCCAAATCCATGGGCAGCTTTCCTGGTCTTGCCCGCATGAGGTAGGCTGGAGTGCAATTGGTAGAACTCACAGGTATGTGATTGTACAGATCTACCAGGTCAGGTAGTAGGTCTGGCCACCGATTCCTCTCCTCAAGTGGTACCGTCTTCAGCAGATCAATGACTATGTGATTCATCTTTTCACAGAGACCATTTGTTTGGGGTGGTACGGTGTGGTTCTTATCTTCTTGCAGCCATACAAATGACAGAACTCTTTAAACAACTCGGCTTCAAAGGCAGGGCCCTGGTCAGTTAACACTTGCTCTGGATATCCATGGGGCCTGCAGAAATACACTTGGAACGTCTTTGCTGCTGTTTCTGCTGTCAGATCTTTGACAGGGGCGACCACCAGAACCTGGAGTAGTGATCCACCATTGTCAGGGCATATGAATATCCTGACCGGCTGGGTGACAACTTGACATGGTCCAGGGCCACGATCTCCAAGGGACGAGTCGTCTTGATGGGTTGCAGGGGTGCCTTCTGACTGCTGTAGTCTTTTCTTCGGAGGCTACAAGACGCACAGTTTTTACACCATTTTTCGATGGAACTGCGCATTCCTACCCAGTAGAAACGACACTTCAACAGGGTCTCCAGCTTCTTCCAGCCAAAGTGCCCCGCATGATCGTGGTAGGCTTCCAACACCATCTGGATGTCCGTTCTGGGGACTACTATCTGCCATACCATCTCATGGGTTCTTGGGTTGACGTACCTTCGACACAGCTTCTCTCGGTAGATAAACAGCCGGCTTCTCTCATTCCACAGCTGCTTTGCTTGTTGAGACGCATCCTTCTCCAAGGAGGAACCTACCTGAGTTATCAGCTCCTTGATACGGCGGACAACCGGGTCACTGTTCTGGGTCTCCTTCCAGCTGTGGTGAGGTAAAGGGTTTAACGTCTTACCACGCTGCCTCCTGCAGGCTCGTTGCTCGTGGATCATCCCATTTCTGTGGAATGCAGGTAGCTCAATCTCTTCTAGGTCATCCAATTCCTCTTCCATGTCGGACTCATGAGGCATTCTGGACAAGGCATCAGCGTTGGCATTCTTACGGCCCGCCCTGTACTTGATTGTGAATTGATAGTTTGACAGCCGAGCCATCCAACGTTGCTCCATGGCTCCCATGACACTAGCTGGTTCAAGATGTGTCAAGGGGTTATTGTCCGTGTAAGCAGTGAACTTGCTGGAGGCTAGGTAATGCTTGAATCTTTCTGTAATGGCCCAGACCAGTGCCAGGAACTCCAACTTGAAGCTCCTATAGTTCTCTGGGTTTCTCTGGTCGGGCGGAGCTTCCTGCTTGCATATGCGATGACTTTCTCCAGGCCATTTTGCTTCTGACTGAGGACAGCTCCCAATCCTTCGTTGCTGGCATCAGTGTACAGCAGGAACGGCTGGCTGTAGTCAGGATAGGCTAGGATCTCATCACCCGTCAGGATCCCTTCATTTCCTTGAATGCCTCAGCTTGTTCTTTACCCCAGTAGAATGGAGAATTTCTGCTCTTGAGAGATTGTCTTACCAGGAGGTCCTGCAGAGTCGCTGCCTTCTTGGTGTAATCCTTTACAAACCTCCGGTAGTAACCTGTCAGTCCCAGGTACTGGCGCACCTCCTTAAGATTCCTCAGTTCCGGCCATTTCTGGATGGCGGTGACCTTCTCGGGGTCTGGCGCTACTCCTTCTGAGCTGACAATATGCCCCAAGTACTGTACCTTTTGTTTGAGCAGATGGCACTTTGAAGGCTTCAGTTTCATCCCATACTTGGACAGTGACTCGAATACCTCTGCCAGGTGCTTCAGATGATCTTCATACGTCTTGGAGTACACAATTACGTCGTCCAGGTACAGCAACATGGTTTCAAAGTTGAGATGTCCCAGGCAACTCTCCATCACTCGCTGGAACATTCCTGGGGCACTGCTGAGTCCAAACGGCATCCTGTCAAACTCTCAGAGTCCCATCGGGGTGGTGAAAGAAGTCTTCTCCCGATCCTCCTCAGCCACAGCTACTTGCCAGTACCCACTAGTGAGGTCAAGGGTGGAAAAGTAGTTAGCAGTCTTTAAGGCAGCTAAGGATTCTTCAATGCGTAGTAAAGGGTATGCATCTTTGTGTGTAATGCGATTCACTTGTCTGTAATCTACACACATTCTCATGCTTCCATCCTTTTTCCTGACTAGGACTAGAGGTGCTGCCCAGGGACTACAACTATCCCTTATCACTCCTGCTTCCTTCATGTCACGCAACATCTCCTTGGCCTTCTGGTAGTGTGCTGGAGGTATAGGCCTGTACCGCTCTTTAATGAGGGGATGGTTGCCTGTTGGGATATGGTGTTGCACTCCCTTAATTGTCCCAAAGTCAAGTGGGTGTTTGCTAAATACCTGTGTGTACTCCTATACCACTCGAAGTACTCCCTGTTTCTGGTGGGCTGGAGTGGTGTCCGTCCCGACATGGAGCTGTTGACACCAATCCTCCACTGGGGTTGCTGGGTCGTTATCCTCCGCTGGTTGGGGGGAGGCGAAGGACTCCGTCGTGAGAATGGAGTTATTATCTACTGTATGTAATTTAGCAACAGTGGCATATCGTGGTAAGTTCACTTCATCTTCTCCCCAGTTGAGAAGATGTACTGGCACCCTCCCATTTCGTACCTCCACTACCCCTCTAGCAGTCAAAAGTGTAGGTCTATGTTCTGAACAATGGGGCTCTACTACTGCTTGTTAGTTCTGTCCTCTCAGACCTATTGCTGCTCTACACCATATAAGCATTTCACTCATTGGGGGTATCACAATGGGGTTCGGGTCTGTTACCCGTACATTACCAATCTCACCATCTGTCAGTTTCGCTTGCTGCTGGCACATCAGGGCCCGAATCTCCCTCTGGATCACTCCCTTTTGCTTTGGCCTGGCAACATCGGCGAGCTGTTGGAGCAAAAACACAACTTCTTCCAGACAGTTACTGATAATGTTTGTACCTAAAACCACATTTAAGCCATTTTCCTCATTTACAGTTTTCACTACTAAGAGTCCCTGGTCCTTCAGCTCCACTCTACCACTTTTACGTCCACGTTTTTGGCTCCGAGTATTTCAACAGGGAGACCATTAGAGGCGTATACTGCAAAGTTAGGGCTTGGGGGCTGGAGACTGTCCATGGACCAAAACCTATTATACAGGACATCAGGTATGATGGTCACCTGAGATCCAGTGTCCAGCAGGGCAGGGATTGCGATCCCGTCCAGGATGATGGACAGGTATGGTCTTCCTCCCACAAACCTGTGGTTACAGTCTGAGGGGCCTGAAGAGTCTAGTCCTGGGTGTTGGCCCTCGGACCCAGGGTCTGCTCGTTTAAAGGACACTGTCGAGCTAGATGACCTTCTCTGTTGCAACGGTAGCAGATGATCTCTCGGCGAGGATGGTGCTGATCGGGGGTCGCTCCTGGGGGTGGCATTGTCCTCCTCCGGCTCATCCAAGGGACATCCTCCGAGCAGTCAGCTAGCAGGATCTTTCCTCCTTCCTCCTTTCGCAGTTGCAGGGCACTCATTACAGTGGCCAGGTTTTTGGTCAGCTGGCGCACTTCTGAGCGCAGACAGTCCAACTCAGTAGGGGGCGCCACCTGCGTTTTGGCTTCCGCCACCAGCGGGGAAAAGGTGGATGGTGCTGGCTTTAGAGTGGCTTCACCCGGGTGACACTGGGTTGCCATCTCGGGCTTTTCCAGGGGTCGCAGTCCTTTTATAGCCATATCCTTTAGGGCATCAAAGGTAGCGTCAGGATGATCCAAGGACCATCAGTGCACAGTTCTGCTTTCAGCTTGGGA
The DNA here is from genome assembly GCA_033576555.1 of Oophaga sylvatica. NCBI lineage: Eukaryota > Metazoa > Chordata > Amphibia > Anura > Dendrobatidae > Oophaga > Oophaga sylvatica. Next base: position 141,320,281 of record JARQOD010000007.1, on the reverse strand, counting down.
CCTCAGTCCCCGTACAAATTGTTCCTTTAACATTTTATTTTCATTGATGACACTTATGGGGTTAACCTGTTTGAGAGCTCGAAGGACACCCTGTAGTCGACAGGTGTAGTCCCTAATACTGTCATCTGGTTTCTGGGAGCATTGGTAAAACCTCATCAGGAGATCTGTTTCAGTGCGGTCCTCAAAGATAGTCTGTAGCTTTAAGAAAATTGCAAGCACTGATTCCTGGTCTGCAGCTGACCATTTCTCTACTTCCCTTTCTGCAGCACCAGTCAGTTGTCCCATTACCACTGCAGCTCTTTGTTTCTCTGTCATAGGGTACATGTCCATTATGCTGCATATTCTGCGCTTAAACCCTGACAGGGTGTCTGGCTTACCGCTATACTGAGGGAGCCACTTTGCTCCAGGCAGGTATGGCAGCGTCAGCGGCACTATCGGGGCCACAGGACCTGGTGAGGGGCCAGCGTTTCCATCCTGCGCGACAGCGCCGGTGGGTAAGTCATTGGGCGGTCGGCCTGGACCGCGCTGTCAGCTTGCTGCTGCGACATGTCTGCGCCCCCCTAGTTAAGCGTGGCCTACCTTATCCTGTAGGCCGCAGCTTCCTCCGGTTTCAGTAGTCAGAAGGACCTGTGTCGCCGGAGCTCTGACGTCAGAGCGTTCACCGAAGCTCTCCACAGGACCTGCCGCTGCATCAGCGTTGGGGCGTGTCCGGGACTCAGTGCGCTTTCTACAGGTACGCCCCCTTCTCTTCGCGCCGTAGCGCTGCTATTTGGCTGGTAATGGCGGACAATTGGCGGCAAAATCACAAAAATAGTAACCACAGTCTTTTTGCACAAAAACAGTCCAATTCAGGCACACAGTACCCGGTGGCAACGGGCACCAATCACTACGTTGCAGCAGGGCACGATAATCCTGTTCATGACGCCAGGAAGATGAGTTGCACAGCCAGGGCCTGTGGGGTACTCGGCACTGAGCCCGTTCACTTCAATGGGGGATGTCACGGGTAGCACAGCTCGGTCCGTGGCCCTGGGCGCTCACTAAAACGGGGTATTTACAGGGGATTAAAGTATTTGTAGGAGTTCGTGACGCCACCTGTGGTACCTGGTCAGTGTGACCAGCGCTGCTGTGTAAATCCGCTGAGGGGTTGTTTCTGGGCAGCAAGGTGTTAAGTCTTCCACAGGCAAGACTGGGTCCCTCAGGGTAGATGCAGTGTAGGGGTGCAGGATGGAAAAGGGGCTTTCAGCCACAGGAGCAATAATGCAGACACACACACGAAAGTCTCTTTCTGTACCTTTACTGATGTAGTTGCAGGCACGTCCCGGGGTGCTGGCAGGGTGGAGGATGCACGTCCAGTTCTTCCCACTGAGTAGGTGTAGGGCCTCCTTACTCCTGTAGTGTGAGTTTCTGACCTGTATGAAACGAGGTCTAACTCTGTCTTCCCTTATACGCCCGGCTGACTTTGTGGTTGGGCCTTCTCTTGGATAGAACAGTGTCTCTAATGGCGGATCCTGCCCAGACTCCTGTCTTCCTGACCCCGGTTACGTATCAACACTTGTGGGCCCCTGCGACTTGAAGTCCCGCAGGGTCTCCGGTATCTCCTACTAGTCGTGTAGATTCTAGCAAGCTCGGACCCGGTGTCCGGTTATTCAGAGTAGAGGTAAGCTATCAATGCTGTTTCAACCTCTATTACTCTCTTCTTCTCTTCCACTCGCCTTTCGTCCTACTCCGACCTTTAACATAAGCACACTAGCAGAAGATGGCTGATTCTTCTCTCTCTTCACCGCTCTCAAAGTGTCGGCACGCTTGCTCACTGAAACTGCACTCAGTTGACTCAGTTCTGACCAGGCTGAAGTGGCTATCTTTCTCCACTTGTACTAGCCTCCACACATTGAACTAAGCTCAAAACTGCAGTCTTCAGGTTCTCTCAACAACTCTCAACTCCTCTCTGAGATGTCTCAACTCAGACTGAACTCTCTCAGCTCTCTCTGCTGTCTAGGCGTAGACTGTTTGTCTGCTGTGACTTCAACATCCTTATATACTCTATGTAGGGCTCCCTCTGGTGGCTCTAGGGAATGGTGAAGGTATGTTGTGTGCATATCAGGTCTCTGTGGGTGTTACCTTTGGTGCATCCCCTGGGGAATAAGATTCCAGGCACAGCTGGCTACACACATGCACAGATATGAGTTGGCCCGGAGATACCACACCAAAAAATGTGTGGCCTGTTTTTTTTTTTTTTTTTGGCTAAATACTGGTGTGTTATGATTTGGTAGCCGAGGAGGACAGTAGCAAAAATAGGCTTAACAACCAGACACCCAGAGAGGTTGGTAACTACCGGATTGCAGACCTCTAAACTGACAGCACAACTTGAAGTAGCCGTGGGACGTGGCTACTGTGCCCTAGACACCTCCACACAGCCAGAGAGTTATCTAAGCCTAAAGAGAGAAAGTGGAAAGCTAACTGCCCCGGAGTAGACCCCCAAAGGAATAGGTAGCCCCCAAACATATATTGGCAGTGAGAAAAGATGAAATACAAACACAGGCAGAAAATAGAGCAAGCAAATGCTGGAGCCCAAACTGTCTAGATAGAATAGGACAGGAAAGAATACTGTCTGCAATCCAGCAAAAACTCTAAGAAAAACTCCAACCCAGCTGATATGCAAAAATACTGAGACCACCCAATCTCTCCCCCGCTAGATCAGAACTCTGGTGTGACTGGTAGCAAATCAGCAGATACTGAAATAACAGGAAACTGAAAACACATAAATAGTGGCAAATGAGAAACAGTGTCCAGCGCAGGCCCTCGCAGGGGAACCTGGCTGTACAAATCCAAAGGGGCAGAAAACTGAGATAGACAAAACAAATGCCACAGAAATAAACAGCAAATAATTTATCTGAAAGTTGCAGGACAAAGCATGAAGCAAGCTGACTTCCAAAAGAGATCAGGAAGCAAAAAATCACCGGTGAGGATCATGGGAAGGTTGCTCACTTATATCTCCCTAGTCATCAACACCTGATTGCCAATCATCATCGCCCCGAGCTGATAGACCTCTGTTAGCCAAAGCAGCCTCATTACTATCAGCAGCCACCAGAGGGAGCCCAAACTCAGAAGTCAGATACAGAGCATTCACACCTGTACCCCCTTGAGGAGTGGTCACCGAACCCTCACCTGCGCCACCAGGACGATCAGGATGAGCCCGGTGAAAGGCGTGAACCAATCTCTCAGCATGAATGTCAGAAGCAAACACCCAAGAATTGTCCTCCTGACCATAACCTTTCCACTTGACCAAGTACTGGAGTCTCCGTGTAGCCAGACGAGAATCCAATATCTTCTCTCCACTTCATACTCCAGATTGCCCTCAACCAAAACAGGCTCAGGGGGCGTAGCCATTGGAACTACTGGCTCAACAAACCTTTTCAATTAAGATTTATGGAAGACATTGTGAATCTTAAATGTCCCTGAAAGAGCCAAACGGAAAGAAACGGGATTAAGGATTTCCAAGATCTTATAAGGTCCAATGAACCTTGGCTTAAATTTTATAGATGCAACCTTCATAGGGATATTTTTTGAGGACAACCAAACCATGTCACCTGCTTTAAACCGGGGACCATCAGTCCTATGCCGTTGGCAAACTGTTGAGCCCTCTCCTGAGAGAGAGACAACTTATTCACTACTTGATCCCAAATCTGCTGCATTCTCTCTACCATAGAGTCAACACCCGGACAGACAGAAGCCTCCACTTGCCCCGAAGAAAACCTAGGATGAAACCCGAAATTGCAGAAAAAAGGGGACATCAAAGTGGCAGAACTAGCCCTATTATTTAGAGCGAATTCAGTAAGGGTAAAAAAAGAGACCCAGTCGTCTTGTTCAGCAGACACAAAACATCTCAAATAAGTTTCCAAAGTCTGGTTTGTTCTCTCAGTCTGCCCATTGGTCTGAGGGTGTAACGCAGAGGAGAAAGACAACTGAATTCCCAGTTTAGAACAAAAGGCTCTCCAAAATCTGGAAACAAATTGGACTCTTCTGTCAGACACAATGTTTGCAGGAATGCCGTGCAAACGAACCACTGCTGAAAAAATAAGGGCACCAACTCGGAAGAGGATGGCAAGTTCGGCAGTGGCACAAGATGGACCATCTTGTAAAATCTATCACAGATCACCCAGATAACAGTCATTCTCGGAGAGACAGGGAGGTCGGAAATAAAATCCATAGAGATATGGGTCCATGGCCTTCTGGGCACAGGCAGTGGCATTAACAATCCACTAGAGCGAGAGCAGGGTTTGGACCGAGAACAAGTCCCACAGGACTGCACAAAATTCCTGAAATCACGAGATAAAGTAGGCCACCAAAAGGACCAACTCACCAAATCTCTGGTACCAAAAATACCGGGATGACCAGCCAACGCGGAGCAATGAATTTCAGACATTACTTTCTTCCTCCATTGGTCTGGGACATACAATTTCCCCACAGGGCAACATTCAGGTTTATTCCCCTGAAATTCCTCAGGGGCCAGTCTCAAATCGGGTGAGATAGCGGAAAGAACCACACCCTCCTTCAGAATGGCAGTAGGCTCAGTCATATCAAAAGAATCCGCAAAGAAACTCCTAGAGAGGGCATCCGCCTGAACATTCTTAGTGCCCGGAAGAAAGGAGACCACAAAATTAAAACGCGTGAAAAACAAGGCCCACGTGGCCTGTCTAGGATTTAATCGCTTGGCTGATTCGAGATAGATCAGGTTCTTGTGGTCAGTGAGGACCACAACTTAATGTTTGGCTCCCTCCAACCAATGTCTCCACTCTTCAAAAGCCCACTTCATAGCCAATAATTCCCGATTCCCCACATCATAATTACTTTCAGCTGGGGAAAATTTTCAAGAGAAGAAGGCACAAGGGTTAATCTTAGAGGTTACAGGATCCCTTTGGTACAAAAATGGCTCCTGCACCAATCTCAGAAGCATCTATCTCTACCTGAAATGGTAGAGAAACATCAGGTTGCCGCAGAACAGGAGCAGAAGTGAATCTCCGCTTAAGCTCCTGAAGCGCCGAAACTGCCTCTGGAGACCAATTCACTACATTGGAACCCTTTTTTGTCAAATCAGTCAGTGGTTTCACAATACCAGAGAAATTGTTATGATTTGGTAGCTGAGGAGAGCAGGCAAAAACGGCAATACACCAGAGAGGTTGGAATCTACTGGATTGCAGTACCCTGACTAACCACCACAACTAAAGGCAGCCGTGGAGCGTTCCTACGTTGGTCCTAGACGCTTCGTCATAGCCTGAGAGGTTAACTACACCTAAAGATAGAAAGAGGAAAGCTATCTGCCCCGGAGCAGATCCCCAAAGAACATAGGAAGCCCCCAAACATGTAATGGCGGTTAGACAAGAGGAAATACAGACACAGACAGAAAATAGTAAGAGCAAACGTTGGGGCCCAATCTGCCTAGAAAGAAAAAGGATAGGAAGGACACTTACTGCAATCCAAAAAACCCTAAAAAATACCAACTCTACTAATTGCAAAAACACCTGAGATCACACGACCTCTCCCACCTAAATTAGTTCTCTGGTGTAACAAAACTAAACCGCAGCCACTGAAAAAACTGGAAAAGGCAAATGAACAAATAAAAGTGGCTCAGACAAACTGAGAGGAGCACAAGCCCCCGAAGGGGACCCGGCTGACCTCCACAGAAGTGCAGGTAACAATGCAAAAAACAAGCACAAAAATAAAAACAGAAAATATCTTATCTGAGAGCAGGAGAAGAGGCAAGACTCAGCAAGCTTCCAAGTGAACCAGGAACCACAGTTGAGACAATAACAATTGATCACCGGCAACCATGATGGGAGGAAACCTCCCTTATATAAGACCAGTCTGTAACTCCTGATTGCCAATCCTCATTGAATGGTTCAGTACTGTTTGTAACCACCAGAGGGAGCTTCTGCTCAGAATTCATTTCTAACACATTCACAACAGAAATTACTTATAAATTTATGGTAAAAATTAGCAAAACCCAAAAATCTCTGAAGAGTCTTCAATGAAGTGGGCTGAACCCAATCACAAATGGCCTGAACCTTGACCGGGTCCATTTCAATAGCGGATGGAGACAAAATGAATCCCAAAAACGAAACCTTCTGTACGCCAAAGAGACATTTTGATCCCTTAACATACAAAGCATTTTCTCTCAAAATCCGGAATACCATCCGAACATGTTCCACATGAGAATCCCAGTCATTGGAAAAAATCAAAATATCATCCAAATAAACTATCAGAAACGTATCCACAAAATCCCAGAAAATATCGTTCATGAAAGACTGGAAGATGGAAGGGGCATTAGTGAGCCCAAAAGGCATCACTAGGTACTCAAAATGCCCCTCAGGGTATTAAACGCCGTCTTCCATTCATCACCTTGCTTAATGCGAACAAGATTATACGCCCCCCTAAGGTCAAGCTTGGTAAACCAACTAGCACCTTTCACTCTGGAGAATAAATCGGAAATCGGGGTAAAAGATACTGATATTTAACAGTGATCGTATTAAGGAGACGATAGTCAATAAATGGCCTCAAATGAACCATCCTTTTTGGCCACAAAGAAAAAGCCAGCACCTAAAGGTGAAATGGACGGTCTAATATGACCTTTCTCCAATGACTCTTTGATATAAGATCGCATAGCATCATGCTCAGGTACAGACAAATTGAACAGCTCGCCCTTGGGAAATTTACAACCGGGCACTAACTCAATTGCGCAATCATAACTCCTGTGGGGAGGCAAGGACGCAGACTTAAGGTACTGCCACACTAAACAATCCCGCTAGCGATAACGATAACGACGCATACTAATGCGATCGCTAGCGGGATTGTTTATATATCGCTGAGTGTGGCTTAACTTAGCGATATCGTTAAGGACGCTATCGCGGTTAGCGATCTCCTTAACGACTTTAGCGGTACAAAAGTACCGCTAAATCGCTAAGAAAGGTGCCACACTCAGCGATAATACTTACCCAGCGGGAGCGCCGACGATAAAATAGGGTCCGGAACGATTCCAGCGACGAGCGAGATCACAGCAGGATCTCAGCAGGGAGCTCGTCGCTGACAGATGCCGCACACAACAACATCGCTAACGGGATCGCTAAATAGTGACGTTTTTTAGCGATCCCGTTAGCGATGTTGTTTAGTGTGGCATACCCTTTACTCTCACTAAACACATCAGAAAAATCAACCAAATGGTCGGGGATATCCTTAGACTGGGGAGAGGTGGAAAAAACAGGAGTGTCACCACTGAACACATTGACAGCCCCAACTGACCACAGACACAGACTTCCAATCCAAAACAGGATTATGGGTCTGCAACCAAGGAAAACTCAGAACAATAATGTCATGTAAATTATACAACACCAACAATTTACAATTCTCTTGGTGGTCCGGGGCTACCCACATTATCACCTGGGTCCAAAACTGGGGTTTATTCTCCGCCAAAGGGGTAGAATTGATGCCCAGAAAAGGAATAGGAGTCCTAACAAACGCATAACCAGATTCATGTAAAGTAGCAGTGAACACAGTTCACCTTGTTGCTACTATTAACTCCATAAGTCAATTATTCAAATATAGGAGGACAAAAAGGAGTTTTATATGCAAAAATCGTGAAAAAGTTTATTAGGTATTACAAACATTTTAACTAGCACAATACAAGTACAAAAATGTGTGTTAAAAGGACACCAAAAGGGCAGCAATATAATAGCACAAAAAACATGCAAGTGCAAAGATATCATATGTTTAAGTAAACATGGGAGAACCTCAGCAAAAAGACCAAATGCTTGTCAGTAATATTCACAAGGTAAGTAAACAGTAATAGGTCTCAAAAAGATGCTAATTGCTGACATGAAAAAACCACATCCCAGATGCATACATAATAAATTTCAATAAATTGGGAGAGGGATCATGGAAAAGTTCTCACCAGGTGCTAATTGCCATCCCAGGACACCCCGATGCGCGTTTCGCTGCTGTGCGCTTTCGCTTTCCCTAACCCTAATTCCAACCCTAACCCTAATTATAACCCTAACCCTAATTATAACCCTAATCCTAAGGCTAGGTTCATATTGCGTTTTACCAGCCCGTTCACCACATAGCGTTGACGGGCTGGTAACGTTATAGCATAACGCGATCGCGTTATGCTATACCCACTAGCGCAGAGGAATCAGCAGATGATTCATCTGCACTAGTGGTGACGGAGCCCAGACGCTGCAGGCCGTGTCCGAGGCTCCATCACTGAATGACGGCACGTCGCAAACGCATGCCGCTTTACGGCATGCGTCGCAATGCGCCCTTAAATGGCGGTGAATGGCAGCGTTAACGGACTGCGTTACACCGCGTTGTACCGCGGTGTAACGCAGCCCGTCTATCGGACTGCCATAACGCAGTATGAACCCAGCCTAACCCTAACCCTAATGCTAACCCTAATTATAACCCTAACCGTAATTATAACCCTAACCCTAATTATAACCCTAACCCTAATGGAAAAATGAAAATACCGTATTTTCCGGCGTATAAGACGACTGGGCGTATAAGACGACCCCCCAACTTTTCCAGTCAAAATATAAAATCTTCTTAAAAGTGGGGGGGTCTTCTTATACGCCTAGTGTCGTTTTATAGGGCGGTGGGGAGGAGGTGGTCCCAATGGCAAGGTGAGGGGGGCGTCCCACAGGGAAGATGTATATGACATACCATTATCTCCTTGCGCTGCTCTGTGCGGCTGTCTGTGCGGCGGCGGCTCTTGATGAGCATTGGTGGCTCAGCCGGAGGCTCCTTTTGCATTGTGGGGGCTCAGCAGGTGGCTCCTTATGCAGTGTTGGGGGTCTCCGCCGGCATTTCCTCAGAGACCGGAGGCCACCGGAGCTCCATTGCTACAATGCGGTGGCCTCCGGCAAAATGGCCGCTGGTGGCCGGCGCATGCTCAGATACAGATCTCGGCAACGAGATCTCGTCTCGAGATCTCGTCTCCCGAGATCTCGGAACGAGATCTGAATCTGAGCACCAGCGGCCATTTTGCCGGAGGCCACCGCATAGTAGCAATGGAGCTCCGGTGGCCTCCGATCTCTAAGGAAATGCCGGCGGAGACCCCAACACTGCATAAGGAGCCGCCGGCCGAGCCCCCACGATGCAAAAGGAGCCTCCGGCTGAGCCACCAATGCTCATCAAGAGCCGCCGCCACACAGACAGCCGCACAGAGCAGCGCAAGGAGATAATGGTACGTCATATACACCTTCCCTGTGGGACACCCCCTCCCCTCGTCATTGAGACCACTCCTCCGTACCGCCCTATAAGACGATACCCGGCGTATAAGACGACCCCCGACTTTCCAGAGGATTTTCTGGGGTTAAAAAGTCGTCTTATACGCCGGAAAATACGGTAAATATAATTTCTATATTTTATTATATGTACCTAACCAAGGGGGTGATATGGGGGGGTTTATGTACTGTTTTTTTTATTTTGATCACTGTGATACTTTATCACAGTGATCAAAATGTACTTTTAGAGAATGAATGAATAATTTTTTGAATTTACCGCCAGGCAGATTTGGCGGGCGCACTGTGCATGCGCCCGCCATTTTTTTTTTACTGGAAGAAAAGCCGCTGAACGAGGACAGGGAGGATCGACCACACAAGGGGAGATCGAGGACACGGACCCTGCAGGTACAGGGGGAGATCGGGTCCAGGACATAATTATCTCCCCTGATGTGCGATCAATCAAGGAGAGAAATTACAGCAGATCGCGGCTGTGATTCTCTTTTGCGATGCCGCTATATGGCGATGCAAAGAGTGGTGACTGGGGCTTATTATGTTCTCTGGGGTTTGGCTACCCCAGCAGCCGATACCAGAGAAATCGCCCATCCTTCCGTACCTCACGCGGTGCACCACTCTGCGCCCGCCATTTGAGCATGGCGCCGCACCGGGGACACGGAGGGCCTGGGCATAAGGAGGTTCGGGCCACAGGGGTCCGGGACCTATTTCTCTCTCCTCTGATGCCGATGACATCAAGGAGAGAGAAATTAATGGCACATTGTTTTTTTTTGTGCGATCGCTGTTAACTGTTAATAGCGGCGATCGCAACATCGGTGTCGGAAAAACCGACCTGATTCATGTTCTCTGGGTCTTGTACTCCGGTAGCCGAGACCCGGAGAAATGCGCCTCTGGGGGCGCTATTCACTTTTCCACAGCACCGTTAATTAACGCTGTGGTTAAGTACCCTTAATGATGCGTTAAAAGGCATATCGGCGGTCGTTAGGGGGTTAAGCATCGTGTGAGGATGTGCATGCAGAAGACCGAGAAGATGGAAGTCTGCAGAGACGACTGTGGATGAGAAAACTCATCATGGGTCTAGACAAGAAGAAGAAAAGAAGGAGGCGACATCATCTATCGGTACCTGAATGTAAATGTTATCATGAAATTGAATAATTCTCATGTTTTATTTATGTAGGAGCATTAAAGGGGTTCTCCAGGTCTGTGCTGAGTCTGCAGACATTCTATGTGACTGCAGACTTCTGAATTCTCACAGTGCTCACTGCACGCTGTTAGGATTCTCTCGTGCCGGCGATTTACATACATGCAGTCACATGCTGACTAGACATGTGTGGCCTCACTCAATGAAAATGAACAGAGCGAGGCCGGGCACGTCTAGTCGGAATGTGACCAGAAGTATATAAATCATATGCTTGTGCTGACATGACTGTGTACTCTTGCCACCAGTAAGGGAGAACCCTAAAAGTGTGCAGTGCATTAAATGTGAGGATCCAGAAGCTGCAATGTCAGGATTCAGCTCTACAGGTTCCAGCAGTCATCACATGGACACTTCACTCATATGCGATTTTCATACTTAGGCCGGCGTCACACTGGCGACAGAATCGGAACTACTGCAATACGATGAAATATCGTATTGCAGTCTGCCGTATGTTAATCTATGGAGCAGCTCCCAGTATCCGATTTTTTGTGGTCCATTTTAATCGTCCGAGTGCAATCGCAGCATGCTGCGATTGTCACCGATTGTGGGTCGACTATCGCTAATGCAAGTCTATGGGAGCGATGAAAAATCGGATTACAAACGGACCGCACGTGTGACTTCCGTCAAAATTCCGTCATTTTGTCTTTTTTTTGTCTTCCGATGAAATCGCACCACTATCCCAGGTGCCAGGAAATTGCATCAGGATAATTGTCAGGAAGGGCTGACATGCTAATTAGGCTACGAAAATTCAAACCCAAACAGGAAACCGCCTCCACGGAGTCCAGAACCATGGCCAGTCACATCAATGTTGAGATGTTGATCGTTCTGGTCCAGGAGAGACCAGAACTTTGGGACCAGCGGGATCCCAATTATTCCAACCGGTCGCGGAAGGACGCGGCTTGGCGGAGAATATGTTCCCAGATGTTTCCTGATTTTGGCGACAGGTCTAGGGAGGACCAAGAACGCATCAGTAAGTAACGTCTTGAAAACGCTTACAATACTGTATGACTACTCAGTATCTACCACCAACAATGTGTTATAATGTCCCTCTACCCTTATATGTGAAACAGAAATGTTGGCAAAAATACAGTTATGACTGTTGAACCCCCAGTGCTATGTGAGTACTCCAAGCACATCTAATATTTATCTCCAACTGCAATGGTCGCCAACTGAACCTTAAAAATGTTTGCCTGCGCAATAAATGCGTAGGTGAAGTACTTAATATGTGTCCCTTTTGGTAATCCCATCGCTGTGTCCCAAATAAATGGTCATTATTGTGACACATATGTCATCGAGCTTTGTATGTATGAACCCTTGTAATATTAACTTGTTATATTACCTACATACAATTTGTAGTGGTGTTCTGTACCCCTAAAAGGCAAATAAATGATCATATTGCTGGTGTACGTTACTTATGTTTTTAGTACATTACAAGGGCAGATAAGTTAAATTTTTGCTTGTATCCGTTACTTTTTCAGTGTCAGATGTTACAAGGCATTGGCGCACCTGTAGAGACTGCTACAGGCGAGAGAGACAGCTGAGGGGGCGCAGTGGGGTAGCAGCAAGCAGCAAAAGAAAATATGTCTATTATGATAGACTGAATTTTCTGGTTCCAGCTATGGATTTGCGACCGTAAGTTAATGTCTGTACAAAGTGTATTGCTATATTTTTAATTTAATTTTAATAAAATTATTTTCTTCTCTAGCACCGAGTCAAACCTTACAGAGAGAGAGGCAGCTTCTGACTCAGAAGCAGTGATCGACCCCGTGGGGGATGTTGAGGAGGCTGGGCAGTCATCAGCAGCATGTGCAGCAGCAGCATCACCACCACCAGCAGTGGAGTCAGAGAGCTTGCCTCTAGAGTACCAAGACCCTCCCCTCAGCAGCAGCCCTGGTAGGCCCCAGGATGTGGCTTCGCTCCTGCTGTAGTCTCACGGCGACCCAGGCGTAGAAGAGAAGGAGTTGGTTCTGGCACAAGGAGGCAGGTGGACAGAGGAGTTCTTGACTACTTGTCCAGTGTTGCCAATGATGATGGGGAGGAGGCATTTGGGCGCAGTCTGGCTCGGTACCTCAGGGCCATTCCCCGACAGCACAGACTGCGGATCAGAGCTGGGGTCCAAATTGTGCTTGATGCAGGAACCCCACCAAATGATCCCAACAACTTTCTAGATTTACTGGAACGGTGGCAACGTTCCAGTGAAAATCTCCTTTGTTTGATGGGAACCCAGCAAGGGGAGTCTGCATCAGCCTCTGATCAGCCTCCTCCTCATCATCATGCTCCTCCTCCACCTCCTCCTTGTGGACCACAGAGACCAACTCCTCCTCCTCTAAGTGAGTCCTACCAAAGTGTGACACAACATGTACCACACATGGGACACAGTGGCCATTCACAATATGCCCACTCGACCATACCCAATGTTCAATGCTTGCCACAACATGGGTATGGTCGACATGGGCATTTTGGGGGCTACAGTGTAAGTGGGCAGTCATATTATGACTACCCACAACAGTTTCCAACCTTCCCTTACCCAAATCCCCATACAGAGCAAGCAACAAGCAGCCAGCAAAGTACACACTCAGCCACCACTCATGGTGACACAGTGGCTGGAGAGCAGTCTAGGCAGCCCTCACAATCTGGTCCTCCACCTTCACCACCCCACACCTACCACCAGTTATAGGTGTAATGTATTTTTTTGTTATTTGTTTGAAGTTATGAACATTATAAATTGTTTTACTGCTGCAAGTTTCTCAGGAAATATGTTGAATACAGTTTATGACACATGAGTCTTTTGTCAATATGTTTACAGCGACAAAACATGACCTAATACATAAAAAAATGTTTTGACTCGCATTGATTGTATGTGATTATTTCAATATGTAGGTGTTTATATTAAAATGTTATGGTCTGCCTATAACTTACACACAATATGACACCAAAACAAACACAACATATACAATTAATTGAGCAGAAATATCTTTATGACAGAGCAACATAGGCACACTACATGTGTAATAATGCCTCCTCTTGCCAGGCAGTAGCACCCTCAGGGGACCCAAAATATTGAGTGAACACATCACGTACTTTTATGCCTGAAGGTGGACGACGGGGATGGATGGGTGGTGACATAGGCAAAGAGACATTCACAGAGGCTAACTCATCCACATGTTGTGAGGAGCATTCATGGATTCTACAAAAATTATGTAGGACCACACATGCTTTGAGGACCACATTAACATTGTCTTCACTGAGTTGAATTGCAGATTGAAGTACCCGCCATTTAGCACAAAGAATTCCAAATGTGCACTCCACCAGCCGCCGAGCACGTGACAGGCGACAATTAAATATTCTACGCCGATGGGTGAGATAGCGACGGGGATATGGCCTCATTACATTACGGGTTAATTGAAATGCCTCATCTGCAACTATAACATAAGGCACATGGTCTGGAATAGAGTCTGTAAGTTGACTTGCTGGTGGTAGGTCCAGTTGGTTATTGCGTATCCGCCTACCCATTATGGAAGTATTGAAGACTCTGGAGTCTCTAGTCCTTCCATAGGCCCCAATGTCTACAATTATAAACATGTAGTTTGTGTCCACCAAGGCCAACAAAACTATGGAAAAATATTGTTTGTAATTGAAGAATTGGGAGCCTGAGTTAGGAGGTTTACGAACACGTATGTGCTTGCCGTCCAGGGCTCCTATACAGTGTGGAAACTGGCAATTTTCGGCAAAACCCTGTGCTATCCTCAACCAGTCACTCATTTTTGGCTCAGGCATGACGTCTTCATGTAGTCTGTTCCAAATTTCAACACAAGTTGACCGCACAATGCCTGAAATTGTTGATTGCCCTATTAGGAACTCTAAGTGCAGAGCAGCGTAGGACATGCCAGTAGAAAGGAACCTGTAACACACAAAGAACATAGAACATGGAGAAATCAGCACCAAAAACAACAAACACAGCATGCACAACACTTACAATGCTTTAGTTTCTTAGAGCACACATGCTGGAAATTAGATTAGAAGCCATGCCTTCTGTGGAATACACCAAAGGCAACAATTTAGATAGGTAAGCTTGAGAAATACATTACTCACATTATAAGTTTCCAAGAAGTGTGCTACAACACTTGCAAAGTGACTATGTCGAGGCAAACATCATCAACATATCGTTGACACACATACCTTATTGTTAGGAGAAGGCGTTCCTCTGCAGAAATTGCTTTTCTCATCCTGGTGTCCTGAAATGTGATCCCAGGGCGCACAATGTCAAGCAACGTATCAAAGGTAGCTATGCTCATTCGACAATATAGGAAAAACTTGTCTCCATGCCTACGCAGTGACAAATATAGGCGGTGAAAATGGCCTTTAGTTATCCTTCTTGTCAAAAGTGGATGTACCCACATTCTTCTGCGCCTTCTGGATCTGCTATCACAGGATATGGCTCCCCAAAACGTCTGGATATAACCCAATGGAACAGCACACGCTCAGTGGGAGTAAATCTGAGTGTGTCGCTCATGTTTGGATAAAGCAGCTAGATAGCACTGAGCACAAGGAACAAAATGACACCAGTGCAAAGGTGGGAGGGTCACACCTGTAGCAGAGCACTTAAATAGAGGTCTGCCTGATGATTTAAATGAGTATCAGGCCTCAAAACCGTTATTGGTCCTTTTTGGTAAGCTGCAACAAAAAAACGGTGGTCGGATGAAAATCGGATGTTACAAGGTACACACACATGCGACTAAATCGCATCTTTGAAGGAAAATCGGATGCCAGGCGGATGTGTGATGTTTAAATTTTGATCGATAATCAACCGACTAAAACGGTCCGATTTTTTGTAGTTGTGTGTGACGCCGGCCTAAGTGTACAAATCGCATGTGTGCTTGGGGGGGTGGGCGCCGAAGCGAATTCTTTCCCCGGGTGCCAGAAAGCCTAGATACACCTCTGCCCCTGCTAGATCAGAACTCTGGTGTAACTGGTAGCAAATCAGCAGAAACTGAAATAACAACGAACTGAAAACACATAAATAGTGGCAAATGAGAAACAGTGTCCAGCGCAGGCCCTCGCAGGGAACCTGGCTGTACAAATCCAAAGGGGCAGAAAACTGAGATAGACAAAACAAATGCCACAGAAATAAACAGCAAATAACTTATCTGAAAGTTGCAGGACAAAGCAGGAAGCAAGCTGACTTCAAAAGAGACCAGGAAGCAACAAATCACCGGCGAGGATCATGGGAAGGATGCTCACTTATATCTCCCCAGTCATCAACACCTGATTGCCAATCATCGCCCCGAGCTGATAGACCTCTGTTAGCCAAAGCAGCTTCATTACTATCAGCAGCCACCAGAGGGAGCCCAAACTCAGAAGTCAGATCCAGAGCGTTCACAACACTGTGTATATAACTACAGTCACACCCAGGGCAAAAAAAGAAAATTGCCGTACACTGGCCAAACTTTGAGCACGCACAGATATGAGCTGGCACGGAGATCTCACACCGAAACATGTGTGGCCTGTATTCCAATTACACCGGGGCCTAGGTATATACAGCCAATATATCATACAGGTAGCAGCAGCAGAACCAGAACACAGGAAGGAAATGGACCCTCTAAATGTATGCAATGATCTATATACACACATATAGTGCCTGTAGGCCTTGCACTGATGTGTATAGAGAGAAGTACACTCCCCTGCCTACCTATCACTGGAACCTATATACTCCGGAATTATTCCTTAGAAGGAATGTTGGTTTATCTGAATTTGAGTTGTTTAGGATGGTAGACCCCACACTGCCTAAAAAATTGCCAAATCTAGCTCTCCCTACACTATCTCAATCCAGAGCTGAATGCGCCGAGCAGGGCGGCTCCCGGTCTCTTATACCCCTGATGATGCTGTGCGGCCAGCCAATCACTGCACGACCACAACAAAGATGGCTACAGAGTTTCATTGCCTGGCAGACAACCCCTGCAACGTGATTTGGTCTCTAAAGTCTGCCAAAAATGCTGGGTGGAGACCACAGTTTCCGCAGAGTAATCTCGGAAATGTTCGGTGCTCGCCGAGTATACCAAGTACCGTGATACTCGGGTGAGTAACGAGTAGTGGTGAGCACGTTCACTCATCACTAATGTTCAGTAAATGCACTCAATACTTCGTTGGGACTCCTTTTGCATCAATTAATGCATCAATGGAGCATGGCATGGAGGCGATCAGTCTGTGGCACTGCTGAGGTGTTATGAAAGCCCAGGTTGCTTTGATAGCAGCCTTCAGCTCATCTGCATTGCTGGATCTGGTGTCTCATCTTCCTCTAGACAATACCCCATAGATTCTCTAGGGGGTTAAGGTCAGTCGAGTTTGCTGGTCAATCAATCACAGTGATACTGTTGTTTTTAAACAAGGAATTGGTACTTTTGGCAGTGTGGACAGGTGCCAAGTCCTGCTGGAGAATGAAATTTCCATCTCCAAAAAGCTTGTCAGCAGGGGGAAGCTTGAAGCGCTCTAAAATTTCCTGGTAGACGGCTGTGCTGACTTTGGTCTTGATAAAACACAGTGGACCTACACCAGCAGATGAAATGGCTCCTGAAACCATCATTGATTGTGGATACTTCACACTAGACCTTGTAAGTCAAGGCACCAGAGTCTGGAGGAAGAGTGGAGAGAGAGAAAATCCAAGCTGCTTGAGGTCTAGTGTGAAGTTTCCACAATCAGTGATGGTTTGGGGAGCCATGTCATCTACTGGTATAGGTACACTGTGTTATATAAAGACCAAAGTCAGTGCAGCCGTCTACAAGGAAATTTTAGAGCACTTCATGCTTCCCTCTGCTGACAAGCTTTTTGGATATGGAAATTTCATTCTCCAGCAGGACTTGGCACCTGTTCACAATGCCAAAAGTACTAATACCTGGTTTAAAAACAACAGTATCACTGTGCTTGATTGGCCAGCAAACTCGTCTTGACATTTACCCCCTAAAGAATCTATGGGGTATTGTCAAGAGGAAGATGATAGACACCAGAAACAACAACTGGTTAAAAACAGAAACACATGAGCCCTGCACACAGTGAAGAAGCCTGTAGAGACACTGTTCACACCACCAGAAGACTGAAAACACATAAAAGCACAGTAAAACCAAAAATACTCTGCTTTTAACTAATTGTTTTCTTGTTTCTACAAGACCAGGAAGTTTTCCTTTATGAGCCCTGCACATATAAGCCGTTCTATGCTGTGTCCACATTGGACATTACCTTTCTGAATTCTGCTCATACAGGTATTATACATATGCCCAGGTTTTTAAATACATCAGATAGGGATTACATACATTAGTCAGGGACTGCTCTAATACGGGTATATCTTGACGATTGGTATAGCGGCTTAATATATATTTTTTTGCAAAAAACGTATTAACCCAATACACTTGTTTTTCCTTTTTTTTATTGACACTTGCCATTTACTGTTATATTATATTCTTTTTGTAACAGAGTATTTTTGGTTTTACTGTGCTTTTTTTGTGTTTGCCACCAGACCCAACAATGCAGACAAGCTAAATGCTGCTATCAAAGCAACCTGGGCTTCCATAACACCTCAGCAGTGCCACAGGCTGATCCGAAGGAGCCCCGGCCAAGTATTGAGTGCATTTACTGAAAATACATTTCAGTAGGCCAACATTTCGGATTTTAAAATCATTTTTTCAAGCTGGCGTTATGAAGTATTCTAATTTACTGAGATAATGATTTTTGGGTTTTCATTGGCTGTAAGCCATAATCATCAACATTAACAGAAATAAACACTTGAAATAGATCACTGTGTTTGCAATGACTCTATATAATATATGAGTTTCACTTTTTGTATTGAAGAACTGAAATAAATTAACTTTTTGATGATACTCTAATTTTGTGAGAAGCACCTGTATCTTATTACACAAAAATGCCTCATTCTTCACTTACACTGTGTTACAAAGGTTTTGTCCCTCGGACAATTTTGAGTGTTCCTGATAGATTTTTTTCATGCTGATTTCAGAAATGACTTCAGATTTTTCCTATCACATAAGGTTTTTGAGAAATGATACAAAACATTATAATATTTTGTTATAATTCTAAAAACTCATATGAACTTTTTCTGAAACAGTATATTCTGAATTTTCCACTGAAATAACATAAATCGCTGATCTACACATATGCAAGTATTTATTATGTGAATTCCACGCGGGCACAGTGAATCATTTAGCTGACCATGTACGGAGCATACCACATCCCCTGGGCAGGGGAGGAATCAAAAGACAATACTGACATACTTAGAGCATGGCTGAATGGATCACGACCTTCAATGCCATTCGCTGTCCTAATGATATGGAGATCATGTAACAGATTGCTACTTCTGCCTTACAAATGTAGCAGGATATTCAGCAAAGAGCAAGAAATCAATAGAATATCCTAATCTTCCTTCAGCCATAAGATCAGTGCCACACGATGAAAGTCTTCATGTTCCAAAGCCGCCCAAAGTATGGACAATGGAGGGAGGACGACGAAGATGAACAAACAATGTCAGTGGAAAATGAAACTGCTGCATACCCAGACTTTGAGCCTTCTACATCTACATCTAATCTGCTCAGTCAAGCTGATCTGAGTGACTTGGTCAGAGATTTGAAATTGTCAAAGGGGCAGGCAGAATTATTGGGATCAAGGCTACAAGAACGGAATCTCTTATTACCAGGAACAAGAGTTTCTGTTTTTCGCAGTCGTCAAGAAGACTTTAATCAATTTTTGAACCATGTCGACAGTTTAACCTTTTGCAAAGACGTCTAGGGGTTGTTTGGTGCTCTTGGATGCGAACATGAGCCGAAGGAATGGCGACGTGCATTGACTTGTCAGTTTTAAGTCTGAAGGCTGTTTTACTACACAGTGGAAATAGCTATCTTTCTATACCTATATTGGACATGCCGTACACATGAAAGAAACGTATGAGAATATGGAGTTACTGTTGACCCACATTAATTATAGAAATTATAACTGGGACATATGTGGTGATCTAGAAGTTTTTGCACTTCTTCTTGGACTGCAGCTTGGATATACCAAGTATTGTTGTTTTATTTGTGAGTGGGAAGTCGTGCACGAGAAATGCACTATTTCAGAAAGGACTGGCCACTCCGCGAAAACCTGGTTGCTGGACAGAAAAATGTTAAGCATAATCCTCTCGCTGATCCAGCTAAGATATTTCTCCCTCCTATGCATATTAAACTTTGGCTTATGAAGAATTTTGTCAAAGCAGTGAACAAAGAATCGGAAGCCTTTTCTTACTTGCGACACAAATTTCCAAGAATAAGTGATGCAAAGATTAAAGAAGGTATTTTTATTGGCCCACAGATCAGATATATCATGAATGACAGTAGCTTTGATGGTCTTTTGCAAGGTGCTGAACAAATGGCATGAAGAGCCTTTAAAGATGTGACCTTCAACATTCTTGGCAACAGCAGGGCACCGAACTTTGAACAACTCAAGAAGACAAGAACGGAGGGCACCATCAGCCAAAATAGGCATATGGACCTACCTGGAGTATGTCAATGTAATATGCACACAAAAGAAAGAAAAAAGGGAAAAAAAAGGAAAGAAAAGAGAAAAAAAGAGAAAAAGAATAGTGGTGGTGGGTCCTGGAATATAGTATGTCCCTTTTTTCTCGTTCTTTTGTGTGAACTTTGAACAAATTGTGGACAACATGTTCACAGCATATCATTTGATGAAATGCAATATGTCGCTAAAAATGCATTTTCTGCATTCTCAAGCTGGGTGACAGAAGGCGGGGTAGAGGGAAGAGTGCCAGGAAGGCTAGTTCTGATCTGGCACACCCCAATAAGTTTTCTAAGTTGGCAGATGAGGGGAGTGTCAGTACAGGGGTAGTAATAATAATAATAATAATCTTTATTTATATAGTGTCAACATATTCCACAGCGCTTTACAGTATAACAGTTTCAAAACACAAGTCATAAGTAACAACATTAACAATACAATAATTAAAGCAAGATAAGATGACCCTGCTCGTGAGAGCTTACAATCTACAATGAGGTGGGGGAGATACAAAGTACAGGTGTGTATATACAATGGTATATTTACAATGATGGTCCAGCCATCTTGAGAGAGTGAGGGATGGATGGAGATAGTGAATGGGCTACACATACACACTTACACATAGAATGACTTTGATTAGTGAACGTGATAAGCTGCTCTGAACAAATGTGTTTTGAGGGACCGCCTGAAACCATGCAATATTGTGGATAGTCCTAATTTCTTGGGGTAGAGCATTCCAGAGGATTGGCGCAGCGCCGGAGAAGTCTTGGAGTCGGGAGTGGGAGGTACGGATTAGTGCAGAGGTTAGTCGAAAGTCGTTTGCAGAGCGCAGCAGTCGGTCAGGCCGATAGATGGAAATGAGGGAGGAGATGTAGGGGTGCTGCACTGTGTAGAGCTTTGTGGGTGAGAACAAGTACTTTAAATTGGATCCTATAATGAATGGGCAGCCAATGTAAGGACTGGCGAAGAGCGGACGCGTCCGAGTACCGATTAGCAGATGGATGATCCTGCTGCTGCATTAAGGATGGACTGGAGAGGGGAAAGTCGAGTAAGGGGGAGGCCAATTAATAAAGCATTGCAGTAGTCCAGGCGGGAGTGGATCAATGCTACAGTGAGGGTTTTTGTTGTTTCTATGGTGAGAAAAGGGCGGATTCTAGAGATGTTCTTTAGGTGTAGGCGGCAAGAGCGGGCAAGAGATTGTATATGGGAGGTGAACAAGAGATTGGTGTCAAACACAACACCCAGACGGCGAGCCTGCTGCCAGGGTGTTATTATGGTGCCGCCCAAGGAGAGGGAAATGTCAAATTTAGGGAGGTTAGTAGATGGCGGGAGCAGAAGAAGTTAAGTTTTGGAGAGGTTGAGTTTCAGATAGAGAGCGGACATGATGTTGGAGACGGCGGACAGACAGTCGGTGGCGTTCTGTAGTACAGCGGGGGTAAGGTCGGGGGATGACGTATATAGTTTTGTGTCATCAGCATAAAGATGGTACTGAAAACCAAATCTGCTCATGGTCTGTCCAATTGGGGCCGTGTAGAGAGAGAAGAGAAGGGGGCCAATGGCTGAGCCCTGGGGTACACCGACAGCAAAAGGAAGAGGAGATGACGTGGAGCCAGAGAACAAAACACTGAAGGAGCGGTCAGAAAGAAAGGAAGAGAACCAGGAGAGAGCAGTGTCCTTAATGCCTAGTTGTCACGTTGTGACAATGCATGTCTGTGCTTTAACCCTTTGCTCCTTTTCCCCCTAATTGAGCTGGGATACTGTTATCCGTTACCTGTATGGATGATGCTCAGTTCCCAGCTCCGCTGCGTAGCCGTGCATGCGTGGGTGTCTCCCCTGCGCTGCATGACCACCCGCATGTGCGGTCCCTGGCTATTGCTGTGGAAGCTAACCGTAGGTCAAGGTCCTCTGCAGTGGTGCATGACTTACTACGTGTGTTTAGGCTGCAGCCATTTCCAGGTGCCCTTGCTGTGCTGAATTGTGTTTGGTTGCATAGGGTGAGCGGGCCACACCTCCCCTGCTTTTATCAGGGTTAGTGTGTGTACTTGAAATGCTGTCCCCAGCCAATTGCTGAGGGGCAGCTCATATATAAAGGCTCCCTGCCCTATGGGCGGGGCCTTAGCTACTCACATAGCTTCTGAATCTTGCCATGTGTGTTGTGTGTTCCTGTACCTGTCCCTGCGCCTATCCTAGAGGCGGTAATTCTAGGCTTGAATCCCTGATCCTGTACCCATCCCTGCGCCTATCCTGGAGGCGGTAATTCTAGGTTTGAATCCCTGATCTTGTACCTGTCCCTGCGCCTGTCCTGGAGGGGTAATTGCAGGCTCGCCTATCCTGGAGGCGGTAATCCCAGGTTGAATCCATGATCCTGTACCTGACTGTCTGAACTGTGTCTGCTGTGTTATGTTCCTGAATCCTTCTGTGTCCTGAACCCTATGCCCAGTGACTGTGATCCTTTGCTAATTGACTTCCTTTGATACAACCTGGGTTCATCTTGGAAGGAGGAGTCCGGTGTGGGTGTGCTGAGTTTCTGTTACTCTGTGCTCAGCTTGTTTTTGGTGCAATCCCCGGCCGGCTCCAGTTGAGCCTGGCGGGGCTTGCACCAGACCGCTTGGGTTCATTTTTAGATCGCTTCCAGATGTCCGGATCCGATCCTTCCCTGCCTGATGTCCGGAGCCTGCCGATCGTTGCCAGATGTCCTGAGTCTGATACTGCGGCCTCATGTCCGGAGCCTGATGTCCGCAGGCCGATATCCGGAACCTGTCGATCGTTGCCAGATGTCGGGAGTCCGATGCCAGTGTTCTGATGTTCCTGAGATCCAGCCCGTGTTCCGGTGTCCGTGTTCCTGATGTCCAGTCTGTGTTCCGGTGTCAGTGTTCCGGATGTCCAGTCCGTGTTCCTGTGTCCATGTTCCTGATGTCCAGTCCGTGTTCCTGATGTCCAGTCCGTGTTCCTGATGTCCGGTCCGTGTTCCTGATGTCCAGTCCGTGTTCCTGATTCCATGTTCCAGTTTGTGTTCCTGATTCCATGTTCCTGAGATCCGGTCCATGTTCCTGAGATCCAGTTCGTGTTCCTGAGTTCGTGATTCTGATGTCCTCATGTGTCCTGTTTACGTTCTGATGACCTTGTGTACCCTGATGTCATGCCTGTGACCTGATGTCCCACCTATGTGTGCTGCGGTGATCTGTTGGTACCTTGGAGTCCTCTGGGTGATAACCTTCTGGAAGGTGGGGAATCGGGAGCCTTGCATAATCATGTTTGATTTATGTACTGTGTGTCTTCACTTATTTACTTTAATAAACTTTACTTCCCTATACCTGAAGTTGTGCGGTGTAATCAAGTTCTACGTGTCTCTTCCTTGTCCACATGCTCAGCTGCCACAGAACCCCGGTCTCTGCCCTTCTTTAGTTTGGGTAGGCCCGGGTCCCCCTCTGCGGTATGGAGAGTCCATATTGCGTCCCCGGGGGACGCCCGCCCCACGCCATGGTGGTCGGTCAGCGTGGAGGCGATTATGGGCTGGGCCGCTTCTCGGTGGCTGCAGCCAATCGTGACACTAGTGACTGGAGCCTAGACAGTAGGAGACGGTGGTCAACTGTGTCGAAAGCTGCAGAAAGGTCGAGAAGAATGAGCAGAGAGTGGTCACCATTATGTTTTGCTATCAGAAGGTCGTTGGTCACTTTGATGAGTGCAGTTTCAGTCGAATGTAGGGGTCGGAAGCCGGACTGTGAAGGGTCTAGAAGGGAGTGAGTGGAGAGGTAACGGGTAAGGCGGGAGTAGACTAGGCGCTCCAAAAGTTTAGAGATGAAGGGGAGATTGGAGACCAGTCTGTAGTTGTTTCTGCAGGAAGGGTCGAGAGCGGGTTTCTTTAGTAATGGAGTAACGATAGAGTGTTTGAAGGAGGATGGGAAAATGCCAGAGGAGAGTGAGAGATTAAAGATTATAGTTAGGTGAGTTGTGACAACTGGAAAGAGAGACTGGAGGAGATGTGAGGGAATGGGGTCGGTAGTGCATGTAGTCGGAAGAGAGAAAGAGAGGAGTCTAGAGACTTCTTCTTCTGTGATGGGATCAAATGTGGAAAGGGAGCCAGGGGAAATGCAAGGAGGGATGGGAGTCACAACACTTGATGGTTGAGAGCAGATTTCCTGATGGATAGTATCTATTTTTTCTATAAAGTTGGAGGCCTGGTCATCAGCACAAATGTCTGTGATGGGGGCTTGTGCTTTTGGCCTGAGGAGGGAGTGAAAAGTGTCAAAAAGTTTCTTGGGGTTGTTGGCTAGTGAGGAGATCAGGGTGGTGATGTAGGTCTGTTTGGCGAGTTGAAGTGCAGCGTTATAAGTTCTTAACATAAATTTAAAGTGGATGAAGTCTTCTGGTGTGTGGGTTTTTCTCCAAAGGCGTTCAGCACTCCTAGAGCATCGCTGGAGAAGTTGAGTTTGCAATGTGAGCCAGGGCTGTTTTACTGTGTTTTTTGAAGTTCTGAGGGTGAGCGGCACTACTTGGTCAAGGGTGCTTCTAAGAGTGTCACTGTAGTGATGAACAGCCAGATCAGGACAGGAAAAAGAGGAGATTGGGGACAGCAATGAGTGTAGGGAGTGTGAAAGTGTCTGAGGGTTAATAGCTTGTAGATTTCTGAATGTGTGGTAGGTAGGAGTGCGTTGGGGTGGTCCAGAATTTGTGAGCGCGTGAAGGAGAGAATGTTGTGGTCAGAGAATGGAAGCGGTGAGTTATTTAGGTGGGAGATTGAACAGAGCCGGACAAAGACCAGGTCAAGGATGTTAACGTCCTTGTTTGTCTCAGAGGTTGAAAGCTGTGAGAGGCAAAGAGAAGTGGTTAGTGATAGAAGATGAGATGCAGATGTGGAAGTAGGGCTGTTAATAAGGATGTTGAAGTCTCCAAGGATAAGGGTTGGTAGTTCTGAGGACATGAAGTGCGGCAGCCAGGCTGAGAAATGGTCAAGGAAGTGGTTGGGCGAGACTGGGGGCCGATATATGACTGCTACTCTGAGGGAGAGGGGACAGAAGAGCCTGATGGTGTGGACCTCAAAAGAAGTGAATGAGAGTATTGGGGAGATGACCAGGAAAGTGCATTGTGGGGACAGGAGTATGCCGACTTCACCACCATGTCTGTTTGCGGGTCTCGGGGAATGGGAGAACTGTAAGCCACCATAGGAAATGGCAGCAGGGGAGACAGTGTCAGAATCCTGAATCCAGGTTTCAGTGAGGGCCAACAGATGAAGAGTTGTTCAGAAAGTAGTTGTGCAGGAAGGGAAGCTTGTTGCATACAGACCGTGGATTCCAGAGGGCACAGTTAAAAGAAGGAGATGAGGGAGTGCAAGTAATATTAATAAGATTATTATGGTTTTGATATGAGGTAGGGTAGGGGTTGAGGTTGGGGGATGGTGGACCAGGGTTGGGGGAGATGTCCCCTGAAATCAGTAGGAGTAGGAAGATAAAGAGCAAGTTGTTGTTGGAATTGTAAGTCAGTTTTTTCTGCGATTGTTTGGGCAAGATGGGCTGAGGTTTTTCAAGAAGGTGAGAAGTGCATGGGAACTGTACATGGGAGAGGGAAGTATAGAGGGACTGATGTGTATGAGTTGTGATGGAGGAGGGATGGGGCGGTGAATGTGGATATATTGCAGCATACAAGACAGCCAGCAGAGGTGGGGATTGTACCATTCAGCTGTTTGCTTTCAATTAATGGAGTGCATACCTGTGTGAAGAGAGAAGATGAATGTTAATTCCTTGCCTTGGATAACTGCTGTTCACATGATGTTTATCTTCTGTGATGCTTTGCTTTCTGGGATGCGTGCGCCCCACACTGCGTGCGCCCCTTAGGCTACTCCTAAATATATAGCCCACACTACAGGGACAGGAGAGATGGATTGTGGGAGCTGGTTTGGGATAATTTGGCAGCTGGGGCCAGCACACCATGGGGTGGTTAGATCATCAAAGGCACTAGACCTGGCTACATCTATATGTTATAGCACCTTCCACCTGATAAGATCTAGAGAGGCCCCAGTCACACGGATATAAAGCAGTAAGTATTAAATACAGTGTAAGGTTCTTTGTCTCTGTTGACATGTTCCTTGAAACTCAGTTTTCCGTCTGCCATTTTGCTTTCTGTCTTTCTGCAGCTCTTGCCCTCAGTTAATATGGAGTTTCTAGTTTTCATGTTCCCGCCCTGATTCTTCCCTCTTGCTTCTTAAGCAGCCTCAGCTGAACAATCAGTGCTCCTGAATCAAGCCTCAGTCAGTCTGTGACCTGACTCCTGGAAACCTAGGATTTTGGACTCCAGCTATTTCCTACTGAGGAACCTTTGAACACTTTTGGACTCTGGAAACCTGCTGTCTGGTGAATCCATGTTTGCAGAGGAATTACGGTACAGAGAAGAGATCCTGAACCTGCTTTGGAGATTTATTGTAGAGCTTGAAGTTACTCTGGCCTGCTGTGTCTCCTGTCGCTGTTCCTGCAAACTGTGTGAACTTTTCAGCATGCTTGTATGAAGTAATACAAGTCATTTCATTTCAACCTATGTCTCCTGTGTTTTCCTCGCACCCAAGCACAAGACGCTATAGGAACTGTACACTATACATGACATACAGTGCAATATATGAATTATACCAAAGCTTTAGCAGGCACATTAAAAAATGTAGCAAGATGGTAAAGCAGCGAATGACAGCAAGCAGAAGTATGGAGTGTATAACATTAGGATGTATTGCAGCATACAAGACAGCCAGCAGAGGTGGGGATTGTACTGTTCAGCTGTTTGCTTTCAATGAATGGAGTGCATACCATTAGGATATATTGCAGCATACAAGACAGCCAGCAGAGGTAGGGATTGTACCATTCAGCTGTTTGCTTTCAATGAATGGAGTGCATACCATTAGATATACTGCAGCATACAAGACAGCCAGCAGAGGTGGGGATTGTACCATTCAGCTGTTTGCTTTCAATGAATGGAGTGCATACCATTAGGACATATTGCAGCATACAAGACAGCCAGCAGAGGTGGGCATTGTACCATTCAGCTGTTTGCTTTCAATGAATGGAGTGCATACCAGTAGGATATATTGCAGCATACAAGACAGCCAGCAGAGGTGGGGATTGTACCATTCAGCTGTTTGCTTTCAATGAATGGAGTGCATGTCCTCTGAAAGCCGGAGGAGTGTCTGCTCCAGTAAGGGGGGAAATAGGAGAGCAGGACAGGCCAGACAGGTGCTGGTAGAGGGGGACTCAATTATTAGGGGAACAGATAGGGCAATCTGTCACAA
Source organism: Oophaga sylvatica (assembly GCA_033576555.1). Taxonomy (NCBI): domain Eukaryota; kingdom Metazoa; phylum Chordata; class Amphibia; order Anura; family Dendrobatidae; genus Oophaga; species Oophaga sylvatica. The sequence goes on along the minus strand of JARQOD010000007.1, from coordinate 141,292,989 downwards.
AGGCAGGGATCATTGAACAGTGTGCTGCTGAGTCGCACGTACCAGGGCTTATGGGGTACTCGGCACCGAGCCCGTTCACTTCAATGGGGGAGAGGTCACGGGTAGCGCAGCTCGGTCCGTTGCCCTGGGCGCTCATTCAAAGGGGGGAATATTTACAGGGGATTATAGAATGTTCGTGACGCCACCTGTGGTTCCTGGTCAGGATGACCAGCGCTGCAGGGTAGATTCTCTGAGGGGTTGTTACTGGGCAGCAAGATGTTAAGTCCCCCACAGGCGGGACTGATCCCTCGAGATGTATGGCGGTGCAGGGGTGCAGGCAATAAGGCAGACACGCACAAAAGTCTCTTTCTGTACCTTTACTGTTGTGGGTTCAGGCACGTCCGGGAGGCTGTCAGGGTGGAGAATGCACATCCAGTAATCACTGAGTAGGTGTAAGGCCTCCTTACTTCTTGATGTGTGTGAATCTCTAACTTGCATGAAGCCAAGTTTAACTCCGTGTAGAACAGCTACGCCCGGCTGACATTGTGGTGGAGCCTTCTTGTGGACAGAACTAAATCTATGTGGCTGATCAGGCCTGATTCCTGTTCTTCCTGACCCCGGTTACGTATCAGCACTAAAGGGCCCCTCTGCGACCTGAAGTCCAGCAGGGTCTCCGGTTTCTCCCACTAGCCGTGAAGGAACTAGCAAGCTCGGACCCGTTGTCCGGTTGTGTAGAGTTGAGGATAAGCTCTCGTCGCTATTTCTACTCAGTCACTCTCTTTCTCATTTTTCCACTCGCCCGTCGTCCTACTCACACCCTTAACATAAGCACAGGCAACATTAGTCGTCAGCTTCCTTCCATCCACCGCTCACTGACCGTTCCTCAGTCGACTCGTTGTTACAAATACTGTAGTTCCCTTCCTTCTTCTCCTTCAAAGGCTCTGTCCAGAATAGCTACCAGGACTTTCCGTCAGACTGATCTGTGCACACTCTGAGAGTCACTTTCCACGTTCATATGAACTAACAGTCAGCCTATTCTGAGGTAACAGCTTGTCTTTCTTCCTCTGTCTCATCTGTCAGGAATCACAACTCATCCGAACTCGCTCTGGCTCAGACTGAGCTCTGACTAGAAGACCGTCTGGCTAGAAGAAGACCCACTAGCAGAAGATTCACTGCTGCATCTCCCACACCCTTATATAGTCTAAAGGGGCTCCCTCTGGTGGCACTATAGGGAAATGTGGAGTGTGAATGAATATCAGGTGTTTGTGATTTACCTTTCTGTGCATCCTCCAGAGGGTACATGTGGCACCAAGCGCAGCTGGGCTACACACTGCCTACCTGATGCTCGAGTCCGATACATCGCTGATCGGGTTGAAAGATTACTGGGAGGGGATGGTGAGGATCCAGCGTCATGGTGCACATTGGCACAAATGATAAAGTTAGAGGTAGGTGGAAGGTCCTTAAAGATGATTTCAGGGAATTAGGCTGCCAACTTAAAGCAAGGACCTCCAAGGTGGTATTTTCTGAAATAATGCCTGTACCACGTGCCACACTAGAGAGGCAACGGGAGATTAGGGAGGTTTGGGTTCCTGAAGAACTGGGCTGACGTTTCAGTTGGCTACAGGTTCTATGCTAGGGACGGGCTGCACCTCAATGGGGAGGGTGCAGCTGTGCTGGGGGGGAGAAAGTGGCTAGAAGGTTGGTGGAGTGTTGAAACTAGGAATTGGGGGAAGGGTATTCATTTTATAGGAGGGGAAGAAAGTGCAAATAGAGACCTGGGCACAAATAATGAAATTGGGGGTGGGGGTGGCATGGGGGATGGGGTTAGAACAGTTAATAATTTAAGAAAGAATAGAGGTACAGAGAGATACATAAAGTGCATGTATAATAATTCCAGAAGCCTCACCAACAAAATGGAGGAATTAGAATTAATTTTGTTGGGACATAATTATGACATGGTGGGGATATCTGAGACTTGGCTGGATGAGAGCCACGACTGGGCGGTTAATGTACAGGGCTATAGTCTGTTCAGAAATGACCGTACAAATAAGCAAGGTGTGGGTGTGTGTTTATATGTAAAATTATCATTAAAACTCATCCTGCATGATAATATATGTGAATCTAATGAAGATGTAGACTCCCTGCGGGTGGAGATAAGGGGAGGGGAAAAATAATAAATTACTGATAGGGGTTTGTTATGTCTCCAAAAATAATGGAAGCAGCGGAGAATATCCTCATAAAGCAAATAGATGAAGCAGCAACTCAAGGAGAAATCATTATTATCCAGAAATACATTGGGGAACAGAAACCTGCAGTTCCAGCAAAGGTAATAGGTTTTTGACAACTATGAGAGACAATTACCTTTCACAACTAGTTCAGGACCCAACAAGAAGGGGGGCATGCTAGACCTAATATTAACCAACAGGCCAGACAGCATATCAAATATAAGGGTTGGGGGTCACTTGGGTAATAGTGATCACAAAATAATAAGTTTTCATGTATCCTTTAATAAGATGTGTAGTAGAGGGGTTACAAGGACACTAAATTTCAGGAAGGCAAATTTCCAACGGATGAGAGATGATCTTAGTGCAATAAACTGGGACGATATCCTGAGACATAAAAATACACAAAGAAAATGGGAGACGTTTATTAGCATCCTGAATAGGACCTGTGCACAGTATATACCCTATGGCTAGTGATGGCGAACCTTTTTGAGACCGAGTGCCCAAAACTGCAATCTAAAACCCACTTATTTATCGCAAAGTGCCAACACGGCAATTTAACCGGAATACTGAGGTTTTAGATTAGAAAAATAACTCCATACTGTATAATCGCCACACATGATGCTGCATACTGTATAATGGCCACACATGATGCTCCATACTGTATAAAGGCACACATAATGCTGCATGCAGTATAATGGCCCCACATGATGATGCATACAGTATAATGGCCCCACATGATGCTGCATACAGTATACTGGCCACACGTGATGCTCCATACTGTTTAATGGCCACACATGAGGCTCCATACTGTATAATGGCCCCACGTGATGCTCCATAGTGAATAATGGCCACACATGATGCTCCATACTGAATAATGGCCACACATGATGCTGCATGCAGTATAATGGCCCCACATGATGCTGCATACAGTATAATGGCCCCACATGATGACGCATACAGTAAAAATTTGGCCCCACATGATGCATACAGTATAATGGCCACATATGATGATGCATACTGAATAATGGCCCCAATGATGCTCCATACAGTATAATTGGCCCACATGATGCTGCATACTGTATAATGGCCACACGTGATGCTCCATACTGTATAATGGCCACACATGATGTTCCATACTCTTTAATGGCCACACATGATGCTCCATAGTGAATAATGGCCACACATTATGCTCCATACTGAATAATGGCCACACATGATGCTGCATGCAGTATAATGGCCCCACATGGTGATGCATACAGTATAATGGCCCCACATGATGATGCATACAGTATAATGGCCCCACATGATGCATACTGAATAATGGCCCCACATAATGATGCATACAGTATAATGACCCCACATGATGCTGCATACAGTACAATGGCCCCACATGATGCTGCATACAGTACAATGGCCCCACATGATGATGCATACAGTATAATGGCCCCACATGATGCATACTGAATAATGGCCTCACATAATGATGCATACAGTATAATGGCCATACATGATGATGCATACAGTATAATGGCCCCATATACTGCTGCATACAGTATAATGGCCCCACATGATGCTCCATACTGAATAATGGCCTTGCATAAAAAAACTACTCACCTCTGCCCGTTCCAACGCTGATATCGCTTCCTCATCTATCACACACACACACACAGCGTCTCAGACACACACACACAGCAGCTTCACACACACCACACACCACAAGCGCTCACACACACACAGCGTCTCACACACACACACAGCGTCTCACAACACACACCACACACATCCACACACACACAGCGTCTCACACACACACACACACACACACGTCTCACACACACACACACACACACACACACAGACCAGCTTCACAGGCACAGCGGCCAGACTCACCTCTCCATGATCCGGCAGCTTCCTTCTTCTCACTTCCTCTCACACATTGAGCGGCGCTGCCGGCCGGCTGACATCATTTTTCAGCCGCTCAATGTGAGAGTGAGCTGCAGTCAGGGAATAACTGAGGCGAGGCCACGTGCCAGCTGAGAGGGCTCTGCGTGCCCTCGCTGGCACGCGTGCCATAGGTTCACCATCACTGCCCTATGGGAATAAACATGCTACAAATAGGAGGAAACCACTATGGCTTAATAGAGCTGTAAGGGGCACAATAAGTCTAAGGCAGTAAGATAATATAAAAGCTTTTAGGGCTCTGTAAAGGGAGTGGGGAACTGTGAGGATGGCAGATTATACTGCATCATGATAGTGTCTACCAGGTAGGGGAAGAAGTATGTGCAGAACATGAGACGATTAATGAAAGTATGTGGCTTTGCCAAGAAAGGCAAATTTACAACCGTTACAATAGTGGGGAGTAGAGTTGAGCGAAACAGGTCGGTCAGATTCAAAGTCGCCGACTTTCCCCAAAGTCGGGTTTCGTTGGCCGAAACACAACCATAGCGTGCAGTCGGCCATGCGGTCGGCAAAACGAGCGCCAAAGTCGGTTTTCCCAGAATGCTTTCAGGCGCCTTTTTTCAGCCAATAAGCAAGGACGTACACTGTGGGCAACGAGATGACATGTGCAGCGTCCACCACCATCTTAGAGAAGGGCATTGCAGTGATTGGCTTGCTTTGGGGGGCGTCATAGTGTCTATAAAAGCCTGAGCGCCGACCTCCATTTTACTTCTGCCAATAATAACAGTAGGGAGAGATTGCTGACGCTGTTTATCAGTAGGGGGGAGAGTTAGTGCTGGAAAGAGAAGTTCTTCTGTGCTTGTGCTGATAGCAATTGTGCTGTGCAGTTAGTGTGCAGTGACAGGGGAGGATTTTCTTGTGCGCACCAGCGCTGGTTATTAGGCTGCCTGATAGCTGTATTGCTGTGTATACACTGCTGTGCAGACTGCTTTTTACACAGTACTCATACTTTTAGTCTTTTTTATGCACGGTTACCGAGCGTTCATTTTTTCCCACACCGTATGGAGCTGTACGCTCCTCACACACTACCATGTACCGGCTGGTATCACGGACAAATACATGCTGACTATCTGTGTGTGACTCCGGAAATATATACGGAGATTGAAATTTTCCCGTACACCGTATACACCTGTCCGCTTCTGATACAGTACAGTATATCTGCTCTTTGTATTACTGTCAAATCCATACTGAGTGAGCGTCTGTGTGTGACTCCAGAAGTATATACGGAGATAGAAATTTTCCCGTACACTGTATACAGCTGTCCGCTTCTGATACAGTACCGTATATCTGCTCTTTGTATTACGGTCAAATCCATACTGAGTGAGCGTCTGTGTGTGACTCCGGAAATATATACGGAGACTGAAATTTTCCCGTACACCATAAATAGCTGTCCGTTTCTGATACTGTACCGTATATCTGCTCTTTGTATTACGGTCAAATTCATAGTGAGAGAGCATGTGTGTGTGACTCCGGAAATATATATGGAGATTTAAATTTTTTCCTACACCGTAGACAGCTGTACGCTCCTCATACAGTACCATATATCTGCTGATATTTTTGGTACATTTTCCCAAACAAGAGGAAGTATGGTGGAAGAGGCCGAGGACGTTGGCGGGGCGGGGCCAGCTGGTAGTGATGGTGGTGGTGGTGGTGCATCTGCTGGTAGTGCCAAAAGCACAATAGCACCTAAAGTAGGAGGTGTTGAGCCTGCATCATCGTCTGGCTACAGAAGGCCTGGAAGGCTCCCTTTTCAGGGAGTAGGTAAACCGCTTTTAAAGCCGGAGCATCAGGAACAGGTTTTGTCTTACATTGCCGAAACAGCCTCCAGCTCTATCGCCTCCTCTTCTGAAGTTTCAAAAAATGCAAGCACTGAGTCGTCAATGCAGGCTCCTGGTCAGGAACAACACCTTTCCATGTGTCCTTCACCCCCACCACAAGTGAAGGATGCGGCAGGCCACACTTCAGATTACTCCCTGGAGCTCTTTTCACATACCATGCCTGGGTTATCAAGTGAAATCCTGAATTCCCCAGTCCAAGAAGAATATGACATGGAGTGCACTGATGCACAGCCACTGCTATATGATTGTGCTGGTACATTCACACAGAGCACTGCATTGCACTCGCAGTCTATTGAGCCAGATTCTGACCCTGATGAAACTCAGGTGCCCCTTCCCGCATACTATACCACCTTACACGGTGACACAGAGGAGGGTGCAGATGAAATTGAAGAGGAGGTGATGGATGACCCAGTTGTTGACCCGGATTGGCATCCATTGGGGGAAGAGGATGCCGCTGGCAATAGCTCAGAAGAGGAGGAGGATCCGCTGCAGGCATCGACATCACAGCTGTGGTTATCTGGCAGGCCCGTAGCAGTCCAGAAACTTGTTAAAAAAACAAAAAGAGTTGCAGTACAGCTTGGCCAGACGGTCAAATTAACACAGGTGCAAGCCATGAAATTTTATCCCATTGTCGGAAGAGTGCAGTGTGGTACTTTTTTGACCAAAATCCTATTGATGAGGCAAAGGTTATCTGTAAGAAGTGCGGAAGGACCTTTAGCTGAGGGAAAAATCTCCGAAATTTGAATACCAGTTGCATGCTTAGACATTTAAACACCATGCACTTGCAAGCGTGGACTGACTACAAAACCCCAGGTAGCACACGTGCACCTGCTCCGACTGAAGGTAGCCAGCAATGCTACATCGCTTACCCCAGTGTAAGCCCACCGGTTAGCACACCACCAGCAAGAAATGTTGAGGTGTCATCGCAAGGCCAAAGAAGTCAGGGAATCCCAATGTTTTTCCAACAAAAGACTGAATCTAGGCCATCACCACCACCATCACCATCACCCACCTCCTCTCAGTCCGCCAAGTCCTCCGCTAGTTCCCCCATATGCAGCTCTCAAGTACAGCTCACCCTAGCTGACACTCTGAGTAGGACAAGAAAGTACTCATCCTCTCATCCACGTACACTGGCTTTGAACGCCTACATTGCCAAACTGATCTCATTAGAATGATGCCCTTCCGTTTGGTTGAAAGCACAGCGTTCCAAGAGCTCATGGCCTACGCTGTCCCACGCTATGACCTACCCAGTTGGCACTTCTTTGCTAGAAAAGCCATCCCTGCCCTCCATCTGCATGTGAAAGATCGCATTGTCCATGCACTCAAACAATCAGTAAGTGGAAAGGTGCACCTCACAGCAGCTGCATGGGCCAGTAGGCATGGCCAGGGCCATTACGTGTCCATCACTGCGCACCGGGTTAATGTGGTGGATGCAGGCTCCACAGGGGCAGCGGCGGTGGGACAGTGCTAGCTAGCCCACTGTATAGGCAACAGTTGGCTGTAGGCGTTCGACCCACCTCCTCTCCTCCAGAAGCAAAAGCTTGTCGACAAAGCGCAGTCACACGAGCACTCCATCCGCAGCTGCCAGTGTTGCACACGAGGTGTCCCACTATCGAACAGCTAGTGGTAAGCGTCAGCATGTTGTTTTAAAGATGATGTCTTTGGACGACAACAGACACACCGCGGAGGTACTTGGCCGACTACTTTCAGTGAGAAACTGAGTCATGGCTGGGCAGTCTACATCTTGAGCCAGGCAAGGTAGTCAATGATAACGGCTGTAATTTTGTGGCGGCCATAGCCCTGGCAAAACTCAGACACATACCTTGCCTGGCTCACACCTTGAACCTGGTGGTGCAGTGCTTTATAAATAATTATCCTGAGTTACCAGCCTTGCTCCATAAGGTGTGAAGACTGTGCTCGCACATCTGTCGTTCGCCCGTAGACTCCAGTCGTATGCAGAGGCTGCAGCGATCACTCCACCTCCCCAAGCACCGCCTAATCATAGACGTTGCAACAAGGTGGAACTCCACCATGCACATGGTTGAGAGTCTGTGCGAACAGAGGCAGGCTGTAATGCATTTGTGGGAGGATACACGGGCAGGCAGTTTGAGGGCAGACATCGAGTTGTCGGGTGTGCAGTGGTCAAAGCTGAAAGACCTCTCTAAAGTCCTTTAGTGTTTTGAGGAATGCACACGGCTGGTAAGCGCAGACGACGCCATCATAAGCTTGAGCATCCCACTTATGCGTCTGCTCATGCAAACTTTGACGCACATTAAGGATCAGGCGTCTGCAGCGGAGGAGGAGGAGGGAAGCGTTGATGACAGTCAGGCATTGTCTGCTCAGGGAACTGTCCTGGACGAGGTGGAGGAAGAAGAGGAGGAGGAGGATGAGGGGTGTTGTGAATGGACTTGAAATGAGTTCTGAGCAGAGGCTCCCTCTGGTGGTTACAAGCGGTACTGGACTGTCCAGTGAAGATTGTGAGGAGTGGGAATCAGGTGTTACTGACTGGTCTTATATAAGGGAGTCGCCTTCCCATCAGGGTTGCCGGTGATCAATTGCTCTGGTCTCAATCCTTGAGTCCTGTTTCCTTTGTAGCCTGCTGTGTCGTGTCTGCATCTCCTGCTAACAGATAAGACATTTTCTTCTTTTTGTTTTTGTGCTTGATTTTTGCATTTTGTCCTGCACTTCTGTGGGGGCCTTCAGGGTCCCCTCCGGGGGCTTTTGCACTCTCAGTTTAGTTCAGCCACTGATGTTTGTACTTTTGCTTTTTCCAGTTTTTTCAGTGGCTGCTGTTTTGATTTTGTTACACCAGAGAACTAATTTAGGTGGTAGAGGTCGTGTGATCTCAGGTGATTTTGAAATTAGTAGAGTTGGTGCTTTTCAGGGTTTTTTGGGATTGCAGTAAGTGCCCTTCCTATCCTTTTCTATTTAGGTAGTTTGGGCCCCAAAGTTTGCTCATACTATTTTCTGTCTGTGTCAGTATTTCATCTTGTCTAACCGCCATTACATGTTTGGGGGCTTTCTATGTTCTTTGGGGATCTGCTCCGGGGCAGATAGCTTTCCTCTTTCTATCTTTAGGTGTAGTTAGTTTCTCAGGCTGTGACGAGGCGTCTAGGACCAACGTAGGAACGCTCCACGGCTGCCTCTAGTTGTGGTGGTTAGTCAGGGTACTGCAATCTCATAGATTCCAACTTCTCTGGTGTATTGCCTTTTTTACCTGCACTCCTCAGCTACCGAAACATAACAGTATCACCGGCCTAAAAATTGAAAATTGTATGGTACTCACAGAAGGGAAAAAATATTGTGAAAGAAAAAGGTTGTCAGAGTTGTCAGAGATATTTTTCTGTTTGTTGCATTTTTTTTTCCCTCTGTATCTCTGGGTGCTGGGGAGGATTTTTTTTTCTCTCAATGGAGATTGCACAGTTGTCTGGCCGTGTGGATCAGCTTGCCACTGAGGTTCGGAGTATTGCTGCCTATCTTGCTAGGTTGTCTGTTGTGGAACCTAGGATTCCCATGCCAGATTTGTTTTTAGGGGATCGAGCTAAGTTTCAGAATTTCAAAAATAATTGTAAATTGTTTTTTGCCTTAAAATCTAAGTCCTCAGGGAATGCAGCGCAGCAGGTTCAAATTGTCATCTCTCTCCTGCGTGGCGATCCTCAGGATTGGGCTTTTTCCCTGACACCTGGGGATCCTGTTTTGAGTGATGTTGATGCATTTTTTCAGGCTTTGGGGTTATTGTACGATGAGCCTAATGTCACTGATCAAGCTGAAAAAGCCTTGTTGGCATTAAATCAGGGTCTTGATGACGCTGAGTTATACTGTCAGAGATTCCGTAGGTGGGCAGTCCTGACCAAGTGGAATGACGACGCTTTGGCGGCCCTTTTTCGGAAGGGTCTGTCAGATAATGTAAAGGATGTTATGGTGGGATTCTCTGTCCCCTCTGGTCTTAATGATTCTATGTCATTAGCGATTCAAATTGACAGACGTTTGCGTGAGCGGAGAAGTATGCGTGGAATGGTGTTGCCTTGTGAACCTGCTTCTGAACCCATGCAGTGTGATAGAGTGGTGTCTGGGGCACAGCGTCATGAGTTTCGAAAGCGCAATGGGTTATGTTTCTACTGTGGTGATGCCTCTCATGCTATTTCAGTCTGCCCTAAGCGGGGAAGACGTTTTGCACGCTCAGTTGTCTTGGGTAGTGTTCAGACTAAGTTTTTATTAACTGTCACTCTGATATGCTCTCTGTCCTCATTTTCTGCTCAGGCTTTCGTTGATTCTGGAGCAGCTATTAACCTGATGGATTATGATTTTGCTAAACGTTGTGGGTTTCCCTTGATACCCCTACAGAAGTCTATTCCCCTACTGGGGATCGATTCTACCCCTTTGGCTGAGAATAAACCTCAGTTCTCTACTCAGGTGATAATGAGGGTTGAACCTGATCATCAGGAGTGCTGTAAATTTTTGGTTCTGTATAATCTGCATGATATTATCGTACTGGGCTTCCCTTGGTTGCAGTCTCATAATCCTGTTTTGGATTGGAAATCTGTGTCTGTAACCAGTTGGGGCTGCCAATGTGTTAATAACAACACTCCTGTTTTTTCTGCCTCCCCCCAGGCTCAGGATGTTCCTGACTTTTTGATTGATTTTTCTGATGTGTTTAGCGAAAGTAAATCTGCATCCTTGCCTCCCCATAGGAGCTATGACTGCGCTATTGAATTAGTGCCTGGTAGTAAATTCCCTAAAGGTCGCCTTTTTAACTTGTCTGTACCTGAACATGACGCTATGCGGTCTTATATCAAGGAATCATTGGAGAAGGGTCATATCAGACCATCCTCTTCACCCTTAGGTGCCGGTTTTTTCTTTGTGGCCAAAAAGGATGGTTCATTAAGGCCGTGTATTGATTATCGTCTTTTGAACAATATTACTGTAAAATATCAATACCCGTTACCTTTGATTTCTGACCTGTTTTCCAGGGTGAAAAACGCTACTTGGTTTACCAAGCTTGACCTCAGGGGGGCATATAACCTTATTCGCATTAAGCACGGGGATGAATGGAAGACGGCATTCAATACCCCTGAGGGGCATTTTGAGTACCTTGTGATGCCCTTTGGGCTCACTAATGCTCCTTCTGTCTTCCAGTCCTTCATGAATGACATTTTCAGGGATTTTGTGGATAAATTTCTGATTGTTTATTTGGATGATATCTTGATTTTTTCTAATGACTGGGACTCTCATGTGAAACATGTTCGAACTGTATTCCAGATTTTGAGAGAGAATGCTCTGTATGTGAAGGGATCAAAGTGTCTTTTTGGCGTACAGAGGATCTCATTTCTGGGATTCATTTTGTCCCCATCTGTTATTGAAATGGACCCGGTCAAGGTTCAGGCCATCTGTGATTGGGTCCAACCTACTTCATTAAAGGCTCTTCAAAGATTTTTGGGTTTTGCCAATTTTTATCGTAAATTTATTGGTAATTTCTCGGTTATTGTTAAACCATTGACTGATTTGACCAGAAAGGGTTCTGATGTGGTGAATTGGCCTCCTGAGGCAGTCTCTGCATTTCAGGAACTTAAGCAGAGATTCACTTCTGCTCCTGTTCTACGGCAGCCTGATGTTTCTCTGCCATTTCAGGTGGAGGTTGATGCCTCTGAAATTGGGGCAGGTGCCGTTTTGTCCCAAAAAGATCCAGAGACCTCTAAAAGTAACCCTTGTGCCTTTTTCTCTCGAAAATTTTCTCTACTGAACGTAATTATGACGTGGGTAATCGGGAGTTACTGGCCATGAAGTGGGCTTTTGAAGAGTGGAGACATTGGCTGGAGGGAGCCAAACATCAGGTGGTGGTCCTTACGGACCATAAGAATCTGGTTTATCTGGAATCTGCCAAGCGACTCAATCCTAGACAGGCCAGGTGGGCCTTGTTTTTCACACGTTTTAATTTTGTGGTTTCCTTTCTTCCTGGCACTAAGAATGTTAAGGCGGATGCCCTCTCGAGGAGTTTCCTTGCGGACTCTCCTGAGTTATCTGATCCTTCTGTTATTTTGAAAGAGGGTGTAGTTCTTTCCGCCATCTCACCCAATTTGAGACTTGCTCTGGAGGGGTGTCAGGAGGATAGGCCCGAGCGCTGCCCTGTTGGAAAATTGTTTGTCCCGGACCAGTGGAAAAAGAGTGTGATGTCTGAGATTCATTGTTCCGCGTTGGCTGGGCATCCCGGAATTTTTGGTACCAGAGACTTGGTTAGTCGGTCCTTTTGGTGGCCTACCTTGTCTCGTGATGTCAGGGAATTTGTGCAGTCCTGCGGGACTTGCTCTCGCTCCAAGCCTTGCTCTCGCTCTAGTGGTTTGTTGATGCCATTGCCTGTGCCCAAGAGACCATGGACCCATATCTCTATGGATTTCATTTCCGACCTCCCTGTTTCTCAGAGAATGACCGTCATCTGGGTGATTTGTGATAGGTTTTCCAAGATGATACATCTTGTGCCATTACCTAAGTTGCCTTCCTCCTCTGAATTGGTGCCTTTGTTCCTTCAGCACGTGGTTCGTTTACACGGCATTCCTGAGAACATTGTGTCTGACAGAGGAGTCCAGTTTGTTTCCAGATTTTGGAGGACCTTTTGTTCTAAACTTGGTGTTCAATTGTCTTTCTCCTCGGCGTTTCATCCTCAGACCAATGGTCAAACTGAGAGAACAAACCAGACATTGGAGACTTATCTAAGATGCTTTGTGTCTGCTGATCAGGATGACTGGGTCTCTTTTTTGCCTTTGGCTGAGTTTGCTCTTAATAATAGGGCTAGCTCTGCCACTTTGATGTCTCCATTTTTCTGTAATTCTGGGTTTCACCCTCGGTTTTCTTCGGGACAGACGGAGGCTTCTGTCTGTCCAGGTGTTGACTCTGTTGTGGAGCGTATGCAACAGATTTGGGACCAGGTAGTGGAGAGGTTGTCCCTCTCTCAGGAGAGGGCCCAGCGGTTTGCTAACCGGCATAGGACTGATGGTCCTCGGTTTAAAGTGGGGGACTTGGTCTGGTTGTCCTCAAGAAATGTTCCTATGAGAGTGGCATCTCCTAAATTTAAGCCTAGGTTCATTGGACCTTATAAGATCATGGAGATTCTTAATCCTGTTTCTTTTCGTTTGCTTCTTCCAGGGACATTTAAGATCCATAACGTGTTCCACAAGTCCTTGTTGAAGAGGTTTGTTGAGCCAGTGGTTCCTACTGCTTTGCCTCCTGACCCTGTTCTGGTTGAGGGCAATATGGAGTTTGTGGTTGAGAAAATATTGAATTCTCGTTTTTCTAGACGGAAACTCCAGTATTTGGTTAAGTGGAGAGGTTATGGTCAGGAAGACAATTCTTGGGTGTTTGCTTCGGACATCCATGCTAGGAGACTCATCCGTGCGTATCATAGAACTCATCCTGACCGACCTGGTTGCTCAAGTGAGGGTTCGGTGACCCCTCCTCAAGGGGGGGGTACTGTTGTGAATGGACTTGAAATGAGTTCTGAGCAGAGGCTCCCTCTGGTGGTTACAAGCGGTACTGGACTGTCCAGTGAAGATTGTGAGGAGTGGGAATCAGGTGTTACTGACTGGTCTTATATAAGGGAGTCGCCTTCCCATCAGGGTTGCCGGTGATCAATTGCTCTGGTCTCAATCCTTGAGTCCTGTTTCCTTTGTAGCCTGCTGTGTCGTGTCTGCATCTCCTGCTAACAGATAAGACATTTTCTTCTTTTTGTTTTTGTGCTTGATTTTTGCATTTTGTCCTGCACTTCTGTGGGGGCCTTCAGGGTCCCCTCCGGGGGCTTTTGCACTCTCAGTTTAGTTCAGCCACTGATGTTTGTACTTTTGCTTTTTCCAGTTTTTTCAGTGGCTGCTGTTTTGATTTTGTTACACCAGAGAACTAATTTAGGTGGTAGAGGTCGTGTGATCTCAGGTGATTTTGAAATTAGTAGAGTTGGTGCTTTTCAGGGTTTTTTGGGATTGCAGTAAGTGCCCTTCCTATCCTTTTCTATTTAGGTAGTTTGGGCCCCAACGTTTGCTCATACTATTTTCTGTCTGTGTCAGTATTTCATCTTGTCTAACCGCCATTACATGTTTGGGGGCTTTCTATGTTCTTTGGGGATCTGCTCCGGGGCAGATAGCTTTCCTCTTTCTATCTTTAGGTGTAGTTAGTTTCTCAGGCTGTGACGAGGCGTCTAGGACCAACGTAGGAACGCTCCACGGCTGCCTCTAGTTGTGGTGTTTAGTCAGGGTACTGCAATCTCATAGATTCCAACTTCTCTGGTGTATTGCCTTTTTTACCTGCACTCCTCAGCTACCGAAACATAACAGAGGGGGATGATTATTTTGGGGAGGAGAATGCTTCTCAGGGGGCAAGAGAAAATGTTGGCTTGCCATGGTCAGGTACAGGGTTTGTGCGTGACTGGAGGGATGTGGATTTGGCAGAAAGTGCTCCTCCACCCACCACTGGCAGAGCATCTTTAACACCTGGAACATTGGCCCACATGTGTGATTATGTCTTGCGGATCTTAAAAAGGGACCCCCGCATTGCCAAAATTATGAAGGATGATGACTACTGGTTGGCTAGCATCCTTGATCCACGCTATAAAGCAAATTACAGAACATCATGCCACAGGAGAACCTAGAGCTAATATTGGCAAACAAGCAAGCAACTCTGGTAAACCGTTTGTTAGAGGCATTCCCTGCACACAGCTGTGGTGCAGGTTCTACCACGAGCCATACTGGGCCAAATGGAAGAGGTGTTCGTGGTGCACACAGCCGAAGTGGGGTTGGAGACAGGTGTTTCATGACCATGTTGTGGTCTGATTTCTCAAGTAACGCTCACACGACTGGTAATACTGAATCGATTGCAACAGACAGGAGACAGCAGTTGTCAACTACGGTTCAAAATTACCTCTCCTCCCCTATCGATGTTCTCCCTCACAGTTCATTCCCCTTTGACTACTGGGCCTGTAAACTGGACACCTGGCCTGAATTGGCACAATATGCCTTACAGGAGCTCGCTTGCCCTGCTGGTAGTGTGCTATCAGAAAGAGTCTTCAGTGCTGCTGGATCAATTCTGACAGAAAGAAGGACCCGGCTGTCGACCCAAAATGTAGGTGATCTCACCTTCATTAAAATGAACCATGTCTGGGTTTTAAAGGATTTTGTCCCACCTTCCCCTGATGACACATAGGTTGCAAGCAAAATGGCTCGCTTTGTCCTCCTCTTCCTCCGACTACTCCAATTCCTCCATTTGCAGCTGCTGAACGTCCAGTACAGTATACACCTCAACATATGCCAGTTTTTCCACCTCTGTAACTGGGCTGTACCCCCCCCAAGGCCAATGTCAGCACCTGGCGCACCCGGGCAAGTGCCGGGGTCCTGAGCAGGTGGGGGGCCCACTCGTCGTCAGAGACACCGGCGTACTATGAGGGGCCCTGTGCCAGTGCCGGCGCCCACGAGTGTGCCCCCCTGCTTGCTCAGGGCCCCAGCACTTGCAATCCTTACCTCTCCCTGCTCCACCGCTGTGACGTCTTCCGCGTTTTCTGACAGTGACATTCAGGTCAGAGAGAGCAATGACGTCACGTCTGTGCGCCCTCTGCCTGAACAGTCACAGTGCAGAGAGCTGGAAGATGGAGATGCTGAGGAGCCCAGAGTAGAGCAGTGCCCAGCGTGGAGAGGAATTTCATTGTTTTTAATGTTTGGAGCAATATATGGGGAGCATTATACACTGGAGAATTATATATGGGGCCCATCATACACTTGAGCATCATAGATAGGGCCCATTATACACTGGAGCATTATATATGGGGCCCATCATACAGTGGAGCATTATAAATGGGGCCCATCATACACTGGAGCACCATATATGGGGCCCATTACACACTGGAGCATCATATAAGGGGCCCATTATACACTGGAACATCATATATGGGGCCCATTATATACTGGAGCATCACATGGAGCCCATTATATATGGAGCATTATATATGGGTACCAATATATTAGGAGCATTATATGGGGCTCATCATACACTGGAGCATCATATATGGGGCCCATCATATACTAGAGCATCATATGGGGTTCATTATTTATGGGGAATCATATAGGGCCCTTTATATATGGAGCATCATATGGAGCACATATGGAGCCTATTCTGTATGGAGCATTATATGGAGCCCATTCTGTATGGCGTACTATGTGGTGCCCATAATACTGTATGGAGGACTATACTGTCCGGTTTTTGAGCTATTGTAGAATTTACAATAGATATCACTCATGTAATGTAAGAAGTGAAGTATTTGACATTGTACTATACGTATATTTCTCTGCCGTATCGGAGCATCATGAATTGTGGTATGTGTTAAAGGGGACCACTGAGACTCTTTCGCCAGCCCTACCCCCCCACAACTTTAGCCAAATAACCCCCAGTTTTCAATGCGTAATATTATTATAAAGTTAATTAAGGTTGACAAGCTTAAGTAATAAGAATTGATGTCGTTGGCATTGAAATGGGCACTGTAGGTGAGTTTACTGTCCACCACTCACTGCCGACTTTAATTCCACATTGACTTGCATTGGGGTCGGATTTTCGACCCCGACTCAACTTTTTGCGATAGTCTGCCGACTTCGTTCGACTCGACTTTTGGGAAAGTCGGATAGTCCGAAACCCAATTCGACCCTCCTGGAGGCAAAGTTGCTCATCTCTAGTGGGGAGTTCTCAAAGAAAAGAAAGGGAAGTTGGAAGACGAGGGTTGTAGACGAGGGTTGTAGAAAGCAGCTTTAGCCTGGTGCAGAACAGCAGAAAATCTGTCTAAGGAAAGTTGGGTGGAAACCTGTCGCATATGTTTTGCCCCCTGTTGGCACATAGGAGCTATTCTACTTCTACTTCCTAGCTTAGAACCTTCTACTCCTAAGATAGGATTGTATCCTTTGTTATGTCCCCACAATCCATTGGCATAGTATGGCCCCCCTGGCCAGTGTCCCAAATGCTACGCCCTCATAAGTCTTGGCCATGCCCCCAATGAACATTATGCCTGCACTGGATGGCACCAATGCCCCTTCAGGACCTGCCCTGCTCTCCAGCTCCTTCCCTAACACAACCCAAATGGATGGAGCAGTTATACATCAGTCTTTTGCTGCCATCTGAGACTCACTAGGACAATTACTTAGCCAGGGTTGGCAGCCCACCTCAACCCCTGCTGCTCTCCTGCAGTGCTTGCCTGGATTACAGCCACCAGACCTTACATCCCAACCTAGGGGACCAGTTATTGTAGGGCTCCAGGAAGATGTATGGCGTCCCTGGGTTCCTAGTGAAATGCTGGCCATGATGAGTAGAATGCCAGACCCTGAAATGTTTCCCATGTCATTTGTTATTGAGGTTAATAAAAATAGTAATGCTTTTTGCTGTTGCTGGTGAGATTTAGAGGAACCGATTAGCCTCCCAGTCAGTCATCCTTCATGATATCCAACAGAATGCTACTGAATCAGTAGAAAAATATTATATCCGGCTCTGGCAAAGTTAAGGTTTAAAGACTGTGATTATAGAGCCACTAATAATGTCCCACTCAGAATATCAAAGTAATATTGCAGCTCTGACAACAAAAGAACCTGGTCCAGAGTCCCTCTTATGTAGACCAGGCAAGGGCAAAGAAATTTCATGTGTAAGGTATGTCACTCTCCACAAGGAGAAACCTTACCCCCCAGACCCCAGTCCAGAGCCTCTCATCTAGCCAAATCAGATCTCTCCTACTTTGCACTGACGAGGACCAACAGTCCGAACACCGTGTCTGCAAATGGAGATTCTGATTTGGCTTTTATCCTAAGTCATATTACAAGACTCGTTAAAGGGTTGATTGTGACTTGTAGGATCGCTACTTCCAATAGGTGGCGCTATAGAGTACAAGTCCTCTTTGTTTGAAGAGGCAATTTACATGTGTAAAGTATGCACACAGACACTGCAGCAGAGCGCAGCTTGATAGCCCCCTCCTTCTCCCTTCTCCAGTCTCTTCAGGGGAGTCAGGGCCATAAATTATGTGCTGCTGTAATTGTCTTAACTTTCTCCCTCACTGTTTGTCTCTCATGATGTTACGGCCATTCTCTCTCAGTACTGCTTGACATCTCAGGTTTCACTGTGCATCCTTGTGCCTGATAACATCAGCCTTCACGCTGCCTACTGATTGCGGCCATCTTGTTGCCTCTGGAAGGGGGGAATGGGTGGTAATCTGGATGACCTGCTAGTTGAGCCACAACAGGAACATGACTGCGTACAGATAATGTCCCACGGAGGGGGGTTCAGTCATGTTGCTGATGTCCCACTAGATAACTCAGACCATGAGCTCTTTGTGGATGGATCGCAGTATGGCGTGGATGGCCAGTTCTACACTGGATATGCTGTTGGTCCATGAAACCATAAATGCGGAACCGCTGCCCAAACACATGTCTGTCCAGGAAGCTAAACTCCGTGCCCTAGAATAAGCCTGCAGACATGCTAAAGAACAAACTGCCACCATTTATATAGACAGCCACTATGCGTTCACAACTATGGACCTTTATGGAGAGCTTGATCATTCCTCACAACGGCAGTTAAGCCTATTAAGAATGATAAATCCGTCCAACGCCTGATGGAGGCCCTACTTTTACCCGAGAAAGTTGCCATAGTGAAAGTCAAAGGCCATGCAAAGGATGACTCAATTACAGCTAAAAGCAATCACCTGTCCGATCAAATCTGCTGCTTACCAACCAAGAGACAACCCTGTCGGGGTGGCAGCTGCACAAGTGGCCTCTGTTGCGGATCCACCTGTGACTTACGACCTTCTCCAGAAGCTATAACAGGCTGGGGTTGAAGAATTAGCCAGATGGCAAAGAAGGACCTGTGCCATCACCAGAAGCACAGTGACATGTGGGGACAAGTTTACCTTTCCTGAGTTCTGTATCCCATGATGGTTCAAGTCACCCACGACAATACCCATCAATCAAAGACTGCCACGACAGACTTCGTCCACTGGCATTGGTATGCTCCAGGGTTCAGAGTCACTGCAGCCAAACACATCCAAGCCTGTCTGACCTATGCAGTCAACAACGTGTGCACACCACCAAGACATCTATGAGATCTCAGAAGTCGTCTGCAGATATGGGGTGCCTAAAGGGTATGCCACACTAAACAACATCGCTAACGGGATCGCTAAAAAACGTCACTATTTAGCGATCCCGTTAGCGATGTTGTTGTGTGCGGCATCTGTCAGCGACGAGCTCCCTGCTGAGATCCTGCTGTGATCTCGCTCGTCGCTGGAATCGTTCCGGACCCTATTTTATCGTCGGCGCTCCCGCTGGGTAAGTATTATTGCTGAGTGTGGCACCTTTTATTTAGCGATTTAGCGGTATTTTGTACCGCTAAAGTCGTTAAGGAGATCGCTAACCGCGATAGCGTCCTTAACGACATCGCTAAATAAAGCCGCTACTAGCGATATTAAAACGATCCCGCTAGCGATCGCATTAGTATGCGTCTTTATCGTGATCGCTAGCGGGATAGTTTAGTGTGGCAGTACCTTCAGACCATAGAGAATGAGAATGTATTAAGTGGCACAACCTTGTCTGCTGGTGCTCAAGTAGGGTCCCAGACCTTTGTACTTAGCTGAATAAAACTTGGCACACAATGGATGAAATTAGAATGTATTTTAATATGGTCCAACATTGGTACAACTCATTCAATTCGGTACAAATGATGTAGACGTTTCTGTCGTACAACAATGACCTTCATCAGTGTACCGACTGCTTTGTGGTT